>CM040430.1:106021637-106621637 GCA_022702705.1 Papilionanthe hookeriana x Papilionanthe teres
GTGCAATCATGTACAAAGGGGTGTCATTCGGTTAATGGTGGATATGTGCATTTGTTCTATGTTGGCTTATATTGTTTATGTGATGAATGTGGGGGTGGATGTGTATGTGTTGAAAGACGTGGATGTGGTGGTAACTGGTTTTTGGTACGTGAATGTGAAGGTGGAGGTGGAGTTGGTGGTGTTTAGAGGTGTTTATGTTTAAGCGAGGTTGATATGTTTGGAGGTGGTGATTGTGTATCCATGTCATTATGAATGTGTTTGTGTGTGGGTGAGATGGTGGTGGGTATTCTCGGTGTGATTGTGTATGTGTTGGTGGTGGTAGATATGTTTGAAGGTGGTGATTGTGTGGTTATGTATGTGTTGGTTAGTCTGTTGATGTGTAGAGTTGTCGGTGTTTAGAGGTAGTAGTATTTTAGATGTGTTGTGTGTGTGAAGGTTTTTGTAGTATTGTTGTGTTTGTGGAGGTGTTGGCAGCGGTTATGTGTAGGTGTTGTGGTGGTGTGATGTGGAGAGGCAATGGTGATGCTGTTGTGACATTCTTTTTTTCTTTGAGTTGTGCTAAATATTTTTTTATGGAAAATGTTTACGTTGATTAGTTTTTTTCATGGTAGAATACATAATTGTTAAGACCAAAGTGGTTGGTTCATCTCCAATGTGTGATAAGGATATCAAAATGATATTTTTGCGACCTATGCTTTAAGAAGGTCGAGAAAGAAATAGGCCGACAATCTATTTCAACAAGGAGGGATGACATAATATCATTAAAAATTTTAAAGAAAGTATAGGTAGAAAGTATGATAGGATGCAGTTGAAAAACAAGAGAGAACAACAGAAAAAAAAATGGAAAATATGGAAGGAATTCAAGTGAAGAACAACTGGCTCAGGTTGGGATCCGATAAAGCGAACAATTGATGCGTCTGAGGAGCAGTGGGCTGAGAGACTGATGGTGAGCAATTTTGAAATGTCCATTGTTTTGTTCATTTTTCAATTTTTTTTCAATTTTATCAGCATGTCAATTGAATTTGTTAGTGGTGCCCGCAGCTAAAAAGTTAATTGGTGTGGCATTATTCCTGTGCTAGAGGAGAAGTTAGATCATGTGTTTAGTGGTGTCGTAGCCATGGGAAACAATGCATGTGCCCCTAGAGAGGCGAGGTTTAGGCGTATCACTACAATTTAGCAGTTGACCAAACAAGTGATTCTAACGAAGGCCTCAGCCCGAACTGAAAAGAGGTTTAATCTACTAACCACTCAAAGCGGCCATGGGTTGAGAAGAATAAAAAAGACGGAGCTGCTTTCATTTGAAGTCAAATATCACAGTTGATAGCTTCATGCACCATTGACCTTACCCACCACAAGCAACATTTGTCTAGCAGGTTATGCAAATTCTAGAGGCAACTCCATAAATTTTTACAAGAACATGTTGTTGTATTTATTCACTATGAAGTTGCACCAGGATCCGACCCAGAGATAGTTTTTCATGACAATGGCCACTGACCGTAGGGTGAGTTACCAACGTTATTTTCATTTGAACAGTGATTCTTATGAAACACTTTTTTCACTAGATTCTTGTGAGACATTTCATATTTGTTATTTGTTTAATTATGTTAATTTTTTTACTTTGGAAATGCGTATATGGCCGATATTTTCGTGCTTTCCTCTTTGAAGTGTTCTATTGTGATGTGCTTATTCTTCATGCTGGGTAATTTGTACCCTAAGTTTTCTGTGGCTTTTAATTTTTCAAAACATTTTATGCCTGATAATTTGGTGGTTTTCTCTTGCGATGGTTCCCCTTCTTATTGATTAATGCATACTGTGCTCGAGAATTTTGTGTTTTTTTATTATCGCAATTGCTTATTGTTAATTGCTTTTCAGTTGATATTGAATTTTGGGATTTTTAGGAATCCCGCGTGTGATGACTTGGAAATGGGTGTTAGTTTTCGGTTGAAGTTGGATTGCAGTTTTATTCTTACTCTTTTACGTTTTGGTTCAGTGAAATCAGTGTTGGTTTTGAATGCACGTTCAATGGTATGAAATCACATGCAAAGGGGTGTCTTTCAGTTAATGGCGGATTATGTGCATTTGTTCTATGTTGGCTTATATTTTTTATGTGGTGAATGTGGCGGCGGATGTGTTTGTGTTGAAGGACGTGGATGTGGTGATAACTGGTGGTTGGTGCATGGATGTGGAGGTGGAGGTGGAGCTGGTGGTGTTTGGAAGTATTTGTGTGTGAGCGAGGTTGATATGTTTGGAATTGGTTATTGGATATCCATGTGATTATGGATGTGTTGTGTGTGGGTAAGATGGTGGTGGGTATCTCATTGTGGTTGTGGATGTGTTGGTCATGGTGGATGTGTTTGAAGGTGGTGACTGGGTGGTTCTGTATGTGTTGGTTAGTGTTTTGGTGTGTGGAGTTGTTCGTTTATAGAGGTAGTATTATTTTAGATTTTTTTTTTTTTTGTGAAGACGTTTGTAGTATTGTTGTGTGTGTTGAGGTGGTCGCAGCGGTTATGTGTAGGAGTTGTGGTGGTGTGGTGTGAAGAGGTAATGGTGATGTTGTTGTGACATTCTTTTTTTCTCTGAGCTGCGCTACATATTTGTTTATGAAAAATGCTAATGTTGATTAGTTTTTTTTATGATCAAATACATAATGTGTAAGACCAAAGAGGTTGGTTCATCTAAAACATGTGATAAGATGATATTTTGCGACCTATGCTTCAAGGAGGTCGAGAAGGAAATAAGCCGACAACCCGAGTTGTTTCGGGGACTCGGTCCACATGACCATACATTATACCATAAAAGGTAAATCTAGTGCTCATAAATAGTGCGACATCCGCGAGGATGAAAATATTTAAAAATACAAAACCATAAGAGATGCTATAAAATACAAAAGAGAGTTGTAGCATGTTGATATTTGGTACTAGCCTCTTCCTCAAAAGAATGATAATACGATAAAAGCTTCTACATCAGAAGAAATGACGCGTGCATGACTCTTCCTTTTAAAGGAGAGACACAAAGAGAGCGCCTGATCCACTTAAAAATTATTTATTTTTCAGTGTAAATTTTAAGCTCATTTTATGCACATTTTTAATGATATTACACTTTAAAGGAAGGTATTTTGCATATTTTTGTCTTCAAGTATAAATATATGATTTTAGAGAAAATGAAAAAAAAAACTATACAATTTTGAGCCAAAATGAGCAGGGAAGAAAATTCTGACATGGCACATATCGATATGTCTTTCTATGCTTAATATTATATTTCTCACATGTTTCTGAATGAAATTATACTTTTGAGAAATATTGTTTTTATGTTTATCTTGTAGGTGAAGATGTTAGGAACGCAACACAACTGAAATGGGTCGTGATCCTTAATCCGCAGCAATGCACCAAAAACTTGGTTTGCAATCGCCAAACAATGCAGTAATTTATGCTATCAAAAATATGTTATAGCCAATACTTTGACTTAAATAATAATAGCGGCTAGTGTATATAAATATAATTTTATGGAAAATATTTTACACACTAGGGGTACTACGCAAGTATACGTATCGTTTCAAGTAACATAGGGCTTTAAATAAAGACCCCAGTATCGATCCCACGAGGAGGATTATAGATTTTTTTTTAAATATTTTGATTTTATTTTTATTTATTTCTTTTAAAGTTAAAAAGTTGATATTTAATTTACTAGATGCAGAAATAAAGCAGTAATAAAGAAATGATTGATGTAAATAAAAATAAGCAAAATACTTTCTTCCTTTCAATTAATCCAAGACTTTTTAGATAATATAATATTCGTGGAGAATATAAATTTATGGTATTGTGCCAAATAGAAGCATTTCTATTCTTTACCTTCGCTCGATAGTATAAAGAACATTGGTTAATCTATATATCAGGTTTGGATGTATTGTTAGTAGAATGGGTTAATCTGAGCTCACACTACTGAGATGTCTAGGGTGGCTATGGTCGACCCTACTAGTGACCATTTCCTTCTCTATAAACCAAATTATAAGAATTTAGTATGTCACTCTAAAAACTTATCAATTCTACGCCCATTAAATAATATCTTCATATTTATTGGCACTTCACCTTGAATAACCCGCGCAAGACCTTCGACTACCCAAGGATTCATGTGATATCTACTAGTTAAGAATTCATCTCCTTCTAGGTCTCAAAACTCTTCAACAGATTTTAACAATTTGAATGACCAATTTAAATAGTAAATTAAGATCCGACATTAATATCATCACAATGTTTAAAATATATATATAGTTTTTAATTCTCCAACGAATTTTATATTATTTTATTTATTTTTTCATAATTGAAAGGAGAAAGTAAAGTAACTACTCAGAACACATTAAATTTAAACAACAAAACATATAAATAAAACTTTGAATCAAAATTCAAATATTTATCTCAAGTGTTTCTCCAACTAAACCTCTGAATCCTTCTGAATCCAAAGCAAAATAGACTTCAAAAGCACCGGCTCTTCAAAACTCTCAATACAAACTCTAAATAAACTCACTAATTAATAAAATAAACTATAAATATGGCTCTTAAAATATTTCTCTAATTTCTCTCTCGAAAGGAACTATGGGGCTAGGGGACTAGGTTGGGCGTTGGTGGTTTGTGGGCATTTTTCTCTGAAGGAGTAGCCTCCTATTTATAGGCTTTAAGGGTTTCCTTGAGGCACCTCTTCAAAATGTGTCCTTGTTCAATGAATCTTCTAGAAGGTGTGTCTGGCACCTAGGCGCCGGAATCTGGCGCCTAGGCGCCGGACTCTGCGTCCAGTTCTTCGCACCTCTTCACTTTGGATCGCACTTCTTCGCGATCCTAACTGTTTCCAAGCATCCAAATACAATGTATCACATATCCTATAATCCAAGAATAACTACCAATCTTTTAGATGGTCCAATAACTGCTAACCATCAAAATAACCGTCCAAAAGTCTTCAAAAATCTTACAGAATTCTGTATCGAACTGGCGCTTAGGCGCCGAATTCTGGCGCCTAGGCGCCAGGCCAATTATTTTGACAATTTTGCATTTTGGCTCCATTTTTGCTCCTTTTTGCTCCTTTTTCATCCTTTTTTCCTTCTTGAACATTTTTGCATCACCTATATCCAAAACACAAAAAATAGCTTTCATTAAAGCATAATATCCTTAAAAATTTGAAAAAAATCAAGGCATAAAAATAGGTATTTTTTTTCTTAGACCAGTTAAAAACGGAGTTGAAACGGAGCCAAACGAAACAAAATAGTGGAGCTGCGCACAGGGTGGCGCTAAACCCGGTGCCTAGGCGCCAGTGACGATGAGAAAAAGGCGTCTAAGTGCTAGAACGATACCAGACACGTGCAAAAATGTTTTGGTCGACTTTGGACAGTTATTTTGACGGTGTTAAGCAGTTTTCAGACCTTCTAGAAGACTGGAAGTTACTCCTAATATATAGGACATGTGATACAATGAATTTAGACACGGGAAATAGTTTAAATCACGAAGAGGTGCGACCCAAAGTGAAGGGATGCGACTGTTTGGGCACGGAGTCTGGCTCCTAGGCGCCAAGTTCTGGTGCCTAGGCGCCAAGTTCTGGCGCCTAGGCGCCACAATTACTTTCTAAAAGATTCATTAACTTGGCGCCTAGGCGCCACAATTACTTTCTAGAAGATTCATTGAATTTGGACAAATTTTGAGGAGCTGCCTTAAGCAACCCCTGGCCATTTTTGAAGCTCTATAAATAGGCACCAATTCTACAACAAAGGGGGGTCTCTAGGCTCTCTCTCTCTCTCTGCCTCTCTTTCTTCCCTCTTAGTCATTTTAGAGTCATGAAGATGTAGATTTCTACATCTTATGGAGAGATTGGTGCGGGATTTTGAGATATTTATGTAAGGGATGTACGAGCGGCGCATGGATCGGTGGGAGACTTTGGTGGAGAGATTTTCTTCTTTTCTTTAGAGGGAAAAAACTAAGTATTGTGTTCTTCATTCTCTTATGATTGTTGTAAACACTTTCTAGTGGATTTTCTTTGTTTTAAACCGAGTTTTCTGTCGTGAATTATCCGTGCTTCGTAAGTGATTTTATTTACTCTTTCTTTTAATATGAAGTAGTGGCATGTGTAGGAAAATCATTTTTATGATAGAATTATCTTTAATTCATAGTTCTATCAATTATTTTACTTCTTTTATCATTATTATCATTTACTTTTATTTTGTGATGAAATAGATGCATGTTTAGACTTACGATTTACTTAGATATTCTCTTATTAAATTATGGTGATGATATTCATACCGGATCTTCATTTACTTTACAAATTGATCACTTGTATTATTAAAATATGTTGAAGAATTCTGAGACCTAACCGGAGATGAGTTCTTAACTAGTGGATATCACATGGATCTTTAGGTAATCGAAGGCCTTGAGCGGGTTATTCATGGTGAAGTGCAAATAAATAGGGAGATATTATTTATTGGGTGCAAAATTGATTAGTTTTTAGTGTGACAGACTAAATTCTAATAATTTGGTTTATAGAAAGGGAACGGGTCACTAGTAGGACCGATCATAACCACCCTTGGACATCTAGAAGTGTGAGCCTAGATTAACCCATTCTACTAATAATACATCCTGAACTGATCTATAGATTAGCCAATGTTCTTTATACTATCGAGTGAAGGTAAAGAATAGGAATGCTTCAATTTGGCACTACTACATAAAATTCTAAGCATTTCTTTCCTACACATTATCTACGTAATTGCAAGAGAAGGGTAGTTTTTAATATCTCAAAATTTTTCAAACCAATTTATCCAGATAAGTTATCTTTTTATTTAAGAACTTCATTTAGGATTAGTTATTAGAAAACTCATTTTAATCGATATTCCAAATTTAGGCCATATAGAAATAGACTGGAATTAGCCTAAAAAATTTCTTACCTCGCATCTCTGTGGGATCGATACTGGGGTTATAAAAGAAAACCATATATTACTTGAAACGATACGTATACTTGCGTAGTACCCCTAGTGCGTAAAATATTTTCTAAAATTTTACAACATTTCGATTTTGTACACTAGCCGCTATTTATAAATTGGTTCAAGTTTTTGGCCATCTTTTGGAAGCAAAAATTACTGCGTTATTGCGGGTCGGGTCAAGTTTTTGGCCATCTTTTGGAAGCAAAAATTACTGCGTTATTGTAGGTTGGGTCAAGTTTTTGGCGCCGTTGCTGGGGAAACAACAATAAGAATTTTTAGGAGAATTTTAGTTAAACCTGTAGGACTTAGTTTTGGAATTTATATCATTATTATTATTATTATTATATCATGTGTTTAATTATTGTGTGTTTATTTTAAAATTAAAATTACTAAAAATATTTTTGATATCTATCCTTTTAGTTAAATCTTTAGATATATACGCATCGGATTGAGAGAGGACTTTTAGGAGGATGTTGAATCAGAAAAGACTCCATGAATTTAATGTAGAAATTGCAGATCAACAATATAATGAATATTCAGATTTGGATTATAAATGGATGGAAACTGACAATGAGATACACTATCCTTATTTTGATTATTACAACCCAGGTTTGGAAAATTATACAAATTTTAAATGGAATACTAATTTTGGAGGAGAATACCAATTTTGGGAAGATAATCAATTTAATCAGATATGTGATTGGAAGAACAGGACGACTTTAATAATGGATTTTCCTTTCCTTTTAGATTTAACTTCAACCCACTAGATGAGGAGAAAGAATTATTTTTAGAAAAGGTTGTTAATTAAATTGCGAATCAATTAGAAAGTCAAGAGGTCGCAATAAAGAATATAGAAAATCAATTGGGCAGATTATTAATGCAATTAACAGTTACCCCCAAGAGATTTTACCTAGTGACTCTGAGATAAACCTTAAGGAAATGAATAATGAACAAAATAAAGATATCAAACTAAGGCTTAAAAGAGAATTTGATGATATGTTTGAAAAGAACTTTGAAGGGGAATAATTAGAAGATAACTTAAATCAGAAGAGCAATCTAGAAGAATTTGATCCAGAATCTGAATTATCTAACGAGAATCTGATCCAAAATTTGGAAGATCTTGAACTATCTTATAGAGATCCATTTATTATAAATTTCAAGGATTATATTAACGCGCAATTTCAGAAAATCAATAGAAGGATATTGGATCTAGAAAGAAACTTGAGGAACAATGATATAAATCAATCTGAGATGGAAAAGCTGACTGAAAATTTTTTATTTGAGAATTTTTTAAGAATTTCTGGATCTGAAAAGAATGGGCGATTGATCAAGGATTATTAAAATGAAATTTTGATCCAGGAGGAAACATTTGTCGGGTTGACGACGTTAAACCTAGCGCTTTATAGGTGGCAACCCATAATTATCAGTTGTCGGGCTGACGACATTAAATCAAGCGCTTCATGGGAGGCAGCCCATGGTTATCTTTGCTAGTATGTTTATGTGTTGTTTTGTGTTTGCTTTAGTACGTATTAGATTATTGTTGTGAGGTTATGCCTTGGTCTTGACTAAAATTGTATATGAATTCTACTAGTAGCAGACTGACGAGTCTGTTATAACTCAGTTCTCAACCGGAGCTGAGCATTACCTTGAAGCATGTAGAGTTTGGACTTGAAACACTCCATGTCAACTCTGTTAATTCATTTATCTGACTTTGTTTTCACTCGGTAAGGTCATGAAATTTCTTAATGAATAACATATGAATGAACTGCACTATTTTTATTTATCAGATTATCGTTATTAGTGTAGTTTCTTCCGTTAGAAATTGAAAGTAAGGAGGGAAAATGTGAGTAGAAAGGAGATCAAATTAACCTCAATTGATATTTGTTTATGAATCTGCGAGTCTAGGTATTTTAGTTTGTGTGTTTCTGTTTGTGTTTGTGTTACAAAAATTTAGAGATTTGAATAACACTTAAATATATATTCCTATGTCGATACATGTCCTGCTTATTTGGCCTTTCTTTAGTTTAATTTTATTCTAGCATGTTTAGTTTAGATTTACTTTCTATTGTAAATTGTTATGTCCTGATGAATATTTATAAATATTTTTGACAAACATTTGTGGTAGATAGAATTTCTGAACTATTTTTCTTCCTGCTTATATTTTCTGTGTTGAATGCGATACATGTTCAAATTCAAGTTTGGGGATAGGAAGAAAAATATATTTTAAAGTTAATATACTTCCTTTAAGTTTAATATTATAACAAGCATGTGTTAGGCTAGATTTACTTTCTCCTGCAGTCACTCTATCCTGATTATGCATGTATTTAAATTTGATAGGATCTTGTAGTAGTTAGTAGATTCAGCTTTTATTTTTCTTCCTCTTACATTTTATGGAATTAATTGCAAAATATTTTAAAATTCAAGTTTGGGGGTGATGAAAAATGAATTTAAAAAAAATTAAATTTTATTTGTCCTAAAAAAAAT
Organism: Papilionanthe hookeriana x Papilionanthe teres; assembly: GCA_022702705.1. NCBI lineage: Eukaryota > Viridiplantae > Streptophyta > Magnoliopsida > Asparagales > Orchidaceae > Papilionanthe > Papilionanthe hookeriana x Papilionanthe teres. The sequence goes on from CM040430.1 coordinate 106,031,074, forward strand.
GTTATAATAAATTTGATTTTTAATTGAAAAATAATTATGTGTATGAAGTTATATTAGGGAAATAAAATTTTGAATACAAAAATGAGTAAGAAAATTTAGTTAAAATTTATAGTAGTGATAAAAAATTTAAAGTTAAATTTTTCTTAGTGAAGAAATGATAAATATTGTATAACCATCTTTAGTAAGAAAAGTTGTATTTTTAGAAAAATAGAAGGATTAAAATTTTGTTTTCAATATTTAATTTTCTTTTATTGAAAAATAATTTTCAAAACTATTATTATATTTCTAAGTAAAAGATATATATTTACCTTATGCTTTAGGAAATGAATGGTGAAATTCAAAATTATTAAAGGCCTATCCAGATATAATAATCTTTGCCTGAGAAAAAGAAAAAGAAAAAGAAAAAGTAAGAAAAGAAAAAGAAAAATAAAATAAAAATAAAATAAAAGTATAGTATGTGAAAAAAAAAGGAAGAAAAAACTTGAGGATTAAAGGGCCTAATAAAAAATTGGTTCCACACCTGAGTTTTTTAAGTACAAGATTTGATAAAATCTTAAGTTTAAAAATATAATATAGTTAGTATAATTATTTTAATAAAGATTTTTAAGTAGAGAAAATAAAATGTCTAACCCTTATATTTTGAAAAATTTACAAGCATTTCTGAATTAGATAGCAACACATATTTTCATACTCTTTTATCTAAGATATTTCTAAACTTTAAATTGTTCTCATTTACTAATTTTTTTTTCTAAATTGGACTATTATATTTCTAGAACAAAATTTTAGAAACTCATACACATGATTTGCTTATGTGGTTTTACATGATTATAGTGTTACTTGAGGACAAGTAACATTTAATTTTGGGGGAATTTGATCCACTTAAAAAATATCTATTTCGTAGTGTAAATTTCAAGCTTATTTCACACACATTTTTAATGATATTACACTTTAAAGGAAGATATTTTGCATATTTTTGTCTTCAAGTATAAAAATATGATTTTAGAGAAAATGAAGCAAAAACTATGCAATTTTGAGTCAAAATGAGCAAGGAAAAAAATTCTGACTTGGCACATATCGATATGTCTTTCTATGCTTAATATTTTTTATATTTATCACATGTTTTTGAATAAAATTATACTTTTGAGAAAGATTGTTTTTATGTCTATCTTGTAGGTGAAGATGTTAGGAACGCAACGCAGTTGAAATGGGTCGAAACGGAGTTGAAACGGAGCCAAAAGGAGCAAAACAGTGGAGCTGCGCACAGGGTGGTGCCTAGGCGCCAAACCCGGCGCCTAGGCGCCAGTGATGATGAGAAAACGGCGCCTAAGCTCCTAAATCAAGGCCTAAACACCAGAACGATACCAGACACATGCATAAATATTTTGGCCGACTTTGGACAGTTATTTTGACGGTGTTAAGCAGTTTTCAGACTTTCTAGAAGATTGGAAGTTACTCTTAATATATAGGACACGTGATTGTCGGCATATTTTTAGGTTATGTGTTTTATTTTGAAAAGAGGTCGCCTACAGAAATTGTCGGTGAATTTTTTTAATTTAATTTAAATAAATAATTTGAAAAGTAGTATTTTATTTTAAAAATAATTTTAAATTTGAAAGTTTTAAGATATAAAATCAAACTGATCTCACATCCCGAATAGTTTATATAAACGAGCACCGCATCACAAACCGTGTATCTATCCCGAAGAATAGACACACTGCTTGATGATGGGGCTCGATTAAATAAACTAGAAAGGTTTGTGACATCCGTTTGGTCTCGCGAACCAATTTTATAAGCCGACTAAATTCCCTCGCTTAATATAAATGAATTAAGCGAGGTTTATATTACTCCGGGTTCTTTAAAATTCCCTATAAGGGCAAGCCCCTATAGTTAATTACATCTTAAGTGACGGGAATCACCTAAGAAAACTCTTGATAATAATCAATAATTCTGCTCTCAAGAATTTCAAAGTTTAAGTTTTCAAAGGATTGAATTTTTGAATCTCAATAGGGAATGGATCAAGTTTGGAACATTTTTATTTTGGGAATTCAAAGGAAGAAAAGTAGGAGAAATAACAGATTCGAAGCGAACTTCGGTAATCTCCCGACTATCCTATCGTTTGGCTTGAATTTAAGAAAGTCCTAATGTTCATTTAATGTTTTAATCTTGCCAATTTTAGTTAATTAGGGCTTACATTTATATGATAGAATCATACAAATAACTCGGAAGATATGAGGGTTTATGTCGTATCGGACGACCACCTCGGAATCCTAAGACCTAGCTAGGGCTTAATTTGCAATGCAAATGCCTAACAAAGGGTTGAGGGTTTATGTTGCACTAGTGCAAACTACCTCGAAGTCCTCTCGGCTTTGTTGTTTAATTCTAGGAAAGTTTCTGCTGAAGTAGATTCAAGTTTTGCCGACGACGATGGCCGTGCTCGCCCACCATGCTCCGAGCTCCTTGTTGTTGCAGAGGTTTAGTTTTAGAAATCATAAATCGGGGGATGAGAAAAGTGTTCCGGTTTAGAGAAGTCTTAATTTCCAAGTGTTTTTTGTGTTTTAATTAAAACAAATCTTAAAGTTGATTAAACGAACCGATTAAGATCCCACGGTTCCATCATCCCGCACCGTTATTTTCATCGAATTCACTTAGTCCGTATGAATTTGCTAAACTCAACTAAATGAGTTCCACACTTTCATTTAGACCGTGGGAAATCCCGTTAGCAACACGTGGGTTACATCATCCGAGGTATTCCCGATCATTCAATGAGACGTTTTAATTTAGTTGTAGTTGTAGTTTTGTTGTTTTGTTTCGTGATTAAATTTTGAGTTGTCTTATATTTTGGAGTGTTGTGGAGGTGAATTTTATCTCGTAGTGTCTTTTAATTTAGTTATGGGTTTCGGCTTTGGTTTCGTCCTAAAGGTGTAGGTTTTCATGCAATCGTTGTTTATCATGCAAGAAAAGTAAAGTGCATGTGCAATAAAATAAATTGCAAGAAAGTAAATTGCAGTGAAAGTAAATTGCGGTAAAATAAAAGCGTACCTGGAGGGTCTTCTCGTCATCCCAAGCTGCACTTAAAACACAGTTAGAATATTTAAGCAAGTTCCTAGGTAAAGCTAAGGTAAGGATTATGGTTTTCTACCAAATTCCTAATCCTATAGCTAGTCATTTCCTATGACGTCTAGGTTCCTTGTGTTTTTAGTTTGAAGACGATTTTCTTCATCAAAGAACAATCAAGTTCAATTGTTCTTATAAATATCCTATCATATCGAGGAAGTGCTTAAGAAGAATCTTAAACATCTTTTCAATATTTCTAGGATTGTTTTAAGTCCAAGAGAATTTAATTCGTAAATGAATCGATCGTCCGAGGTTTTCAAGTTTTGTTAACTTGTTCAATGAACTAGGACATTTGAATGTCCTATAAGTGAAGTAACATTTCATTTGATACTCCATTTAGGAGTTATAATAGTAAAAGCTCCTAAGGGCAAAATGACATTTAATGATTTGTGATTCAAATTTAAGTTCAAATTAATGATTTAAGTTTGGAATAGATGTTCAAGTTATCTTAGATTTATTTCTTCATGTCTTAAGTGATGTTATTTAATTCAACTTAATTTAATTTAATTTAATTTTTTAAGTTGATTTAATTTAATTCAATTTAGTTTGGTTCGATGTTACATTAAATTAATTTGATTTAATTTAATTTTTAATTTAATTTGATTTAATTTAATTTAATTTAATTTAATTTATTTAATTTAATTTAATTTTTAATTTAATTTAATTTAATTTAATTCTTAATTTAATTTAATTTTTTTTTAATTTAATTTTTAATTTGATTTAATTTTTAATTTAATTTAATTCTTAATTTAATTTAATTTAATTTATTTAATTTAATTTAATTTAATTTTATTCATTTTAATTTTAATTAAAGAGTTCAATTATTTAATTTTAGTTTAATGATTAAGTCTTTCAATGTTTTAAATTTGAATTATCATTTTAATTAAGAATTAAACATTAATGAAATGATTAATTTAGGGATTTTTTTTAAATTAAAGAATAAATCTCTTCCTAATAATATCCCTATTTTAATAATTCCAATTTTATTATTCTTCCAAATTTAATCAATTATTTAATTAAAGTTTAATCATTTTAAATTGCTTGATGAGTTTCTACCCTTCAATTATTAAATTTCAATCATCCAAATCAGATTAGGATCAAATATTTTACTTATTAATTTTATTAAGCCTAAAGTTTTAATTAAAGGGTTAAGATTTTAATTACCATTTTGCCCTTCAAGCTTAATAATTTCATAACTCACTAAATTGAACTCAAATGAACTTGAAATTTTTATGTGACTTCACTCATATGTCAATAAAGACATTAGAGGAGAAAATGTGATTTTTCTGTATTTAATTTATTTATATAATTATTTTTGGTAGAAAATAGAGATTTCCAAGGAAAATTTAATAACATGACCAAGGAAGAGTTTCTGTCCTTAAGAAAATTATAGGACATTCCTAATGACCAGAGGACCACTTGGACCAAATTTTGTGATTTTTTGAATTATATTTTATTTATTAGAATTATTTTAAGTTCTGGAGTATTAATTAATTTAAAAATAAAATAAATGTTGAAAAATGAATTTTATATTTTTCAAAAATCTCTCTGATACCAAGGAAACCAGAGAAGCAAATTTTGTAATTTTCTGATTTTTCTATGATTTATTATAATTATTTTAGTGAAAATGCTAGAAAATACATTTTTTTAATTTTAAAATTACCCTAGAACTTTAAAAATTAATATCTCACCAAATAGGCCTAAGAAAAATATGGGGTTTGTTCCTAAGTGATTAAAATTCAAAATGTGACATTTTGGTGAATTTTATTATTTTTGTGATTTTTATTATTTTTTAATTATTAAAAATATTAAAATAATATCAAAAATCAACTTTTTTAGAAAATTGAAATTTTAATTTTCTTAAATTCCCCTGATATCAGAGAGGCTCTAAAACCAATTTGGTGAATTTTTGAAAGGTATTTTGAAAGTTATGAATTTTTAAAGTTTAAAATGACTAAATGGCTTAATCAACCCAATTAATAGGGCTAACCAAGTCCAATTAACTTCAAATTTTTATGGTGGGTTCCTCTGATCCTAAAGGTCAGTAGAGAATTGATTTCAAGTCAATTTGATCTATGGTTAACTCTAATTAATTAGAGACCTATTTTGAGTGTTTAAGCCAATTAGGGTTGTCTAAAATGAACTAAATCAAAACATATTTTTCCTAGGGTTCTCTCGGTCATAAGGAACATCACCAAATTTTCCTAGAATTTATTTCACAACATGCTATTTATTAGAATTAAAATACTCAAAACAGTGACATGAATTTGAAAAATCAATAACTCTTCATAGGGATGGCTTTCGACTTTGGAAAATTCAGGGAATGTTCCCAAATTCGAGGCTTCAAAAACCCTATGGTCTCATGCCATGGTGAATTGTATACATGCATGGAGAATTAAATGTATGCAGAGAGTTAATAAATTATAAAAAATAAAATACTTGATGAAATTAAATGATTTCTTTTCCACATTATTCTCCTCTCGTTCACCGAGCAAGAGGGTATTTTTATTTTATTTTTATGATTTTCCTACACAAAGTTATGAATTTTTGAAGTTTAGGGAATTAAATAAATAGAAAATACCCCTAATTTTCTACTTATCCACGCGGCGCCGCGTCATCCTTAACATCTCCGAAGGCACACGCGTCGCGCTGTGATCGGGCGCCGCCATCCGAGTCGCCCATCCCGGGCCCGCCGTATCGCTCCGTCTTCCGATCCGACGCGATCCCGGCCGTCCGTCCGCGCGTGTATTAAATGGACGCGCATCCGTTCATCGTCCCCAAGTATCCTCACCCGAGAGCCGTCCACACTAAATCCCTAATATCTCACTCGATATTCAATGGATTTTCATGTTCTTATGCTCTACGGATTCGTCTCGAAGAGACGAACACATCTATACGGTTATCATGCATCGAAATTAAAGCATTTGAAATGGAGAATCTCCGTAAGCTCGGGATGAAGAATTAGCTCATACCTTTGCTCGCAGAAGTGTGGCTTCGATCCGAGAGTTGTTGCACCTTCGATCGGATCCTAAGCAAGCTCCGCATGAAGTCTCCCGGTCCAGTGAATCGTCTAGGTTGGACTTCGACCACGCTCGATCACAAAGCTTGGAGTCCGGAACGGATGGGTGGCCCGGAGAGGGGGCTTTTGCTGGTGGACTTCTTCCTTGGTCCGGTGAAGGTGTAGGACCAATCAATTTGGGGATTGGTTCACTCGTGGAGAAGTGTCCCGGTTTTGGGTGGGATTTCGCCGAGAAATCGGATTTTGTCAGTGGGGATTAGGGCAAATCGACACCTGGGATCAACTCGCTCTAAGGGTGGAGAAGGGTTTGGAACAATTTTGGCGAGTTTCGGCAAGGTTTGTGCAACTCTTCTTCATGGCCGTGAGGGGGTGGTGTTTAAATAGGAGAGGGTGGAGGGCTTCCCGTGGAGAGTTAGTGGCTTTGGATCACCTCGCTCCGGCATGGGAAGAACAGCCATGCTATCCATTCGGGTTGAGACAAGTCAGCAATGGAGAATTTCAATGTTGGCTCACATGTGAGCTTTCGGCCATGGTGTTTTCCGGCGATCGGGGTGGCCGGCCGACGGCAAGGGTCACCCTCGTGGTCGTGGGTCGTGGTCGGGTGTTTAGTGCAAGCAACTGGCAAATGCCAAGTGTAAAAGGTTTGGATTAGAATGGAATGGGAGAGGGCTTATTTTGGCTCAAATTGGTCAACCCCTCTATTCGGGCTAGGTGCACCACCCAAGGTTTTGTTTAGGCTGAATAGAAAGTGATTTAGGTCAGCTTAATCAGTGGGAATGGTCACCATCCAAGTACAATTAAGCTTAAGCAAGATTTAGTGGAATCATGGGAGTGGTTAATCACCTTTAGGAATTAAGGAAAGAGTCTCCTCCTTTTGCCCAAAATGGCATGGTGACATGTAAAGAGGCTCTCATGGCTTCCATGTGGCTCATGCATGGCTTCATGGCTCACCTTTGGCTTCGGGAAAAGTCAAGTCAATTTCATGGAAATGGATTTAAGAAAAAATTTGGTATTTAGGGGTGATTTGGCATGAGGCTTGATTTGGAATTATTTGATGATGGGATTATAACTTAGGGAATGGTTTTGATTAAATGGATGGCAAATGGAAATGTCATGTGGGCTTTAGGGCCAATTTTGGGCTTTTGTATTCTGGTGGAAATGGCTTTTAGGAATGTTTAGGGAAGTGGGCTTTGAATTTTAAAATGGATTTTGGGATGAAATTTTGGTAAAGGCTTGGGCCAAATAATTGTTGAGTTTGGTTTAGGGATGTGTCATGAGTGGTTTGAAACAAATTTGAGGTGATTTGGGTTTGAATTGGTTGATATGGCCTTTTTGGTAAAGAGGCTAAGGTGGGTCAAAATGGGCTACCATGGGCCAAAGTTGTGCTAGAGTTGAAATTGATGTAAAATTAATGTTGGGAAATGTTTATGGGAGTGTTTCAAAGAGGTTTTGGCTTAGGTTAGGTTTTGATTTTGAGGTTTGGGTCTATTTGGGCTAGGTTTAGGTTTAGGTCAAAATTGGGCTTTTTGATTTTGGGTTGAATTTGAGTGGGGTTTGGGTCTAAATTTTGGGAAAATCATGTTAGTGTTTTGTTTATGGGGATGTTAAGGAAGATTTAGAAAAGATTTGGGGTTAATTGGAGTTGAATTGGGTGAGTTCGGGCTAAGTTTGGGTCATGGGTCCAAATTGTGTTTTAAGGCCAAAAGTGAAATTGGATCCAAATTTCAATCAAATTGGGCTTGGATTTGGTCTAAATTGGTGTTGGGGATGTTGAATTGATGTTTAGAATTGAATTGGACCAGAATTTGGGTCAATTGGGTAGGTTAGGTTTGACATTGGGTTCACTTTGGGTTAAAATGGGTCAAATTGGGGGTTTTGATAAAAGTGGGGTAAATTGGCAAAATTGGCCCATGGTATAGTTGAACAAAATGAAATTGGGAATATTTGGGATTTTCTGGAATTTTCTGGGAATTTTCGGAATTTTTGGATTTTTTGGCTAGGAGGGGTATTTTGGGTATTTGGAGGGTATTGGGAGGTATTTTTGGAATTTTTGACATTTTTTATTATGGATGATCAGTTTGAGTGATGTGGAAATGTTTGGGAATGATTTTGGAGAATTTTGGGTGATTTGGAAATTTTTGAGAAATTTCGGCTATTCGTGCTTTGAGTAAGTTAACGGTGTAGGGTCCCGTGGGTCAAAAATCGAAAATTTGGAAAATTGAAGATTGGGTGGATGTAAGTGGAATGAAATCATTTTTGTTGAGCCATGAAGCCATATCAAGCCCACATGAGCCATGAAGGGACTCATTTGAGGCATTCACTATGTTGTTCCTAACCCTCTAGCCGAGGGCTTAGGGGTTAAGGACCATCCATGTGAATCACCTACATGAGTCGGAGGTCAAGTTGGGTATGGGTGTGTTTTTAGGGAGTATGTGAAAGTGTAGTGTGTGGGTGTAGTGTGTGTGCAAGTCAACCCTTCACTGCACCGAGCCACCTGTAGCGGTCCCTAAAGCCAAAGAGTCCTATAGGAACTCATCCTTTAAACTTCCACATTTGATTTCAACCCTCTAGGTGATTAGGGGTTTATAGTCAAGTTTGTGGAGTTTGCAGGGAGTTTAGAAGTGGTTTGAATTTCTAAAAGGTGGGTCCCAATTCTAATCCTCTAAGATAGTCAAAGGAAAAGCCTAAGGCTAGATCCTAAGCACTAAAAGAAGGAGAGAAGACCTCATACAAAAATGAGGTCAACAGTGATACAATGAATTTAGACACGGGAAAATAGTTTAAATCACGAAGAGGTGCGACCTAAAGTGAATGGGTGTGACTGTTTGGGCACGGAGTCTAGCGCCTAGGCGCCACAGTTACTTTCTAGAAGATTCATTGAATTTGGACGAATTTTGAAGAGGTGCCTTAAGCAACCCCTGACAATTTTCAAAGCTCTATAAATAGAGACCAATTCTACAACAAGGGGGGGTCTCTAAGCTCTCTCTCTCCGCCTCTCTTTCTTCCCCCTTAGTCATTTTAGAGACATTTTAGAGTCATGAAGATGTAGATTTCTACATCTTATGGAGAGATTGGTGAGGGATTTTGAGATATTTATGTAAGGAATGTACGAGTGGTGCATGGATCGGTGGGAGACTTTGGTGGAGATATTTTCTTCTTTCCTTCAGAGCGAAAAAGCTAAGTATTGTGTTCTTCATTCTCTTGTAATTTTTGTAAACACTTTCTAGTGGATTTTCTTTATTTTAAACCGAGTTTTCTTTCGTGAATTATTCGTGCTTCGTAAGTGATTTTCTTTACTCTTTCTTTTAATATGAAGTAGTGGCATGTGTAGGAAAATTATTTTTATGATGGAATTATCTTTATTTCATAATTCTATCAATTCTTTTACTTCTTATGCCATTATTTTTATTTACTTTTGTTTTGTAATGAAATAGATGCAAGTTTAGGAATTAAGATTTGCTTAGATATTCTCTTATTAAATTATGGTGATGATATTCATACCAGATCTTCATTTACTTTACAAATTGATCACTTGTATTGTTAAAATCTGTTAAAGAATTCTGAGACCTAACCGGAGATGAGTTCTTAACTAGTAGATATCACATGAATCTTTTGGTAATCAATGGCCTTGAGCGGGTTATTCATGGTGAAGTGCAAATAAATAGGGAGAAATTATTTATTGGGCACAGAATTGATTAGTTTTTAGAGTGACAGACTAAATTCTAATAATTTGGTTTATACAAAGGGAAAATATCACTAGTAGGGTCGACCATAGCCACCCTTGGACATCTAGAAGTGTGAGCCTAGATTAACCCATTCTACTAATAATACATCATGAACCGATCTATAGATTAGCCAATGTTCTTTATACTATCGAGCGAAGGTAAAGAATAAGAATGTTTCTATTTTTGGCACTACTACATAAAATTCTAAGCATTTCTTTCCTACACATTATCTATGTAATTGCAAGAGAATGGTAGTTTTTAATATCTCAAAATTCTTCAAACCAATTTATCCAGAGAAGTTATCTTTTTATTTAAGAACTTTATTTAGGATTAGTTATTAGAAAACCCATTTTAATCGACATTTCAAACTTAGTCCTTATAGAAATAGATTGGAATTAGCCTAAAGAATTTCTTACCTCACTTCTCTGTGGGATCGATACTGGGGTTATAAAAGAAAACCTTATATTACTTGAAATGATACGTATACTTGTGTAGTACCCCTAGTGTGTAAAATATTTTCTAAAATTTTACAACATTTCGATTTTGCACACTAGCCGCTATTTAAAAATTGGGTCAAGTTTTTGGCCATCTTTTGGAAGAAAAAATTATTGTGTTATTGCGGGTCGGGTCAGCGCCTCAGAGGGCGTAAAGACTACGTAAGGTAATCCTAAAGGGGTGCTCCACCAAACAGAAAGTTATGAAATCATCGAGGGCACAAAAACGTTCAAGGAGAGGGAAAGGGTGTTCTCCTCGACGGTAGTGGTCATGTCCATCTTCTTACTCTTCCACATCACGAGGCAAAAATGAGCTACTATCAAAAATAGATAGAGTTTAAGAAACCAATCAGAAAGTACAATTGGTCAATTGGTTAACCCTGGGAGTCAATTGGTCTACTCTGGTCAAATAACTCATTTTAGACCAAATGATCAAACTTATTGACCCTAACACCCAAATTGATGAGTTTGATAGAAGGGACAGAATGCGTCGAGGTTCTAACCATAGCAACTTACACATTGAATGAAAACCAATGTCTTACAAAAAAGCTCAACTAGTTACTTCAAGGGAAAGAAAACAGTTCATTATACTACGAGCAAAACGTTTAGTATGGAGAGAAAGACTCATCTCCAGCAGAGTCGCCATAAATTGGCTTGATTGACTCGAGCGACCACCTTGGCCTAATAGACACTACTTTCACCTCGACCCGGTCGACATCACTTCTATCTTGACTGGCCTCCCAGCTCGGTCGATATCACTTTCACCTCGATTGGACACTTCGATCCAGTTTACACCACATTCACCTCGACCGACCAACTCGGCCCAGTCAGAATCACTTCTTTCTCGACTAGCCACCATGACATGGTCGGCATCACTTTCACCTTGACCAGCCAACCTGGCTCGATCAATACCACTTTTTCCTCGACCGATTGCCCCTACACGATCGACAATCACTTCTTGCGTTGACCGTCCAACCTAGCCCGGTAGATCGATCACATGCCCATTGCATGTTGTGCATGTGCATGAGTCTGACTGCTTGTTTGTGTGGTGCATTTAACCCTGTATGTGCTTGCCATTTGCATATGTTCTTGGTCATTATTGGGGTAAGGCGTAATTCATCTTAGTGGTATCCTATGTCCTAGAAGACCGAGCACAACACTTCTATTGTTATTTGTGTTGCATGAGATTTTACATTGGAATTATCGTCTACTTGGTTAGCATTTTGAGTGTCCACCCACACACTCATCCCACTTGTATGATTCTCCCTGGTGAGGATCATCATCTTTCTGACCCCTACTTACATGGCAAACCCACCCTTTTGGGTCACTTCATCCATGACATACCCAACTGTCGGCATATTTTAGGTTAAGTGTTGTATGTTAGAAAGGGGTCGCCTACAGAAATTGTCGGCGAATTTTAAATTTTAAATTTAATTTAAATATATATAATATGGAAAGTAGCATTTGATTTTGAAAATAATTTTAAGTTCGAAAATTTTAAGATATGAAATCAAACTGATCTCACATCCCAAATAGTTTATATAAACGAGCACCACATCACAAACCGTGTATCTAACCTGAAGAATAGGCACACTGCTTGATGATGGGGCTCGATTGAATAAACTAGAAGATTTATTACATCTCTTTGGTCTGGGAACCAATTTTATAAGCCGACAAGTTCTCCTGCTTAATATAAAAGAATTAAGCAGGGTTTATATTACCTGGGTTCTTAAAGTTCCATATAAGGGCAAGCCCCTATAGTTAATTACATCCTAAGTGACAAGAATCACTTAAGAAAACTCTCGATAATGATCAGTGGTTTTGATCTCAAGAATTTCAAAGTTTAAGGTTTCAATGGATTGAATTTTGGAAATTTCAAAAGGGATAGGATCAAATTTGGAACAGTTTATTTTTAAGAGTCTAAAGGAAGAGAAGTAGGGGATGTCACAGACCCGAAGTGAACTTTGGTGACTTCCCGACTATCCTATTGTTTGGCTTCAATTTGAGAGCTGTTTTAATGTTTTAATCTGCCAATTTTAGTTAATTAGGACTTATATTTGTATAACATAATCATATAAATAGCCTCGAAGATATGAGGGTTTATGTCGTACCAAACGACTACCTCGGAGTTCTAAGACCGGTTATGGCTTAATTTACATAACATGATTATACAAATGCCTAACGAAAAAGGTTGAGGATTTATATTGCACTAGGCAAACTACCTCAAAATCCTATGGCTTGGTTATTTAATTCTAGGAAAGGTTTAGCTGAAGTAGACACAAGTTTTGCTGATGAAGATGGTCGTGCTGCCCACTGTGCTCCAAGCTCCTTGTTGTTGCAGATGTTTGGTTTTAGAAGGTGAAAATCAAGAGATTAGAGAAGTGTTTTGGTTTAGAAAAGTTAAAAATTAAGTTGGCTTAGTATTTTAATTAAAACAAATCTTAAAGTTGATTAAGCAGAACCGATTAAGATCCCACGGTCCCGTCATCCCGGCACTTTTATTTTCATCATATTCACTTAGTCCAAATGAATTTGCTAAACTCAACTGAATGAGTTCCACACTTTCATTTAGATCGTGGGAAATCTAGTTAGCAAGACGTGGGTTACATCATCCGAGGGATTCCCAATCATCCAATGAGATGTTTTAATTTAGTTGTATTGCAGTTTTATTTTTGTTGGTGATTAAATTTTGAGTTGTTTAAACATGCTGGGTTCGATCATTTTCATGCATTTGTAAATGCGGGAAAGTAAGACATTTAATCAATTGCAGAATTTAAATTGCAATAAACTTAAATGTGTACCTGATGAGCATTCCCGTCATTTTTACCTGCACTTAAAACACATGTTAAAGCAATTATATATTTGCAGCAAGTACCTAGGTAAAGCTAAGGGAAGGTTCTGGTTGTCTACCAAAATCCTAATCCTATTACTAGTCAATTCCTATGACGTCTAGGTTCTTGTGTTTTGTTAAGGATGATTTTCTTCATCAAAGAACAATGAAATCTCACGATTCTTTTGAAACATCCCATCAAGTTAGAGAAGTGCTTGAAACTAAATTCTGAACATCTTCTTAAACATTTTAGGGATTATTTTGAGTTCAGTTGGTTTCATTGTGGTGATGAATTGATCACCCAGACTACTCTTGCTCAGTGAGTTAGGATGTTTGATTATCCTGTGAGTAAGGTGACTTTTCATTTAATGCTTCATTTAAGAGTTATAATAATGAAAGCCTTTAGGGGCAAGTTGGTTCATTAGGAATTTAACCACTTCTTAATTGAAGTTTGAGTTAATGGTTTAAAGTGATTTAATTTAGTTATAAAGTTTTAGTTAATCTTTTTAAATGTTTTAAATGTTTCAAATTGTTTTAAGTTGGAAAGTATCTTTTAGTCCAGTTAAGTTTTAATGACTTGAGCTTGTTGTAACTTAATTATGATATTTTTGAATTAATTTTAAATTGGTTTAATTTTAATGTCTTGATTATGAGTTGTTTTAAATTAACCTTTGACCGACTTTTATATGTTTGCAAATTATGTTAATAGCAACGACACCAAAAACTTGATCCCGCTTTAATATATTTTATGATGGAATGTATAATGTGGATTCTACGCAAGTATACGTATTGTATCAAGTAATACAGGGCTCTAGTGGAGTCCTGGTTATCGATCCCACAGGGAAGTTTTAACAGATTTGAATCAGCTAAATTTAAAGGAATTACTTACTAGTATAGTATACGGAAATTTAAAGTAACTAAAGCAAACTAAATTAAACTAATGCTTGAAATAAAGTTGATTTAAATAATTCAGAAGAAGTATCCTTCTCCTTGTTTTTAGAAAATTAAGTGAAAGATGAATTCAAATAGAATTTTTTGAATTGTATTGTGACAAATGGGAGCATTCCTATTCTTTACCCTTTGGTCCAGGTGCAAAGAACATTGACTAATTCTATGTTTGATTACTGAATCTGCGCTAAGCCGGGAGGATACTCGTCTGCCACTTCGTAGCTCCCACGTTCCCCTCACTCGAGGGCTAACATCTACACTTTAGCTCTCAAACAATAGGACCAAATTGAATATTTTAGTCTGTCACACTAAAATATCCAATTCTACGTCCGATAAATAATATTTCCCTATTTATTTGCACCCTCATTCCAAGGCTTTTGACTTCCCGAATATTGGATGTAATTTTTACTATAGTTGATAATTCAACATATTTTAACAAATCAATCGTCAGATTGAAAGTAAATTAAGTTTTAAGTAAAAATTATCACAACTTATTTTAATATATTAGGTACTTCTATTTAATTTCATCATTTCGCATAATTTTCATAAACAAGGAGAAAGACTAAGAAAACTACTCAGAATGCATGAGAATTAAACAAAGCATGGATTTCATTTAAAGTTAACAACAATAAACAAAGATACTTATCTTAATTTCCTCCCCAAGCAGACTCCTTGAAGTTCCTTTGACTTTTCCTTTTAGTACAACACACTTCTAACTCACTAATTATACTCTAAAACTCTTAAATTAGCACACAAACACAAATAGACACCAAAAAGAGACACTAAGACTCTCTAAATAGACACACCTAGACACTAGAATTCGGCCTCTATTTATAGAGGTAGGCAAAGGTCCAAGGGGTGCTTAAACACCTCTTCAAAAGCATCCAGTGTTCAATGTATTTTGCATTTTGAACTGTCTCACCGTCGGCGGGAAACGACCTCGCCGTCAGCGGGGCTTCTAGAAGGTCTTCAAACCGTGCGATCTCGCCGTCGGCGGGCTCGGGCTCGCTGTCGGCGAGGTAGTTGCAATTCCTTCAGAAATTCTCCTAATGATCTCGCCGTCGGCGGGCTCGATCTCGCTGTCGGCGACTTAGTTCATTTTTGCATGAATTTCTTCCTTTTTTATCCAAATTCGCTCCATTTCATGCTTTTTGCTTCCATCACTTATAAATCTTTGTTCTTACAGTAAAATAAAGAAAATACATTTCTTTAAAGTGCAATTTCATCAAAAATAGATATGAATTTCTTAATATATTTTTCTGTGATCAACCTTAATGTTCCAATTTTATTTCAGTCTCAGTTATGGGTGATTTCAAGTTAGTTTTAATATTTTAAGTTATCAACTTTTTTTAACTTAAGTTTTCTTTAAAATTTCAAGATTATTCCTTTTTTTACTTCAAACATTATTTGTTACAATTTCATTTAATAAAAGTTAGGTGGTGTTTGATCAATTCATTGATTAGGGATTGAATTTCAAAGAATTAGAATCCACCTATATTAAATCCCTCAAACCTCATAATTCATTTCTTAATTAACTTCCAAAGTTTAATGATTTGATTAATTAAAGTTTCTCTTTTAAATGTTCAAGGTGATTAATGGGTTTCTACCCCTTAACTACTTTAGTTTCAATCATCCAAATGTAAAGTTATGATCAAATATTTTACCCCTCCTTCTGATTAAGCCTAAAGATTAATTAAGGTTAAAGCCTTTTAATTACCTTAATGTCCTCTTAAGCTTATTCATCCCATAACTCATCAAATTAAGCTCAAATGAACTTGCAATTTTTATGTCACCTTACTCATATGCCCATTATGACATTAGAGGAGAAAATGCGATTTTTCTATTTTTAATTTAATTTATATAATTATTTTAATGAGAATAGGGATTTTCAATAAAAATTTCATAACATGATCAAGAGGAAGTTTCTGTCCTTAAGAAAATTATGGGAGGTTCTTATTGACTGGAGGATCACTTGGACCAATTTTAGTGATTTTTTGAATTTTATTTTATTTATAATATTATTTTGAGTTTTAGGGTATTAATTAATTATAAAATAAAATTAAAGTTGAAAATTAAGTTTTATATTTTTTTTAAATCTCTCTGATCCCAAGGAGCTCAGAGAAACAAATTTTATATTTTTCTGATTTTTCTTTGAATTTTTAGAATTATTTTAGTGAAATGATTGGAAAATTCATTTTTAATATTAAAAATTGCCTTAAACCTTTAAAATTCAATATCTTTATTTTGGGACTTAAGAAAAATATTTGGTTGGTTCCTAAGTGATTAGGAGACCAAATATGACATTTTTATGAATTTTAATATTTTTGTGATTTTTATAATTTTTTAATTATTAAAATATTAAAAATTAAGTTAAAAATGAAGATTTTAGAAAAAAATCCAATTTTAATTTTCTTAAACTCCTCTGATATCAGAGAGGCCTCAAAATCAATTTGGTGAATTTTTGAAATATATTTTGAGTCTTATGAATTTTTAAAGTTTAATTGTGGCTATGTTATTTAGAAAATCCATTTAATGGGTTAAACCATTTTAAATCAATTTCAAACTTTTTATGGGGGTTCCTTTGACCCTAAAAATCAGTGGAGAATTGATTTCAAATTATTTTGATTTTTAGTTTACCTTAATTAATTCAAAGTTGATCTTGGATTAAGTGAGCCATTAGGATTATTCACAATGTTTTAAGTCATGCCATAATTATCCCAAGTTCCCCTGGTCATAGGGAACCTATCCTAATTTTCTTAGAATTTTCCAAACAACATGCTAGTTACTGGAATTAAAATACCAAAACAAGAATAAAAATTTGGTAAATAGATAACTTGCCATAGAGATAGCCTCTAGCCTTAAAAAATTCAAGAAATGTCCCCAAAATCAGAGGCTACAAAAGCCCTATGGTCTCATGCCATGGTGAATAGTGTGTGTGAGTGGAGAATTAAAATACTCAGAACAGTATTAAATTAATTAAAAATCAAATACTTAACAAAATAACTTAATTCTTTTTCCGCATTAATCTCCTCTGTTCACTGAGTAAGAGGGTATTTTTAGTTTATTTTTAGGATTTTTTATGCAAAGATATGGATTTTTAAAGTTCAGGGTATTTAATTAATTCAAAAATAACCCTAATTTTCTACTTAAACACGCGGCGTCAAGGCAACCTATGGCGGCCCTGAACTCCCATGCCTCGTCTCCTGATTTGGCGCCGCCATCCACCTCAGAGCCACGCGGCTCCGCGGTCTCGTTCCATCTTCTGATCCGGCTTGATCCTGGCCATCCATTCGATACACGCGCGATCTGACGGCATCCGTTCATCGTCCCAACTGGTGTGAGCCGAGAACTGTCCAACTTCTAACCCTAATATCTCACTCAATACTTAACCAAATTGAGTGCGGTTTCTTACTACATGCTCGTCTAGACGAGTGATACACATCTATATGGCTAATGCGCATTGAAAACAAGCAGAATAAAATGGAGAATCCATGAAAGCTCGGGAAGAAGAAGAGCTCAATACCTTTGTTTTGAGAAGTGAAGCTTCGATCAGAGGTGCTCAGCACGTTTTTTTGGAGTTCTAGGAGGCTACGGATTGAAGCTCTTGCTCTGGTGAAATGCCTAGGTGTGACTTCGTCCAAGCCCGATTTCAAACTTTGGCCGATAGAACAAATGGCTGGTCTGGTGAGGGGGCTTTCACTGAGGAACTTCCTCTCTACCTCTGGTGAAGGTGTGGGAGAAGTTAATTTGGTTTCTGTGGAGGTTTCAGGGATGTCCTATTTCTGGCTTGATTTTGGACTGAGAAATTAAGCTCAGCCATTGGGGTTCAGGGTAGGAAAACAGTGGGGTTCTTCTTCTCTAGGCTGGGAGAAGCTCTGGGAGTGATTTGGGGAGGTCTTGTGAAAAAAATTTTCAACAACCTTCAGCACCTTTCTCATGGCCGAGAAGAGGTGTTTAAATGTCTAGGGCCATTCAGCTGGGCTTAGGCTCAATTGAGGGGTGAATTCTGTTGCTTAGGTGCATGGTAGAGAGGCTCCAAGGTTTAATTTGGCTGAGGTGGCCAATTGGGTAAGTTTGGGTGTGTATAGGCTAGTGGTGGCTCTCGGTTTTGACTCCCTCCGGCGACTAGGCCGGCCGGCAAGGACAGAGGAGCTGACCTCAGGTCAGGTGAGTCAGATGGCAGGGTATAATGGTGATTAACCTGGTATGGGGGAATTTGGGATGAGGCAAAAGGGGATTTTTCCACTTAAGGGAAGAGATCCCTTAAAATGGGGAACCTGTGGTCCATGGCTCACTTAGCTTGGGCTAGGTGGATCTAGGATGGTTCCCAGGGTTTAAATGGTGGCTGTGGAAGAGTTGGTTTAGCCACATTTGGTTCAATTTGGTTAGGTTAGGCCATAGGTTCAATTTGGCTCACTAGGGTTTAGTTGGGCTAACTTGGGTTTGGGTTTGATTTGGGTTCAATTGTTTTGAGCAACATTTTATAAATGATTGCCATGAAGAAATTTCATGAAGACATGGAGAGGTTTTGAGTTCAATTGAAGGGACAATTTGATGGATTTTAGGATTTAGGTTAATTTGGGCAAGGTTGGATCAAGTTAGGTCCAAGTTGGGTTAAGGTGAGGTTTAGACCCAATTGAAATTTTCAAATAGTTTAGGAGAATGTATTGAAGATTTCCCAACATCAATTGGGAGGAAATTTTAGGGTTAAGCCAATCAATTTGGTAGATTTGGGTCATGAATTCAATTTGGGTTAAAATGGGATATTTTGGGTTTCAAGTGGGTTTAGATCAAGCTTTGGGCTCACATTGGGATTATTGGATGTTGCATGGGTTTCATGGGAATTCCATGGAAGGTTTAGAATTTAAATTTGGAAGGAAAAAGTTGACATTAGGTTAATTAGGGGATTTTGGATTAAATTGGCAAAATTGGGGATTTTGGATTTCAAATGAAATTGAACTCAAATATGAATCAATTTGGACTTGGATTTGATTTAGATTGATATTGGGGATGTTGAATTAAATTTTAGAATTGGAATTGGGCAAAATTGAGGTCAAATGGGTTGATTTGGTTTGACATTGGGTCCATTTAGGTTAAAAATGGGTCAAATTAGGGAATTTGATAAAATTAGGTCAAATTGACAAAATTGGGTTATGGTGTAGTTGAAAAAAATGAAATTGGGAATATTTGAGATTTTCTGGAATTTTCTAGGAATTTTTGGAATTTTTGGAATTTTGGGCTAAAAGGGGGATTTAGGGTATTTGGAGGTTATTTGGAGGGTATTAGGGTATTTTGGTGGATTTAAGAGGTGGGAATTATTTCAAAATGATTTTTAGGATTTTTGCAAATTTTGGGAAATTTTGGAGAGTTTTGGTACTTGTTGGGGCAATTTGGTAATTTTAGGTATGTTTGATGACTCAATGTCAAAACCAAGAATTTTGGCAAAAATGAAATTTGATTGGGGTTGGGTAGGGTGGAAAAGCTTAGAGTGAGCCATGGACCAAGAAATGTCCATTTTGAACATCTCATAAGTTGTTCTTAACCCTCTTAGCCAAGGGCTAGGGGTTTGAACATAACCACATGAGTGCTCCAATGAACCAGGAGTCATGATTGGGTAGAGATGGTTTAGGGTTTAGGATGGGTGTGAGAGCGCAGTGTGTGCAAGCCAGCCCTCACCAAGACCAGGCCACCCAGGGTTGTCCTAAGGCTTGAACATCCTATAGGAATTCATCTTTGTCTTCCCACACATTGGTCCTAACCTTCCAAGTGACTTGGAGGTTGATGACCATCTATGTAGGATTCCAAAGAGAATTAAGATTTGGTTTGAATTTCTAAATGGTGGGTTCCATCTCTAGTCTTCTAGGATAGTCAAGGAGAAGTCCTATGGTTAGACCCTAAGCACTAAGAAGAAAGAAAAAGACCTCACTAAAGATGAGGTCAACACCAACATTTTTTGTCATGTGACTATCTGCACTTGCATTTGCATGCGTGCATGGATAGTGAGCCAGGCTTAGTAGGTGAGTGACCCCCGCGTCGGTTGCGATGCCTTATTGAGCATTGCTTGCTTGATCGATTCATATAAGAAATGCAAGTCAAGTCAATGAGATTGACACGAGTATGACTGTGCTAAGGATCCAACGGATCTAACTCGTGTCACATGGCATGTTACGGGCCCGAATTTAATGACCCCTATTTTGAAAACTAAAAAAATATAATTTTTTTACTTATTATTATATTTTCCATGATTTTAAAATTATATATGTGGCAAACTAGGTAGCATATAAGGCCAAATCCATTCAAAATCCACCTTGGGTGACACCTTTTACATCCCTTGGATCTTTAGTGCGGGGTGGTAAGGCGACCCCCTCAATATCATATTTTACCCAGAGACTGACCCTATACGTAGATGCTGGTTATGACACTTTGTTGTTAGATGGAGTGCTAGGCTAGGATTTTGGATGCCTCTGGCTTTTTTTTGTGTTATGTTACTATTGTGCTATCCGTGTGTCACCTTTTGTACTTTTTGGTGTGCTTGTTATGCATGGTAGTATAGTAGGGCATTCTTTTGTAGGGTTTTGTGCCTACAAACGAACACAGGTGCTGGTATGGAGAGCAAGAAATGACTTCTAATCCTTTGCTTGCAGATGCTATTTAGCTCCCTCGATTATAAGGCATGACCTATTTTTCATTGTATGGCATTCCTTACTAATGATTGTTTTCATGCAAGTTGAGCCTTTTATTTTCTCTTTTCAAATCTAGTTAAAAGAGTCCTAGGCTGAGTCTGTATCAGAAATAAGGTACATGCACAGGTTTCGAGGTAGAGACTCACTAAACCATATGATAGGGACCAGGAGTGGCAGCTCATCTTCTGTACCATAACTCCAAAGTTTAAACATTCTTGTATAAACTTATGACCGGGCATGTATATGCGGAGTCTGACCGCTCTTTCTGCTTTCCTAGGATATCTTGCTAACCCAGGTGTGTTTTGACCTCTTTTATTATTTTTGCAGTGCTTTCCTTTCTGAGTGTCTTGCATGCCTCGATTGTATTTTATTGTTTATTTTTGTGTGTCTGAGATCCCACAGAAAGTACTCTAGGCTCATTAAGGACCCTAAAATTATATTTTTTCTACATAATAAGATCTTAATAAAAGATTCAAGATAAATTAAAATTTAAGATTAAGAGATTCGGGATTTTCAAAATCTATTTTTTTTCCTGCATAACCTTTGGGCTACTTTTAAAATGGTTTGCATTGCATGGATATCACCCAAGGCACCTCCACAATAATTAAGGATCGCTCTAGATAACTACATTCATATCTTCATGTCTCGAGGAAGAGCCTGCGTGCTTTTTCAATCCTACTAGGTCAGCATGCCTTTTTCTACATAGGAGGTTGTCTAGTGAACCTAGGGTGTTAGAAAGCTCCCCGACCCAGACGAGGTGTAAGTTCTTTTATTGGAGCATCCCCAGCTTTGTAGCTGAACCTCCACCTCTATTTCTTTCTTTAGGCTTCCTTGTCACTTTGGCTAGTGTATGTCCCACGTCTCGGAGCTCGAGCTTATAATCATATGATAGAGTTTCCTTCTTTGACCTTAGGGCTAATGAGGTTTCCCATGGACGATGCAATTCATGAATTGCTGGCAGGGGATTCAGGACCTGTTGGTTTGCTACCTTCATGACCATGTAAACATGTGGTCTTAGCAGTTTAGGATGACGCGGCCATAGTACCTTAACCCGGCTACCCTACCTCCTAGGGATTACTCCTCCCGGCCTTTGACTACCCCTGTTGAGCCCTGTCACTTTTCTTGACTTTGCTGATATTGTCTTGATGGCCCAATGCCGATGAGCTGCCGCCCGTTTGGGATACGACGATTGTCATCTTCCCTTATGGCCCAGACATGCTTTGATGTGTCGGGATACCCCCGACAAGTTGATTATGATTACTCCATAGGCTTTGTATGCTGATGAGTCGCTGACCAGAGAAAAATGTATTGAGAAAATCATACCAATATTATATCAATTTTTGATGAAACTGCATTTTAAAGAAATGAATTTTCTATGTTTTATTGCAGGAATGAAGATTTATAGGAAATTGAGCAAAAAGATAGAAAAAGGAGCGAATCGGGAACAAAAAATACTAAAAGAGATGAAAATTGAACTAGCCCGCTGACGGCGTGATTTTCCCGAAAGTTTTTGAATATATTATAAAGGAGACCGGCGACTACGAGATCGAGCCCGCCGACAGTGAGCCTGAGCAGTTAGCCTACGTTCTAGAAGCCCGCCGACGGCGAGATCGCTGCCGCCAACGACGAGAAGGTCGGTTCAAGCAAAAATACAATGAATCTGGACGCTTTTTGAAGAGGTGCTTAAGCAACCTTTGGAAATATTTCTCCCTCTTTAAATAGAGACAAATCTAGGCCAAAAAAGGTGTTATCTTTTGGTGTGTGTGTCTTAATCTGAGTCTGGAGAGTCTGAGTCTGAAGAGTCTGTAATGTGTGAGTGTTCATTAGTAAGTTTAATTGAGTGCATTGTACAAGAAGGAAGAGTCAGAGGAACTTTAAGGAGTTTGCTTGGGTAAAAGATTCGAGATAAGTTTTTTGTTTATTGTTTTATAGCTCTAAATGAAATCCAAGTTTTGTGTTATTCTTCCTATGCATTCTGAGTAGTTTTCTGTCTTTCCCTTTGTTGTTGAGATTTTGTGAAATGAAAAATCGAATTAGTTGTGCCTTAAATATTAAATAAAAAATTGTGATAATCTTTTACTTAAATCTTAATTTACTTTCAATTTGGCCAATTGAATTGTTAAAATATGTTGAATTATCAACTATAGTAAAGATTACATCCAAAATTTAGGGAAATCAAAAGCCTTGAAAGGAGGGTGCAAATAAATAGGGAAATATTATTTATCGAGCGTAGAATTGGATCTTTTAGTGTGACAGACTAAAATCTTCAAATTCGGTCCTATCGTTTAGGAGCTGAAGTGTAGATGTTTGCCCTCAGGCGAGGGGAATGTGGGAGCTCCGAAGTAACAGCCGATATCCTCCCAGACTAGCCACAGATTCAGTAACCAAGCATAGGATTAGTCAATGTTTTTTATACCTGGACCAAAGGGTAAAGAATAGGAATACTAATATTTGGCACAATATAATTCTAACTAAATTAATTATCCATTCACTTAATTCTCTTAACAAGGGGAAAGATACTTTTTCTAAATTACGATCTTTCATTAAGTAATAGAGTTTAGTATAAGCGTTCTTTATTTCCGTATACTAGATAGTAATTGCATCTGCTGAAATTAGTTCTTAATCTCTAAACTTCCCTGTGGGTTTGATATCTTGGGGCTTAATCAGAAAGTCCTATATTACTTGATAAATGATACGTATACTTGCATAGTATCCCTTATTATAAATTCATAATTTTCATATCTAAATCATCAGTACATATATTTGGTGTGGAGTCAAGTTTTTGGCGCACATATATTTATCGGGGATCAAGTTTTTGGCGCCGTTACCGGGGAAGTAAAGTAATTATTAAAATTACTAGAGTAACATACTATTTTAAAATCTACTTAAGTTGTGTATGCGTAAATTTGGAACCGAAAGTTTAATACCTTACGATTCAGAATTAGAGTGCACTATTAAAAGAATTAGAAAATAGAAAAAAGAAATTATAAATTTAAATCAAATGGCAAATAATCTAGCAATTGAAAATACAAATCAACCAAGACCTTTAAGAGATTACGCTAACCCTACATTAGATGAAATTCACTTAACTATCCAAAATCCTGATGTAGCGGCTAATTCATTTGAGCTTAAACCTGCAATTATCCAAATGGTACAGAATAATCAATTTAGTGGTTCACCGAACGAAGATCCTAATTTACATCTTGCTGGTTTTTTAGAACTTTGTGCTACTTTTAAATATGACGGAGTATCTAATGATGCTGTTAGACTTAAATTTTTTCCTTTTTCTTTACGGGATAAGGCTAAGATGTGATTAAATTCGTTAGCACCTGGATCTATTATAACTTGGGGAGAATTGTCACAAATATTTCTATCCAAATACTTTCCTCCTTCAAAAATTGCGAAACTTAAAATGACATAACATCGTAGTCAGTTTAATGGAGAATCAATATACGAAGCTTGAGAGAGATTTAAAGATCTTCTTAGGAAATGCCCACATCATGCGTTATCAGATTGATTAATTATTCAAACTTTTTATAATGGATTAGTAGGATCTCTTAGATTTATTATAGATGTCTATCTCTGAGGTTCATTAATGTCAAAACCATTTGATGAGGCTTATTCATTAATTGAAAAAATGGCTACCAACAATTTTCAATGGCCTTCTGAAAGGTTAAATCCTAAAAAAATAGCTAGTATACATGACTCTAATGTAATATATATGTTAGCTTCTCAGATTGCTGCTATATCTAAGAAATTATATCATTTTGGAATGAATTATTCTCCTAATATAATAAAAAAAATTCATCTGGACAACTTATAGATGCTCAAATTTCATATGAAACTTTAAATGTTATTAATAATAGACCTAATAATCCTTATGCAAATTATTATAACCCTGGTTGGAAGAACCATCCAAATTTTAATTGGAATAACAACTCTGCTAATCAACAATGGATGAACAACTCAGTAAACCCATTAGGAAATCCATCTAACTAAGAAAATTCTAATTATAAACCTTCTTATCCACCTGGATTTAATAATAACTCTCAATTTAAGGAAAAGAAGTTATCTATGGAAGAATTAATATTAAATATGGGTCAACATTTGCAGAATCAAGAAAATTAGCTACAAATTCAAGGGAACCAATTAAAAAATCAAGGAACTGCAATTAAAAATATTAAAACTCAATTTGGACTCATCGCTCCTGCACTTAATAATAGAATTCCTAGAACTTTTCCTAGTAATGTGGAAATAAATCCTAAAGATCAAGGAAAAGAACAAATCAAAGTGATACAGTTACGAAGCGGAAAAGAGTTAGAAACAAGAATACAAAAAGAAACAGAAATTGAAAACGAGAAGTGGAAACTGAAAAAGAAAAGGATCAGCAAGATCGAAATTTAGAATATACACTAATACCTATGAAAATTTCTGTAGATAAACCATCACCACCATTTCCTCAGCGATTAAAGCAATATAAAAATGATAAGCAATTTTCTAAATTTCTTGAAATCCTAAAGAAATTAACGGTGAACATTCCTTTTGTAGAAGCATTATAACAAATGCCCAATTATGTGAAGTTTATGAAAGATATTTTAAACAAGAAGAGAAAGTTCACAGACTATAAAATGGTTGCACTTAGCGAAGAATGTAGTGCAATTATTAAGAAAAAGCTTCCGGAGAAATTAAAGGATCCTGGTAGTTTCACTATACCTTGTGCTATTGGAGAAAAATTTTATGGAAAAGCTTTATGTTACTTGGGAGCCAGCATCAATCTTATGCCTCTATCAATTTTTATACGATTAGGATTGCGAGAAGTCTCACCTACTTCAGTAACTCTTCAGTTAACTGATCGTTCAGTGACATATCCTAAGGGAGTTGTTGAAGATGTGTTAGTAAAAGTAGATAAATTTATCTTCCCTGTGGATTTTATTGTTTTAGATATGGAGGAAGATAAAGAAATACCTATAATTTTAGGGAGACCATTCTTAGCTACTGGAAGAGCTATGATTGACGTTCAAAAAGGAGAATTAACAATGAGAATAAACGATCAAGAAGTAACTTTTAACATTGCAAAATCAATGAAATATCCTGCTATAGAAAAAGATGATGAATGTTCTCGAATGGAAATTCTTGAACATCTACGAAATGAACATTTTAAAGAATACTTTGAAGATAAACCAGAAATAGAAAATACATAATTGATTGAAGAAACAGACAATGAAAAATTAGATTATATACAAGAAAGATTTGAGATGTTGGATATTACGGAAAACGCTGAAAAGAATATAGTTCCGTCGATTATTAAACCTTCTAAACTTGAGTTAATAATTTTACCTACTCATTTGAAGTATGCATTTTTAGGTGACTCTTTAACTTTATCAGTTATTATATCGGCAGAATTAAATAAATCACAAGAGCAAAAACTTCTAGACAAATTAAAAAAGTCTAAGAAAGCTTTTGGTTGGACCTTAACAGATATTAAAGGAATTAGTCCTTCAATCTGTATGCACAGAATTATTTTGGATAATGAACATAAACCAAGAGTTGATCCCCAAAGGAGATTAAACCCAATAATGAAAGATGTAGTCAAGAAAGAAATATTAAAATGGTTAGACACTGGTATTATATATCCTATTTCAGACAGTGCTTGGGTAAGCCCAATTCATTGTGTTCCTAAGAAAGGAGGAGTGACTGTTAAAGCTAATGAAAATAACGATTTAATACCTATAAGACAAGTTACTGGATGACGTATATGTATTGATTATAGAAAATTAAATGCAGCCACCAGGAAAGATCACTTTCCTTTACCATTTCTAGACCAAATGTTGGATAGACTAGATAGGCACAAATACTTTTGTTTTTTTAGATGGATATACTGGCTATCATCAAATTCCTATTGCTCTTGAGGATCAAGAGAAAACTACATTTACCAGTCCTTATGAAACATTTGTTTTTTGAAGGATGCCTTTTGGACTATGTAATGCACCTGCAATATTCCAGAGATGTATGATGTCTATATTTAGTAAATTAATTGATGATGGAATAGAAGTATTTATGGATGATTTCTCTGTATTTGAAACATCATTTGAAACATGCTTGGATCATCTTGAAAAAGTTTTGGAGCTATGCGAAAAAACTAACTTAGTTATAAATTGGGAGAAATGTCAATTTATGGTTGTAGGAGGAATTGTAATAGGGCATAAAATTTCAGAAAATGGCATGGAAGTAGACCATGCAAAAATTCAAGTTATAACTAAATTACCACCTCCTACTATAGTGAGAGGGGTATGAAGTTTTCTTGGACATGCCGGATTTTACAGATGCTACATAAAAGATTTTTCAAAAATTACTAAACCTCTATGCCAACTTTTAGAAAAGGACAAGAAATTTGAATTCACTATGGAATGCTTAAACGCTTTTGAATTATTAAAAGATAAATTAATCACAGCACCTATAATAGTTTCACCTGACTGGGATAAACCATTTAAACTTATGTGTTATGCTAGTGATTATGTTATAGGAGCTGTTCTTGGTCAAAGGTATGATAAAATTTTTAAAGTTATATACTATGCTAGTAAAACTCTCAATCATGCTAAAATTAATTATACAGTTACAGAAAAAGAATTATTAGCAATTGTATATGCTTTTGATAAATTTAGATCTTATTTAATTGAAACTAAATGTATTGTGCATACTGATCACTCTGCTATTGAATATTTAATGCAAAAGAAAGATATCAAACCAAGATTAATCAGATGGATATTACTGATGCAAGAATTTGATTTTGAAATAATTAATAGAAAGGAACTGAAAATCAAATTATAGATCATTTGTCAATACTAGAATATAATAAATTATCTGATACTGACAATGAAATTACAGACAGTTTCCCTGATGAACAACTTTATAATATAAATGAGTGGAAAATACCATGGTATGCTGATATAGTTAATTATATTGTAAGTGATATTTTACCACCCATGCTAACTCTGCAACAACAGAAAAAATTCATTCATGATGCTAAAACGTATTTTTGGGATGAACCATATTTATATAAACAATGTAAGGATCTAATTATTAGAAGATGTGTGTCTTATGAAGAAACTGAACAAATCATTCAAAAATATCACGATTCTGAATTTGGAGGACATTTTGGAACTGATAAAACTGCCTAGAAAATTTTACAATCTGGATTTTATCGGCCTACTCTTTTTAAAGATGTTTATAGATATATTAAAACTTGTGATAAATGCCAAATAATATGTAATATATCTCGAAGAAATGAAATGCCTCTGAATTTTATATTAGAAGTTGAAATTTTTGATGTTTGGGGATTAGATTTCATGGGACCATTTATTCCTTCATTTGGAAACTCATATATATTAGTTGTTGTTGATTATGTTTCTAATTGGATTGAAGCACAAGCCTTACCTCGTTGTGATGCTATGAGTGTTTCAAATTTTTTAATGAAAAACATTTTCACAAGATACGGAATGTCGAGAGTGATTATCACTGACGGAAGATGCCATTTTAGGAATAAATATACTTAGAAATTGGCAGAAAAATTTAACATTATTCATAAAATATCGACTGCTTATCATCCACAAACCAGTGGATTAGCTGAAGTTTCTAATAGAGAAATTAAACGAATTCTAGAAAAAACTGTAAACCCTAGTAGATTAGATTTGTCTACAGGGCTAGACACTGCATTATGGGCATATAAGACTGCTTATAAAACCCCGATTGGAATGACTCCTTACAGACTTATTTAAGGAAAAATTTGTCACTTACCAGTTGAATTAGAGCATAAAGCGTATTGGGCGATTAAAGAATTCAATTATAATTTAAAAGATGCTAGTGAGAAGAGATTGTTGCAGATGAATGAATTAGAAGAATTAAGGAATGAATCATATAATAACGATAGAATTTATAAGGAGAAGATGAAATTATGGCATGATCGGAAGATTAACCAAAAAAATTTTGAACCAGGACAAGAAGTTTTGCTTTATAATACAATATTGAAATTATTTCCTGGGAAATTGAAATCTCGATGGTTAGGACATTTCACTATAACTCAAATATTTACATACGGAGCTGTAGAAATTGAAGATCAAAAGACTGTACACATATTTAAAGTAAAAGGACACAGATTAAAATCATATTTTGAAGGAAAAAGACCAAATTTTAAAGAGGTTTAATGCTCAGTCAACCTGATTAATAACCAAAATAGGTCAGGCTGACGACGTTAAACCAAGCGCTTTATGGGAGGCAACCCATAGTTATCTTTATTTATGTGTAATTATTGTATATTTATTTAATTTATTATTAATTATGATATAAAATGAATTATGCTACTCATATTTATCTTTATAATTATCACGATATTGGATCCATAAAAAAATTTTGGAAAGCATTTGAACCAGAGCGAAACTGGGCAAATTTTGCCTTAGCCGCCGATGGCGAGATCGACGCCACCGACAACGAGTTCTGCCCGCCAAAATTTAGTTTATATTATTTAAGAATCCCGCCGACGGTGAGATCATTTCCGCTGACGGAGAGATCGGTGAATGAACGGTTTGGGGAGTTATTTTGACAATTTTTGGCAATTCTAAGTGATTTAACTCTTTAAAAATGCCTAGAACTCGAATTCTAAACCATTTACTTCCTAAAAACGATTTGAAACTTCACAAAAACTCATCATTATGGAATCCATTCACCTTGAAATCACTAGATCTCAAGTGTTCAATCGAAGAAAATTTGTCAGTTATAAGGCCCAGTGAATCTTCAACAAAGTGATGATGAAAAAGAGACTGATCAAAGAAAGAGGATTCGAGAATAGAGGAGTGGAGAATTCGACAATGCCTATTGAGGAGATGATTGTGCGATGACGTTGGGAGGTAGTATGCTATACAACTTCTGCAGTAGTCATCCCTGTAGTAAAAGAATTCTACTCCAATCTTCACGGAATCAACAAATGAAACGTCTATGTGCGAGGCGGATGGGTAACTTTCACTCCTTCTAGAATTAATGAGTTATATTCAATTGAGAATACACCCGTTTGCCATTATTCCAACTTTGTTCCTACCAGAAATAATATGAACAGATTTATCGATATTTGACTAATGAAGCAGAAGATTGGGAAACAGGAGAAGACGGGTATGTTAACTTTCCTGCATCACTTCTAAACCCCGTCTCTAAACACTGACACTTCTTTATTTCTTCAAAATTATTACCCACTATGAGGGTAAATAAAGTTTCTAAGGAGTGTGGATTCTGCATTATTGTATTCAAGCAGGATTACCTATCGTGTTGGTTCAATTACTGTGAAGTCTGCTTTAGGCCTGATTGTTCATTGATCGATTTATGGGCTAGGACATCCTTCAACAATTTTTGCACTATGCAGCCAGTAACAAGTTTCATATGAAGCCTATGAAAAGGTACTTTTGCCTTGGAAACCCTTAGATCCAACTGATATGTTTCCTACTCTGGATAAAGACAATGAAACAATCATTATTACGAATCAAGCACCTCAAAATTCTCTTTCAATCAGGCCCTTTACTGATAAAACAAATATGATCTTACGAAAACTTAAAGGATGGAAGAAGAGGTACAAAACGTGATGAATTCAGTTAATAACATCTCTAATTTATTTGATCATATTGATTGGAGGATGAAGGAATACTTCGATCATTCTGGACATCTTGAGGCTAATTTCATATGAATTTTGAGAAAGAAAGGATGGATTAAAGAAGATTTTACAGAAGAATTTCCTTACGGGCCTTTCTACAATCTATTTGTTCATTTACGTTCTATTGGAGATATCAGAGATGAGTTTAGTACAGACCCTGACGAGTAGAAGAGATTCGTATTTGTTTATGTGTTGAGTTAGTTTGAATTTAAATTTTTATGTAATTTGCACTTTTGATATTTTAGATTTTAAGATTTGATCTCAGTATAGATGAGATTATGTGTTGTTTGTTTATATTCAGCGTTTTGAGTATTGTGGTTTGGATTGCGACGCTGAAGTTGGTGTGTTAAGGTTTTAAAAATACCTTATTAGTAATGTGGTGTACAAATATTGTAAACACTTGGATTTTATATAAAATTTGTGATGTTTTGTGTTGTGTGAATTTAATTGAGTTAAAATAGTATCTAATCACAGTATAATATATTTTATTGATTGATCGGACATTAACGAGGTTTAAAATGAATTGAAAACATTATAAAATATTAAAAATATTAATTTCTGAAAAATCCAACAAACAGCGAGAACGACGCCGCTGACGACGAATTTTTCTAGAAACTTTAAACCTATTCGAATTAATTAGCCCGTCGACGGCGAGATTTTTCCCGTTGACGGTAAGATCCCGAAAAACACTTTTATTTGACCGGTCAACAGTCACTATTCATCGTCCCCTTCCTCAAAACTTAGAAAAAACCGACTTAGGGCTTGAGAGATCTTGGATTTAGAGCAATTTCAACATATTTTGACACCAAATTTTATCTTCCCTTGGTAAGAGTTTCACTTCCATGCAAAAATTTTTTATTTTCACCGTGTATTTCTTCCACATTTGGGAATTTTGGAAAAATCGTATTATGAAGAAAATAGTTGGAAGAAATTCATGGAATTCATTTTAGATTATTGTAAGTCACCTTTGGAAGCCATTCTAGTATTATTTTGGAATTTAGTTGAGATTTTTGTAAATTTGATAGATCGAGAAATGACTCCACGATAGAAGAGGCGACTAGATTTTGATGAGACACGATTCGTGAATGCTAAAGCTCAATCAAGATACAACTTCAATATCAAAGCAAGAAAATGCATTCAAGATAAAGTTTTCAAGAATACGGGAGGAGAAGTAGAACAGACGATCAAAGAACGAAAATGGGAAAATTTCTGTTATACGACAAATAAAGCTCTAGTTGAAGTTGTAAAAGAGTTTTATGCCAATTTGACCCAGATAGAGGATGAGCCTATAAAGGTTAGAGGATTTTTAGTTGAATTTAATGCTGCTCGGATTAATGCTTTCTACGAAGTACAAGATCTTCACACCAGCGAATACGATACTTTTGGAACAATGGAAGGACTGCTGGAGGAGGTGATTAACTTTCTCACTGATGGGAAATGGACTTGGAAAATTAAGCAGCGTGAACAAGCAAACTTCTCCCTTTTTATGTTAAATGCAACCTCTAAGGCTTGACATTATTTTATTTGCTCTACTTTTCTACCCACTTATCACCATAGTGAAGTTACATGAGATAGAGCAGTTCTGAATTTTTGTATTCAGAATCACAGAAGTATAAATGTGGGGAGTATTATTTATAAAAATATATTAGCCATTGCAAGAAGTGAAAGTGGAGGAGGACTAGGACATCCTGGACTGATTTATGCACTCTGCCAATTGTCTAGAGTAGAGGCAAGAGATGATGAGGAATGGGTTGAACCTATGAAACCCATTACCTAGGCTAATATAAAGACTTATGAATCCCACGAAGGATGGAGATCTGGGACTAGGAACTATGCACCTTCAACTAGTAGGGATATTCCCTCTACCAGTTATGACCCTCCTACATATAGTTCTCCTACACTTTATGATTTGATGAATGAAATGACTCTGCAGCGGAAAAGTTTTGAAAAGATTGAAGAAAAATTGGAGCATATTGATCAGAGCATTGAAGGATTAGAACGGAGGCATGATTATGACAGTGATTATCTCCAGAGGCATTCTGAATTTGAGATAGCCTACTATGATGCTGAGAATCGTTATCGGAGAGGAGAGCTTAATGTTATATTTCCTGAGTGCCCCTGTTATACTCACTACCAGCATACTCCACCTACTGAACAAGGAGATGACGATATAGTTTGGGATTTTAATGTTGATGATTAGATTCTATGATTAGATATTTATGTTGTGTGTTTGTTTAGTTGTTTAGTTTAAGTATTTTGAATATTATGTTGTGTAAGACATTTAAACTTTGTTGTATAAGTTAAATTTGTGCAGTTTTAATATTTCAAATTATGATTGTAACTCTGAAACTTGATTAGTGAAATATATGTGGATGTTGTGTTAAATTGTCCTTAGTATTATAATAGGTATAAATTGTGTTAATATTTTGTACTTATTTCAAAACTTCTTTACCTAGCAATTTCTTTGATATTATATATGTGTAGAAAATTATTAACAGTACAAGTTAATTAAGTGATAAAAAGAACCTGCAGAACTTCAAAAGGAGAAATACCTAAAACACGAAGGTATGATTTAAATTTACAGTTTGTTTTCTTTTCACCCTATATAAATAGATAGGAAAATTTAAGTTTGGGAGAGGGAAAAACAAAAAATTAATTATTAAATTGTTCTCAATTTATATTTTCAAAAGTTTTTATATAAATGATTTTCTGTAGTAAATTTAATTCAGTAAACTAGAATTAATTTATTTAATTATTAAAGAAAGTTAAAAGAAATACTTTTAATGATTAAACATATTTTATAGATTAAGATATTTGGAATAAAGAATAAGAATATAGTTAACTATTTAAAGTAAGAAAAACTATATTCTAAAATATTAAATCCTGAGGTATTTAGAGGAAAAAGAAAAGATTGAAACTCAATGAAGTGAAAACTATGAAATACATATAAGGTAAAGAAATATTTCAAGTTTCAAATTTAGGAAGAGAAAAATGAAGTTCAAAATTATTAACAGGCTATTCAAAAATAGTAATCCTCACTTGTGTTAAAAAAAAGGATTTGAAAATCAATCCAAAATGAAAGGAAAAGAAAAAGTAAGTTAGGAGAAGCTTGAGGAAACGCCTTATCAAAAATTGGCTTCATTTGAATCAACCTAAAGGGATAAAACTTAGTTATATTTCTAAACTTATATATATGGATTAGTATTTTACTAAATAATGTTTTCATGAATTTCCTATCATCTAAATATCCTATGTAATCTAATATTGCAAATATAGTCATTCTTGAAATGAATAGAGGACTAGAACTCTTAAACTTGATAACCAAATAGCCTTATATCTATAAAATTAATTTAATTATTTAAAAAGTTTTTCTAATAAATTTTACTATAATACTTATTTAAATCAAATTCATAGTCTTTCTGAATTAAAGCTTTACTACAAGTAATCATTACTTTTATGTAGTATCAAGATTATTTGAGGACAAGTGATAGTTAAGTTTGATGGATTTTGACCAGAGAAAAATGTATTGAGAAATTCATACCAATATTATATCAATTTTTGATGAAACTGCACTTTAAATAAATGTATTTTCTATGTTTTATTACAGGAATGAAGATTTATAGGAAATTGAGCAAAAAGATAGAAAAAGGAGCAAATCTGGAACGAAAAATACTAAAAGAGATGAAAATTGAACTAGCCCGTCGACGGCGAGGAATAGGCCGCCGACGGCGTGATTTTCCCGAAAGTTTTTGAATATATTATAAAGGAGCCCGCCGATGGCGAGATCGAGCCCGCCGACAGCGAGCCTGAGCAGTTAGCTACGTTCTAGAAGCCCGCCGACGGCGAGATCGTTGCCGCCGACAGCAAGAAGGTCGGTTCAAGTAAAAATACAATGAATCTGGACGCTTTTTGAAGAGGTGCTTAAGCAACCTTTGGAAATATTTCTCCCTCTTTAAATAGAGACAAATCTAGGCCGAAAAAGGTGTGTTCTTTTGGTGTGTGTGTCTTAATCTGAGTCTAGAGAGTCTGAGTCTGAAGAGTCTGTAGTGTGTGAGTGTTCATTAGTAAGTTTAATTGAGTGTATTGTACAAGAAGGAAGAGTCAGAGGAACTTTAAGGATTTTGCTTGGGGAAAAGATTCGAGATAAGTTTTTTGCTTATTGTTTTATAGCTCTAAATGAAATCCAAGTTTTGTATTATTCTTCCTATGCATTCTGAGTAGTTTTCTCTGTCTTTCTCCTTGTTGTTGAGATTTTGTGAAATGGAAAATTGAACTAGTTGTGCCTTAAATATTAAATAAAAAATTGTGATAATATTTTACTTAAATCTTAATTTACTTTCAATTTAGTAATTGAACTGTTAAAATATGTTGAATTATCAACTATAGTAAAGATTACATCCAAAATTATGGGAAATCAAAAGCCTTGAAAGGAGGGTTCAAATAAATAGGGAAATATTATTTATCAGGCGTAGAATTGGATCTTTTAGTGTGACAGACTAAAATCTTCAAATTCGGTCCTATGGTTTGGGAGCTGAAGTGTACATGTTAGCCCTCGGGCGAGGGGAACGTGGGAGCTCCGAAGTGGCATCCGGTATCCTCCCAGCCTAGCCACAGATTCAGTAACCAAGCATAGGATTAGTCAATGTTCTTTATACCTGGACCAAAGGGTAAAGAATAGGATTGCTCATATTTGGCACAATATAATTCTAACTAAATTAATTATCCATTCACTTAATTCTCTTAACAAGGGGAAAAATACTTTTTCTAAATTGCAATCTTTCATTAAGTAATAGAGTTTAGTATAAGCGTTCTTTATTTCCGTATACTAGATAGTAATTGCATCTGCTGAAATTAATTCTTAATCTCTAAACTTCTCTATGGGTTCGATATCTCGGGGCTTAATCAAAAAGTCCTATATTACTTGATAAATGATACGTATACTTGCGTAGTATCCCTTACTATAAATTCATAATTTTCATATCTAAATCATCAGTACATATATTTGGTGTGGAGTCAAGCTTTTGGCACACATATATTTATCGGGGATCAGTCGCTACCCAGGTTCATGATAATATGAGCGAAACACCTTTTATCAAGAGTATTTTTTTATTTAAAATACACTTAAGTTGTGTATGCGTGGTGGGCCAAGAAAGTTTAATACCTTACGATTCGGGGAATTAGAGTCTTATTATTAAGGAATGAAAATAGAAAAAAGAAATTATAAATTTAAAATCAAATGGCAAATAATCTAGCAATTGAAAATACAAATCAGCAGAGACCTTTAGAGATTACGCTAATACATTAGATGAAATTCCTTAGCTATCCGAAATCTGATGTACATGGCTAATTCATTTGAGCTTAAACACAAATTATCAAATCGTACGGAAATAATCAATTTAGTGGTTCACCGAACGAAGATCCTAATTTACATCTTCTTGGTTTTAGACTTTGTGCTACTTTTAAATATGACGGAGCTATCTAATGATCTTTGTTAGACTTAAATTTTCCTTTTTCTTTACGGGATAAGGCTAAGATGTGATTAAATTCGTTAGCTTTTCAGATCTATTATAACTTGAGGAGAATTGTCACAAATATTTCTATCGAAATACTTTCTCCTTCAAAATTGCGAAACTTAAAATGACATAACATCGTAGTCGGTTAATGGAGAATAAATATCACGAAGCTTGAGAGAGATTTAAAGATCTTCTTAGGAAATGCCCACATCATGCGTTATCGAATTGATTAATTATTCAAACTTTTTATAATGGATTAGTAGGATCTCTTAGATTTATTATGAATCTTTATTCTTTGGAGGTTCATTAATGTCAGAAACCATTTGATGAAGGCTTATTCATTAATTGAAAAAATGAAATTTCAACATTTTGTGTATACGAAAAGGTTAAATCCTAAAAAAATGGCTAGTATACATGTCTAATGTAATATATATGTTAGCTTCTCGGTTAACAGCATATCTAAGAAATTATATCATTTTGGAATGAATTATTCTCTAATATAATAAAAAAATTCATCTGGACAACTTATAGATACTCGAATTTCATATGAAACTTTAAATGTTATTAATAATAGACACAATAATCACACTATGCAAATTATTATAACCATGGTTGGAAGAACCATCAAATTTTAATTGGAATAACAACTCTATTTGTCAACGAATGGATGAACGACTCGGTAAACTGGTGAAATCCGTAACTAAGAAAATTCTAATTATAAACCTTCTTATCCACCTGGTTAATAATAACTCTCAATTTAAGGAAAAAGAAGTTATCTATGGAAGAATTAATATTAAATATGGGTCAAACATTTGCGAATCGAAAATTATACAAATTCAAGGGAACGATTAAAAATCAAGGAAGCTGCAATTTAAAATATTAAAACTCAATTTGGACTCTTCACTCTGCTTAATAATGAGAATTCCTAGAACTTTTCCTAGTAATGTGATAAATCTAAGATCAAGGAAAAAGAACAAATCAAAAGTGATACGATTCTGACGGAAAAGAGTTAGAAACAAGAATAAAGAAACGAGAAATTGAAAACGAAGTGGGCGAAGAAAGGATCGGCCAAGATCGAAATTTAGAATATACACTAATATATGAAAATTTCTGTAGATAAACCATCCTTCATTCCTCGGCGATTAAACAATATAAAAAATGATAAAGCAATTTTCTAAATTGAAATCCCCAAAAGAAATTAACGGTGAACATTAAACTTGTAGCCATTATAACAATGCCAAATTATGTGATTTTCTGAAGATATTTTAAACAAGAGAAAGTTCCTGAGACTATACAAAATGGTTGCATAGCGAAGAGTATAAATCACAATTATTAAGAAAAAGCTTCGGAGAAATTAAAGGATCTGACAGTTTCAACATCTACCTTGTCTTCTGATGGGAAAAATTTTATGGAAAAGCTTTATGTTACTTGGAACCGGCATCAAATCTTATGCCTGTAATTTTTATACGATTAGGATTGAGAAGTCTCTACTACTTCGGTAACTCTTCGGTTAGCGATCGTTCGATGACATATCCTAAGGGAGTTGTTGAAGATGTGTTAGTAAAAGTAGATAAATTTATCTTCCCTGTGGATTTTATTGTTTAGATATGGAGGAAGATAAAGAAATGCCTATAATTTAGGGAGACCATTGCCAACTCTTGGAAGAGCTATGATTGACGTTAAAAGGAGAAATTAACAATAGAATAACGATAAGTAACTTTCTACAACATGCAAAATCGATGAAATATCCTATTTATGAAAAGATGATGAATGTTCTCGAATGGAAATTCTGAACATCTGAAATGAACATTTTAAAGAAATACTTTGAAGATAAACCAGAAATAGAAAATACATAATTGATTGAAGAAACGAGACAATGAAAAATTAGATTATATCTGAAAAGATTTTGAGATGTTGGATATTACGGAAAACGCTGAAAAGAATATAGTTTACGTCGATTATTAAACCTTTTTTTTTAATTGAGGGTAAAAGTATATCATTTTGAGTTATGTCTAAAGTTTCCCAGTTATCTTTAATATAATGAGTTTCTTTAAGTAATTCATCTTCTTTTAGTTCTTTATTTTCATCAGTTAAAAATTTAATTTCTTCTTCAGGAATGATTTTACATTTTTCTCGATAGTGTTTTTCAATTATAAAATCAAAAATATCCATTCGATAACATTTTTCTTTGTCAGGGTACTTCATCTATTTAAGAACATTGAATTTAATCTCTTGATCATTAACTCTCGTAGTTAATTCTCCTTTTTGCACATCAATCATAGCTCATCCAGTAGTTAGAAAAGGTTTCCCTAAAATAATTGGTATTTCTTTATCTTCTTCCATATCAAGCACAATGAAATCCACATGGAAGATAAATTTATCTACTTTAACAAGTACATCCTCTATAACTCCTTTAGGGTAAGTGATAGATCTATCAGCTAACTGAAGGGTTACATTGGTGGGAGTAATCTCTCCTAAATTCAACCTTCGATAAATAGAAAATGGCATGAGATTAATACTTGCTCCTAAATCACACAAAGCTTTTCCACAAAATTTTTCTCCAATAGCACAAGGTATAGTAAAACTTCCAGAATCTTTAAATTTCTGAGGTAATTTCTTTTGAATTATTTCACTACATTCTTCACTTAGTGCAACAGTTTCAAAAGCTTCAAATTTTCGTTTCTTACTTAATATATCCTTCATAAATTTTGCATAAGTTGGCATCTGTTCCAAGGCTTCAGCAAAGGGTATATTTATAGTAAGTTTCTTAAAAATTTCAAAGAACTTAGAAAATTGTTGATCAAGCTTCTGCTATTTTAATCTTTGAGAAAAAGGTGGTGGTAGTTTTTCAACTTCCACATTAATAGAAATATTAGTTTGATCTTGATTAGAAGAAGGAGTTTCTTTAGGTTTTTCAATCTCTTCAACCTCAATCTCTTTTTCAATTTCATTATGCATTCTTTCTTTTAATTCCTTTCCACTTCTAAGTTGTACAGCTTTAACATGTTCATGTTCTTTTCCAGTTTCTTTTGGATTAATTTCAACATTACTAGGAAGTGTTCCTGGAGGTCTGTAATTAATTAAATTAGCAATTTGTCCCATTTGATTCTCAATATTACGAATAGCAGTATTTTGATTTTGTAATTGATTACTCATTTGTAAAATTAATTCTTCTATTGATAACTTTTTCTGTTGATTATTAAATCCAGGTGGTTTATAATTTGAATTTACTTGATTATTCCAATTTCCAGTTGGATGTGATTGATTATTATCCCATTGTTGTTGTTAATTATTCCAGTTAAAAATAGTGTGATTTTTCCATCCAGGATTATAATAGTTTAAATACGGATTATTTTTACTAGTAATAGCTTGTAAAGTTTCAATAGTTTGAGATTCTTCAATATTAGATGAGTTGTTATGTGATATGTTGATGGCAAAATTATCTAATTTCTTAGATATTGCAGCTACTTGTGAAGCTAAGATAGAAAAGGCTTCGTTATCTTAAATACTTGACATTCTTTTAGGATTAATCCTTTCAGAAGGCCATTGAAAATTATTATTAGCCATTTCTTCAATTAAAGTATACGCTACTTCAAATAATTTAGACATTAAAGAACTCAAAGAACAACGATCAATAATTGATTTTAGTGATCCAATTAAACCATTATAAAATGTTTGAATAATTAACCAAT
This sequence comes from Papilionanthe hookeriana x Papilionanthe teres, assembly GCA_022702705.1. Lineage (NCBI taxonomy): Eukaryota > Viridiplantae > Streptophyta > Magnoliopsida > Asparagales > Orchidaceae > Papilionanthe > Papilionanthe hookeriana x Papilionanthe teres. Next base: position 106,070,783 of record CM040430.1, read on the forward strand.
CAGGTAAAGCATGATGAGGACATTTTCTTAATAGTTCTTTAAATCTTTCCCAAGTTTCATAAATTGTCTCCCGTCAAATTGACTAAATGAAGTAATATCATTTCTTAATTTAGCAGTTTTAGAAGGAGGAAAATATTTAGCAAGGAATTTTTGTGTCATTTCAGCCCATGTTTTAATAGACACTGTTGCTAATGAGTTCAACCACATCTTTGCTTTATCTCTTAAAGAAAAAGGAAAGAGTCTAAGTCTAATAGCATCATCAGAAACATTGTTATATTTAAAGGTAGCACAAAGTTCTAAAAAATTAGCAAGGTGTAAATTTGGATCCTCATTTGGTGTTCCTCCAAATTGATTATTTTGAACCATTTGAATGATAGATGGTTTAAGCTAAAAAGAATTAGCATCTACAGTAGGTATTTGAATACTGCTATGAAGTTCATCAACTGTAGGGTTAGCATAATCCCTTAATGGTTTGTAAACATTCTGTTCATTAATTTCAATTAGATTTTGTAAATTGTTATGTAAATTAGCCATCTCTTGAATTTTTTTAGTTTGTTTTCCTTTTTTAATTCTTTTAATGGTTCTTTCTAATTCAGAATCTAAAGGTAATAATCCTTTAGATCCAGCACTACGCATAAAAAGTAAATTAACAAGAAATAAAATCTCTACTTATAAAAAAAATTTATTTTATTATATATATATATATATATATTTGGTATTTTATATTTTTGACAATAAAAGAAAATGAATAAAATAAAAATATTTAAAATCTACTCCGCTCCTCCCTGGCAAATTGACCTAAAGCTATATATATGCATACTAAAAATTTAATCCCCGGCAACGGCGCCAAAAACTTGACCCGCAATATGCTGATGACAAATATAATAATTAATGCTTTCAAATATATGTAATAGATAATAATAGCAACTAGTGTATACAAATATAATTTTATTGAAAATATTTTACACACTAGGGGTACTACGCAAGTATAAGTATCGTATCAAATAATATAGAGCTTTGAAACAAAGACCCCAGTATCGATCTCACGAGAAGTGAGTTATGGATTTTTAAATATTTTAATTTTATTTTTATGTATTTTTTTATTGTTTAAAATTTTGATATTTTTAATTTACTAGATGCAATAAGAAAGCAGTAATGAAAGATGCAATAATAAAGCAGTAATGAAATGATTGGTGTAAATAGCAATAAGAACACAACTTTCTTCCTTTCAATTAATCCAAGATTTTCTAAGATAATGATAATATTCATGGAGAATATAAATTTATGGTATTGTGCTAAATAGAAGCATTCATATTCTTTACCCTTTGATCCAGGTGTAATGAACATTGGCTAGCCTATAGATCAGGTCCGGATGTATTGTTAGTAGAATGGGTTAATCTAGGCTCACACTATTAGATGTCCAAGGGTGGCTATGGTCGGCCCTACTAGTGACCCTTTCCTTCTCTATAAAACAAATCACAAGAATTTAGTCTGTCACTCTAAAAACTTATTAATTCTACGCCCATTATATAATATCTTCCTATTTATTTGCACTTCACCTTGAATAACCCGCACAAGGCCTTTAACTACACAAGGATTCATGTGATATCTACTAGTTTAGAACTCATCTCCTTCTAGGTATCAAAATTCTTCAACAGATTTTAACAATACAAGTGATCAATTTGTAAAGTAAATGAAGATCCGATATTAATATCATCACAATGTTTTAAAATATAAATAGTTTTTAATTCTCCATCAAATTTTATATTATCCTATTTATCTTTTCATAATTGAAAGGAGAAAGTAAATTAACTACTCAGAACACATTGAATTTAAACAACAAAACATGATAATAAAACTTTGAATAAAATTACAAATACTTATCTCAAGTGTTTCTTCTACTGAACCTCTGAATTCTTCTAACTCCAAAGCAAATAAACTTCAAAAGCACCAACTCTTTAAACTCACAATACACACTCTAAATAAACTCACTAATTAATAAAAGTGGCCCTAAAGTATTTCTCTAATTCTCCCTCTAGATGGGGCTCTAGATAGGGGAAGCATGGGGGCGTTTTTCTCTGAAGGAGTACCCTCCTATTTATAGGCTTCAAGAGTTGCCTTGAGGCACCTCTTCAAAATGTATCCACATTCAATGAATCTTCTAGAAGGTGAGTCTGGCGCCTAGGCGCCAGACTCTACGTCCAGTTCTTCGCACCTCTTCACTTTGGATCGCACCTCTTCGCGATTAAAACCGTTTCCAAGCGTCCAAATACATTGTATCACATGTCCTATAAACCAGAAACAACTGTCAGTCTTCTAGAAGGTCCAATAACTGCTAACACCTTCAAAATAACCGTCCAAAAGTTGTCAAAAATCTTGACAGATCCCGTATCGACCTGGTGCTTAGGCGACGGATTCTGGCGCCTAGGCGCCAGTCCAATAATTTTGACAATTTTGCATTTTTAGCTCCATTTTTGCTTCTTTTTACTCATTTTTGCTCCTTTTTCACTTTTTTTTCTTCTTGAACATTTTTCCATTACCTATATCCAAAAACACAAAAATACCTTTCATTAAAGCATAATATCCTTAAAATTTTGATAAAAATCAAGGCATAAAAATGTGTATTTTTTTATGGATCACTGCTTTCATTTGAAGTCAAATATCACAATTGATAGCTTCATGCACCAATGACCTTACCCACCACAAGCAACATTTGTCTAGCAGGTTATGCAAATTTTGGAGGCAACTCCATATAGTTTTACAAGAACATGTTATTGTATTTATTCATATGAAGTTGCACCAGGATCCGACCCAGACAGAATTTTTCATGACAATGGCCACTGAACATATGGTGAGTTACCAACGTTATTTTCATTTGAACAGTGATGCTTATGAAACACTTTTTTCACTAGATTTTTTTGAGACATTTCATATTTGTTATTTGTTTAATTATGTTAATTTTTTTACTTTGGAAATGCATATATGGCTGAGATTTTCGTGCTTTCCTCTTTGAAGTGTTCCATTGTGTTGTGCTTATTCTTCATGCTGGATAATTTGTACCCAAAGTTTTCTGTGGCTTTTAATTTTTCAAAATACTTTATGCCCGATAATTTGGTGGTTTTATCTTGCGATGGTTCCCCTTCTTATTGATTAATGCCTACTGTGCTAAAGAATTTTGTGTTTTTAATTATTGCAATTGTTTATTGTTAATTGCTTTTCAATTGATATTGAATTTTGGGATTTTTAGGAATCCCGCGTGTGATGACTTGGAAATGGGTGTTGGTTTTCGGTTGAAGTTGGATTGCAGTTTTATTCTTACTCTTTTTCATTCTGGTTCGGTGAAATTAGTGTTGGTTTTGAATGCACGTTCAATGGTGTGAAATCACCTACAAAGGGGTGTCTTTCAGTTAATTGCATTTGTTCTATGTTGGCTTATCTTTTTTATATGGTGAATGTGGGGGCGGATGTGTTTGTGTTGAAGGACGTGGACGTGGTGGTAACTGGTGGTTGGTGCATGGATGTGGAGGTGGAGGTGGAGGTGGAGCTGGTGGTGTTTGGAAGTATTTGTGTGTGAGCGAGGTTGATATGTTTGGAATTGGTTATTGGGTATCCATGTGGTTATGGATGTGTTTGTGTGTGGGTGAGATGGTGGTGGGTATCTCATTGTGGTTGTGGATGTGTTGGTGGTGGTGGATGTGTTTGAAGGTGGTGATTGGGTGATTCTGTATGTGTTGGTTAGTGTTTTGGTGTGTGGAGTTGTTGGTGTATAGAGGTAGTAGTATTTTAGATGTTTTTTTTTTGTGTGTGAAGGCATTTGTAGTATTGTTGTGTGTGTTGAGGTGGTCGCAGCGGTTATGTGTAGGTATTGTGGTGGTGTGGTGTGAAGAGGTAATACTGATGTTGTTGTGATATTCTTTTTTTCTTTGAGCTGCGCTAAATATTTCTTTATGAAAAATGCTAATGTTGATTAGTTTTTTTGATGATAAAATGCGGTTAAGACCAAAGAGGTTGGTTCATCTGAAACATGTGATAAGATGATATTTTGCGACCTATGCTTCAAGGAGGTCGAGAAGGAAATAGTCCGACAACCCGAGTCGTTTCGGGACCCGGTCCACATGACCATACACTATACCATAAAAGATAAATCTAGCGCTCATAAAAAGTGCAACATCCGTGAGGATGAAAATATTTAAAAATATAAAACCATAAGAGCTGCTATAAAATACAAAAAAGTGTTGTAGCATGTTGATATATGGTACTAGCCTCTTTCTCAAAAGAATGATACTACGATACAAGCTTCTACATCAGAAGAAATGACGAGTGCATGACTCTTCCTTTTAAAGGAGAAAGACACAAAGACAGTGCCTCAGAGGGCGTAAGACTACATAAGGTAAACCCAAGGGGTGCTTGACGGAACTGAAAGTTATGACATCATTGAGGGCACAAAAAATGCTCAGGGAGAGAGAAAGGGTGTTCTCTCTGATGGTAGCTATCATGTCCATCTTCTTACTCTTCCACATCATGAGGCAAAAATGAGCTACAATAAAAAACAGATAGAGTTTAAGAAACCAATTAGAAAGTACAATTGGTCAATTGGTCAACCCTGGGACTCAATTGGTCTACTTTGGTCAAATAGCTAATTTTAGACCATATGATCAAACTTATTGACCCTAACACCCAAATAGATGAGTGTGATAGAAGGGACAGAATGCGTCGAGGTTCTAACCATAGTAACTTACACATTGAATGAAAACCAATGTCTGACAAAAAAGCTCAACTAGTTACTTCAAGGGAAAGAAAACAGTTCATGATAATACGAGCAAAACTTTTAGTATGGAGAGAAAGACTCATCTCCAGCAGAGTCGCCATAAGTTGCCTTGATTGACTTGACCGACCGCCTTGGCCTAATAAACACTACTTGCACCTTGACCGGCTACCCCGACACGGTCGACATCACTGCTATCTTGACTGGCCTCCCCAGCTCGGTCGATATCACTTTCACCTCAATTGGCCACTTCGATCCAGTTTACACCACATTCACCTCGACCGGCCAACCCGGCCCAGTCGACATCACTTCTGTCTCGACTGGCCACCATGACATGGTCAGCATCACTCACCTTGACCAGCCACCCCGTCTTGATCAACACCACTTTTTCCTCGACCGACTGCCCCAACACGATCGACATCACTTCCTGTGTTGACCGTCCAACCTAGCCCGATCGATCTATCACATGCCCACTACATGTTGTGCATGTGCATGAGTCTGATTGCTTGTTTGTGTGATGCATTTAACCTTGTATGTGCTTGCCATTTGCATATGTTCCCGGTCATTATTGGGGTAAGGTGTAATTCATCTTAGTGGCATCCTATGTCCTAGAAGACCGAGCACAACACTTCTATTGTTATCTGTGTTGCATGAGATTTTACATTAGCATTATCGTCTACTTGGTTAGCATTTTGAGTTTCCACCCACACACTCATACCACTTGTATGATTCTCCCTGATGAGGATCATCATCTTTCAGACCTCTACTTCCATGGCAGACCCACCCTTTTGGGTCACTTCATCCATGACATACCCAACATTTTTTGTCATGTGACTATCTGCACTTACATTTGCACGTGTGCATGGATAGTGAGCCAGGCTCGGTAGGGGAGTGACCCATGCGTCGGTCGTGATGCCTTATTGAGCATTGCTTGCTGGATCGATTCATGTGAGAAATGCAAGTTAAGTTAATGAGATTGACACGAGTATGACTATGTTAAGGCTCCAACGGATCTAACTCGTGTCACGTGGCATGTTACGGGCCCGAATTTAATGACCCTTATTTTGAAAAATAAAAAAATATAATTTTTTAATTATTATTATATTTTCCATGATTTTAAAATTATATATGTGGCAAACTAGGTAGCACATAAGGCCAAATCCATTCAAAATCCAACTTGGGTGACACCTTTTACATCCCTTGGATCTTTAGTGCGAGGCAGTAAGGTGACCACGTCAAAGTCATATTTTATCCAGAGACTGACCCTATATTTAGATGGTGGTTATGACACTTTGTTGTTAGATGGAGTGCTAGGCTAGGATTTTAGATGCTAGGTTGTATTTTTGGATGCCTCTGGCTATTTTTTTGTGTTATGTTACCATTATGTTAACCATGTGTCACCTTTTGTACTTATTGGTGTGCTTGTTATGCATGGTAGTATAGTAGGGCATTCTTCTGTAGGGTTTTGTGCCTACAAACGAACACAGGTGTTGGTATGGGGAGCAAGAAATGACTTCTAATCCTTTGCATGCAGATGTTATTTAACTCCCTCGATTATAAGGCATGACCTATTTTGCATTGTATGGCTTTCCTTTCTAATGATTGTTTTCATGCAAATTGAGTCTTTTATTTTCTCTTTTCAGTTCTAGTTAACAGAGTCCTAGGCTGAGTCTGTATCAGAAATAAGGTACATGCACAGGTTTCGAGGTGGAGACTCAATAAACCATATGACAAGGACCAGGAGTGGCAGCTCATGTTCCGTACCTTAACTCCAAAGTTTAAACACTCTTGTATAAACTTATGACCGAACATGTATATGCGGAGCCTGACCGCTCTTTCTGCTTTCCTAGGATATCTTGCTAACCCAGATGTGTTTTGACCTATTTTATTATTTTTGCAGGGCTTTCCTTTCTGAGTGTCTTGCATGCCTGGATTGTATTTTATTGTTTATTTTTGTGTGTCTGAGATCCCACAAAAAATATACTCTAGGCTCATTAAGGACCCTAAAATTATATTTTTTCTACATAATAAAATCTTAATAAAAGATTCAAGGTAAATTAAAATTTAAGATTAAGAAATTCAGGATTTTCAAAATCTATTTTTTTCCTGCATAGCCTTTGGGCTACTTTTAAAATGGTTTGCATTTCATGAATATCACCCAAGGCATATAAGAGCTTCCACAATAATTAAGGATCGCTCTAGATAACTACATTCATATCTTCATGTCTTGAGGAAGAGCCTGCGTGCTTTTTCAATCCTACTAGCCCAGCATGCCTTTTTCTACATAGGAGGTTGTCTAGTGAACCTAGGGTGTTAAAAGGCTCCCCGACCCAGACGAGGTGTAAGTTCTTTTATTGGAGCGTTCCCAGCTTTGTAGCTGAACCTCCACCTATATTTCTTTCTTTAGGCTTCCTTGTCACTTTGGCTAGTGTATGTCCCACATCTCAGAGCTCGAGCTTATAATCATAGGATAAAATTTCCTTCTTTGACCTTAGGGCTACTGAGGTTTCTCATGGACGATACAATTCATGAATTACTGACTAGGGATTCAGGACGTGTTGGGTTGCTACCTTCATGACCAGGTAAACTTGTCATATTAGCGGTTTAGGATGAAGCGGCTATAGTACCTTGAACCGACTACCCTACCTCCTAGGGATTACTCCTCCTCGCCTTTGACTACCCCTGTTGAGCTCTGTCACTTCTCTTGACTTTGCTGGTATTGTCTTGATGGTCCAATGCCGATGAGCTGCCGCCCGTTTGGGATACAACGATTTGTCATCTTCCCTTATGGCCTAGACGTGCTTTGATGTGCCGGGATACCCCCGACAAGTTGATTATGATTACTTTATAGGCTTTGTATGCTGATGAGTCGCTACCCAGGTTAATGATAATATGAGCGAAATCCCTTTTATCGAGAGTACTTTTGGGCATCATCTAAGATGTAATTAACCAAGTGGGATACGTCTCCTTGAGAGTGCTCTTGACCAAAATAGACACATACACCTGACTCTCAGATATTGATAACTTACGTAAGTATTCTTTCGTGGATATTGGTCAAATGCGACTCTGCTTGTTCTTGTTTGGGTGAACATACTTGACCTGTCCTTGTGAGGTTTATCACATGTATGCTCTCCACGTTCTGGTTTTTCACTTGTATGACGTATTTGTCGTATGTTCTTCATTTCCGGTTCCTCTCTTCTTAAGACAATTCATATGACCCAAAATAGAGATTTATTCAGAGAATAGAAGTATACAACAATGGAGAGGCTGGTGCCTCCTTCAAAACTAAAAGAGAGAAAAAATGTACGGAAACATTATGCTCTTACTACGTTTATTAATGACATTAGTAAAATGATTTTTTATTCGGGGAATTCTTGTCTTTGGAGAAATGAAAGCAAGTTCTGTAATAAGTATTCTATTTTTATTTATTTCAATCCTTTCCTTGTGTTGACTAGTTTAAACTCATTTGGTTTAAGGGTTATGCTATACAATGTGCTTTTATCTCTCGAAATTTATTCACAAAGGTCTCAAACTTATGATGTTCTTATTTTAAGAGGTATTAATGTTAACAATATTTGTATTCTTTATTCTAATAATATTGAGAGTCATAATCATCTGTTTTTTGAATGTCAGTTCTCTCATTATCTTCTTAATAAGTGTGTTTCTAATGAGTATTTTTTTATCACTCTTTCTAATAATTTTCAAGTTTTATATCATTTTGATACTATTTCTTGTAAAAGTTTAAGAAGATACCATCTTTTTGCTTTGCAAAAATTGCCTACTTTTTTTTGGAAGGAAAGAAATGCTAGAAATTCTAATAATAAATACTTTACAACTAATTATGTTATTCGTAATATTCATTGGATGCTTATTTATACAAGTTGGATTTGAAAATCTAAGAAGGAGATTTCTAATAATATTATATAATTTTATGACATTAATTCTCATCTACATTAATTTCTTATGTTGCTGTTGGTTGTTTTAATATTTATCTGTTTTTGTGGAATTTATATCTGTTCTGATTTCATCTTTTCCTTATTCTTGTTCAACCAATTTTGCAATATCTGATATTCTAATGTTTGGATTGAATTTAATTTCTAACTAATTTTAGTACATTATTATATTTTTAAATTTTGGTTGGATTTCTACTATTTTTCTTTTCGTTGGTTGCTGCAACCTTTATCTTTGGGATACAAGGTGATTTTCATCAATCCTTAAATTTAAGGGATTTCATACTATCTTGAATTCCCTCCTCTTTTTTGTTTGCATTCGCTTATGTTTCGGGGTTCTTAGATTTCTATTGAACTTTGGTTTTTGCCTACCTCTATTAAAATGCAACCAGTATTTGCATATTTCTATTTATATTCTATACTTTGGAGGAAATTTTATTATTGTTTCACAGGTAAGTTTGTGTTTTACTATTTTATCTTAGCTTTCTAATGAGACTTGGTTTTTGAGTTATGATGATTACTAATTACTATTAAAATTCAACTAGTTTTAGAATATAACTATTTATATACTTTACTTTGGATATAATTTTAATTATCTTTTCGTGGTAAGTTATGATCTCACCTTTATTACTTGAAGAGTTTCCAATCTATAGTTTCTTATTTTATCATTTTTTATTTTTTTAAATTATAGTCGTTTTACTATTGGTGGCTTCATAATAGGGCTGCTGCAGATAATCTTTTCAATTTTTCTTTTTGTTTAAATTTATTCTACTTAGTTTCTAATTGTTTGTTTCTTTGGTATTTTATTTTAGACTATTGTGTTCATTCACTCAAGTTTCTTCAACTTGTTTGTTAGCTGCTCTCTTCTTTGTATTTTTTCCAGGTTATTTGCTTGCGGTGCTTGTTTTGGTTGCTACATCCTATTGAGATTTTTGTTACAGCTTTCTTTTTATCAGTTCTTGAGCTTGCTTCTATATTATATTCTGTTATTGATTACTTGCGTGATTGTTTATAGTCTATTTTTAAGTTTTGTTATTTGTGTGAGTTATATTTGTGTCTTTAATTCATCATTTATTCTTAATAAAATTAGGTGTAATCATCAAAATTCTAAAAAAAGAAAAAGAAAAAAAATGATGATATCTTATGCGGTTTAAGCCCAACAAATTGCACCTCAAGTTCTTGAGAAATTATTTTATATGGAGAACGTACGCAATTCTACTTTACGCACTCTCAATAATCCCATAATATTCTTATAATAATTTATGAATAACATCGAAGCATAGCCAGAAAAAATATTAAGGTTTATTAAATTATTGAAATTAATACACTGCCAATAAGATTCCTGTGAGGTGCGATAATTTCTCCCCGCTCTTTGCCTGTCTTCTCACCGTCGTATACCGAAGGAAACCGGGCAAAGCGATCTAAGCAATGACAAATTCCGACGGAGAGCCCCTGAGAAATCACTCTGCCGACGGTTGGAAAGGACGCATCATTATTCCAACTATAATCGCAGGTCCTCCTTCGACTTTTCTCCCTTCCTTATTCTTTCGCGTCCACAATCTTCAAAGATCTCTCGTTCCCATGCGATCTCTCTTTTTCGCACAAACGCGCACACATAGCTGTTAGCCGTATAAAAAATTGTTATTGAATTAGATGTACGATTTATCTGATATTGATTCGTAATACTCTTTTCTCGGTTTAGTTTCAGCTATTCCACTGAAATTACTGTCGGGATTTTTTGCGTTCAGGGGCGGTAGGTGGAGCAGCCGGGCTGGTATCCAAGAAGAGAATGACTCTTGGAGCCGTTAACGTGTCCGCAGCTTATGCCTCCAACATGGCCATTGTTGCTGCATGCTATTGTGGTAATTTTCGCAATACAGTAGCTCGAAATATACATTTTTTAGCCTTCTTTTATGTTGATGATGATGATGATGATGTTTTTTCTCTTATTTTGATGACTTTTATGAATCTATACTCGTGCATAATTTCATTCTTTTTGTGAATTTGGATCCTTCTTTGAAATTAAAGGTGTGCATGTTGCATCCATCATTTAGAATCCAGCTTGTTTTGAAGTGATGACCACCTCAGCTACAGCCTGTGCAACCTGGCTCCCAGAGCAGCCACTGCTCTGCCTAACTCATCTGTACTGCAGGATGATAACGGCTCCCCTCACCAGGACCATTAATAGCTAGCAGACTTGTAATGCTATGCTACTAAAATATTCTATGATTCCTATATAATGTCACACTGTCACTGCTATTAGATTGAGAAATGAAGACAATTTTATCTTCCTTGTTCTGCTTCTCATTTTCTAACAAACCACTAAATCTTTGGTGGGTTATTATGGTATCGAAGCTACTTTGATCCTAATGGCAACCCATCTACTCCCGCACAAATGGAGTGATCCGCGTCCTCCAGTCTTCTTGACTCGACAGCAGCCCATATACCATTATACTTCCCTCCCTCAACATCCTCATGTTCAACATCAAACACTTTATCTCTGCACTTTTTCAAATGACAACCACCCAACATGAAGATTCCAAATTCTTCAAATCTTCACTGTCTATGGCTTCTCAAGCTTTCTAGATGGCAACACTCCTTGTCCACATATGCTCATCTCCAGTGGCCTTGCTCTACATTCTCAAACCCTCTCTATGTCAAATAGACCTTTATTGATAAAAAAATAGACGCTACCTTCTATTTCGCAATCTTAACACATTGTTTGATATCTGGACAACCATAGCAAAACATTTGCAACATACAAATCAGACTTAAGTTCTTCAACTAAAGTCTCCATGAAAAATCAATTCCTGACACTATCTATCTAAATCCAAGCCTTAGTCTACAACATTGCCTCCATCGGCATCCACATTAACCTTGAAAACTCCAAGCTATCTGACTAGTTCATGAAAAAAGTAGTGTTTGAGCGAATTATGTTTTAATCCTGATAAAAAAGAGCTAATATGATGATTAAATAAAATTTGTAATAAATATAAATTAAAATTTCTTTAAGCTAATTAGATTATTTTTCTTATTACAAACCTATGGATTATCAAAAAAAAAAAATCAAGTAGGAGAATAGAGAGAATTAAAGTGTCACAGAATATTAGTATTGTTGTTAATGCTTTTACTCATATGATGCCTATAATGAACCAAATCATTAGAAAATCTCAATCACTAGCTAGTGGTAGTGGGGTGAGCACATGAATTAATATTTGAAGCTAATTTTGTGTAAGAGTTTGGCTTTCTTTTTTTCGAACAAGAGTCTCTTGAAGCTGAAAGTTTGTTTATGTGGGTAGAGAAGATTATAGATGACAAGTCTCATTTTTACGAGAGACGAGTCACACTTACCACTTTAAACTTTGTGAAATAGAGAAATGGTGGCAAAGGTAGTTGTAGGATAAATGTGGTGGTCAACTTAGCTATTTAGTGCATTAGAAAGAGTTTGTAAAAACATTTAAATATTGATTTGTGCCCTTCTTAGCCAAGAAATAAATGCAAGGCTAGTTTATTAGTTTAGTTCAAGGTATCGATTAGAGGAGTGTGTAATTGAATGTGCTATGCTTTCAAGATACGCACTATAACGCATCCCAAATGTAAATTAGAAATACCCCAAATTCTTATTTGGATTGAAAAATATAATATAAAAACGTTTAATTTGTAAAAACTGAAATTTTAAATAAAAAAATAAATAATTATTATAATAAAAAAAATTAAATAAATATGTGTCGATTAGGGAGATGCTCACCCTCTCATAAAACTTACTGCATGCTACTTTCGCACATCCCCTCTTTCGAAGCAGAGAACACACTGAGAGGTTGTATACTGGTCGATCATTCGTGGAGAAGGAAGATGAGAGGAAGGAGAAGGAAGATGAGAGGAAGGAGAAGGAATTAATGATAGTGGAGAGGGGGAAGATTAAGAGTCATCGCGTGTATCTCTCTTACTTGATTCGACGCTGAGCCCTAGCCAAAGGGAAACCATGCCATGCTTGCGTGTAGAGGAAGAGGGGCAAAAAGCTCATTCGTCTCGTAAGTCTTGAAGTGTTGGGTTGAGTTGCTAATTTTGTCATGCTCTTCAATGTAAGTTAGCTTTTCTACACTTTTATATCTTCATGTAAAATTATCTGATATGCATTTGAAACTCATTTCCTCATCATCGAAATGTGAAATATATCATGAATCCGAAATATCAATAGGTAAAGGTCATGGGTTTAAACGAGTCGAGCTTGAGTGAGTTCAAGCATTGTTCGTGTTTGGCTATTTGAAAAATACAACTGTTCGTGTTTAGCTCATTTATATATTGAGCTCAAAAAATGTATTCGTATTCGACTCTTTTGCTTAGAGAGCCGAACACGAGCTGTTTGCAATCAGTGAGATATTTGATAACCCAAATCACACATTCATAGGATGTTAGAGGTTAGGGAGAGATTTAAATATTATTATTTATATTAAAGTATTCATTTAAATATAATTTAATATATATATATATATATATATTATATTTTTCGATTAATAATTTTTAATTGATTATAAATCTTTATAGGCTTGTAGTCAATTGTATTATTTAAAAATAATACTCATAAATATATATATATATATATATATATATATAGTTATTTTGAGCCAAAATGAGTCGGAAACAAATGAACAAAATTTTGTTTGTATTCGGGTTGTTTATATATCGAGCGCTAAAAAATTATTTGTGTTTGACTCGTTTGCTTAGCGAACAAATTGAACACGAGCAACTTAACGAGCCGAATACAAGCTGTTCGCGAACAACGAATCGTTTTGATAACCCTAGTAAAGCTAGCCCGTAAGCAATTGCAATCCTTTATATGATGTCAAAAGGATATCTAGGACTCAAGTTCCTTGACCAAATCTAACAATACCTTTCGTTTATCAAACTCTTAAGAATACAAAATTACCAACTTTAAATTATACTGCTTTGTGCCTGGGGCCATAATAATTCCGGTGTTGATCCTGAGCGGCTTTCAATATGTCTCTGATAAATTTGATTTTTTCCATACCGACTCTCTAATTTTATCCGTCATTGGTGCAACTCCAACCCTATTACGGATATTTTCATTTCGCATTTTGTCTCTACGTGTAAAGCCACTCATCCACCTAATCATTCTCATTTCGGCAACACTTAACTTAATATTATGCTTCTCTTTTAAAGGCCAACATTCAGTTCCATAGAAGCATCGAAGGTCTCACCACCATCTTATAAAATTTTCCTTTCGATCTAAGCGGTACTTTTCTATCACACAATAGGTCGGATGCATTCCTCCACTTCAACCAACCAACCCGAATTCTACTATTAACATCCCCATCTATATCACCATCGCTTTGAACAATGGACCCGAGATATCTAAATCGTTCACACCTTTTAATAATTTGATCTCCCAAAGTTACACCGTCGTCACTAGACCTACTATTACTAAAATTATATTCCATGTATTCAGTTTTAGTTCTACTCAAACGAAGACCTTTAGACTCCAATGTAGACCTCCATAATTCAAGTTTTTCCTGGACTTTTTCTCTTATCTTATCCACAAGGAGGATATCATCAACAAAAAGCATACACCAAGGTACATCCTCTTGTAAATGCCCAGTAAGACCATCCATAAATAAAGCAAAAAGATATGGCCTTAAAGCCGATCCTTGATGTAAACCAACAGAAATTGTAAAATACTTGGTCAATCTTCCTTCGGCTCGAACACATGTAACGTACTCTAGCATACATATCTTTAATGACTTGAATATAAGTCATATCAACACCTTTCTTCTCAAGGACTCTCCAAAGAACATCTCTAGGAACCTTATCGTAAGCTTTTTCTAAATTAATAAAAATCAAATGTAGATCCTCCTTATTATCTCTGTACTTCTCCATCAAACCTCTCAATAAATGTATAGCTTCCTTGGTAGACCTGCCCGGCATAAATCCAAATCGATTATGAGAAATCTTCGTAATACGTCTTAACCTATGTTCAATTACCCTCTCCCATAATTTTAAAGTATGACACATCAATTTAATTCCTCTATAATTTGCACACTCTTGTGCATCTCCTTTATTCTTAAAAATGAGGACCAAAATGCTCTTTCTCCACTCCTCGGCATCCTTTTAGTTTTTAAAATAGTATTAAAAAGTTTAGTAAGCCGGAAACCCCCAAATCACCTAAACATTTCCACACTTCAATTGGGATATCATCGAGTCCTACGGACTTTCCCCCTTGGTTTTCTTTAAAGCCTCGTCAACTTCTTTTTTACTAATGCGACGGTAGAAAATGAAAAGTTTTATTATTATTAACGATATTAAGATCACTAAGGTCAATCGTACTTTCAAGATCATCATTAAAAAGTTTATCAAAATAACTCACCTACCTATGTTGAATATCTTTTCTAAGAAAAGACTTTTTGATTTTCATCTTTAATACTCTTTACTTGAGTAAAATCTTTACTTTTCTTTTCTCTTTGTTTGGCTAGTTTATACATATATTTTTCACCTATCTTAGTATCTAACATGTTATAAAGATCACTAAAAGCAAAATTTTTAGCGTCACAGATTATCTTTTACACTCCCTGTGGGCTGTTTTATATTTTTCCCAGTTCTCTACACTTTTACATTTAAACCAATTTTTATAACATAACTTCTTATATTTTATCTTTTCTTGCACATTATTATTCCACCACCAACTATTTTTATTTATAGAAACTTTTTCTTTTGATTCTCTAAGTACACTTTTCACATCCGGGCTTGGGACCGGCAACGACAGTGTTAAAAGAACTGTTTAGACTAAAAGGAAAATTTTATTAGATCGTGGTGAGACCTACAATACTCTATGGCACTGAATGTTGGCCTTTAAAAGAGAAGCATAAAATAAGGTTAAGTGTCACTAAGATGAGAATGCTTACATGGATGAGTGGCTTGAATTTGGAGACAAAATGCCAGTGATAGGGTTGGTGGAGCTCCAGTGGCGAACAAGATTAGAGTGAGTCGTCTTAGATGGTTTGGTCACATTAAACATCAAATTTCTGATGATCCGGTTAGGAGAGTAGATGTTTTAGCTTTGACTGATGTTAAGAAAGACAGAGGTTAACCTGAAAAGACATGGGCATATTGTATAAAAAATGATCTTAATATATTAGAATAAATGAAAATATGACACTTAATAGGACACAATGGGATAAAGGCTTGTTGTTGTGCAGTGCTTCATAAGGAGTCATTTGAATTTTAGATTGATGTTGTAAGGGAACTCAATCATCGGGATGTGATCTTCTCAACTGTCTCTAAAGTCAAGAACACAAAACCTTAACAGTTCTTTCAATACTTGAATTGCCATTTATGATTTATGATTGTCTGTCAGTTTGTGGATGAAATATTATGCTAAGATTTAAAAAAGTATCCAGATCTTTTTAAATGTCTTTCTACAACCTAGACATGAATCTTCTATTTGTGTTGGAAACAATAGGACACAATGGGATAAAGGCTTGTTGTTGTTGTTGTGCAGTACTTCATAAGGATTCATTTGAATGTTCGATTGATATTGTAAGGGAACTCGATTATCGAGATGTGATATTCTCAACCGTCTCTAAAGTCAAGAACACAAAACCTTAACAGTTCTTTCAATATTTGAATTGTCATTTCTGATTGTCTGTCAGTTTGTGGATGAAATATTGTGCCAAGATTTAAATACGTATCCAGATCTTTCTAAATGTCTTTCGACAACCTTGACATGGATCTTCTATCTGTATTAGAAACAATAACTTTTGGAGCACCACACAGTCTAATAATTTTGTTAACATACAGTCAGACCAACTTTTTCATGGAATCCACATGCTTAATTGACAAGAAATGAACTGATTTTGTTAGCTTGTCAATAATTGCCCAAATGCTATTGTGGCTCTGCCTGGATCTAGAAATCCCATAATTAAGTTCATCGCATTTTCTTCCCATTTCTATTATGGAATAGGTAAAATGATTGTAGCAATCCATGGGTCTAATGCTCAACCCTTACAATCTGACAAACTTGACATTTTGACACATTCTTCCACATCTTTCTTCATACACGATTATCATAATATAAACTTCAATCCTTTGTATATTTTAGAGTTGCTTAGATGAATTGTGTATCCAGACTTTTAGCCTCAAATTAGAATAAGCATATACCAACAACTAAAACTTTTTTTTGATAACATCATCTTTAGCAGTAGTCATATCCATCCTCTTTCCTAATTGAAGTTGTTTCCAGAGTTTCATATATTCACTGTTGATTTATTGAGTTGTTTTATTAGATTTGGTGGCACCATTAATTGATGTAAATATCACATATCACTTGGTCTCCTAATTTCCAACTGCAAGTAATTCATTTTTTTAATTAATTCCAGCTCTTGTGTAATAACCCAACTTGCATTGCATATGGATTAATGGCTCAAAGCATTAGTAATATAAACTTCAATCCTTTGTATATTTTAGTGTTGTTTAGAGGACCCGTGTATCCAGACTTTTAGCCTCAAATTAGAATAAGCATATACCAACAACTGAAATTTTTTTTTGATAACATCATCTTTAGCAGTAGTCATATCCATCATCTTTCCTAATTGAAGTTGTTTCCAGAGTTTCATATATTCACTGTTGACTTATTAAGTTGTTTTATTAGATTTGGTGGCACCATTAACTGATGTAAATATCACATGTCACTTGGTCTCCTAATTTCCAACTGCAAGTAATTCATTTCTTTAATTAATTCCAGCTCTTGAGTAATAACCCAGCTTGCATTGCATATGGATTTATGGCTCAAAGCATTAGTAACTATATTTGCTCGACCAATACAATGTTTTATATCTAAATTGTACTCCTTAATAAGCTCAACCATTTCTATTATTGAATAGGTAAAATGATTGTAGCAATCCATGGGTCTAATGCTTTTTACAATTTGACAAACTTGACATTTTGACACATTCTTCCACATCTTTCTTCATACACGATTATCATAATATAAACTTCAATCCTTTGTATATTTTTGTGTTGCCTAGATGAATTGTGTATCCAAACTTTTAGCCTCAAATTAGAATAAGCATATACCAACAACTGAAACTTTTTTTGATAACATCATCTTTAGCAATAGTCATATCCATCCTCTTTCCTAATTGACGCTGTTTCCAAAGTTTCATATATTCACTGTTGACTTATTGAGTTGTTTTATTAGATTTGGTGGCACCATTACCTGATGTAAATATCACATATCACTTGGTCTCCTAATTTCCAACTGCAAATAATTCATTTCTTTAATTAATTCCAGCTCTTGAGTAATAACCCAACTTGCATTACATATGGATTTATGACTCAAAGCATTAGTAACTATATTTGCTCGACCAATACAATGTTGTATATCTAAATCGTACTCCTTAATAAGCTCTAACCATCTCTTCAGCCTCAAATACAGCTCTTTTCGGGTGAAAATATATTTCAGACCCTAATGATCAGTGAATACTTCACACTTCACACTATACAGGTAACGCCTCCAAATCTTGATAGCAAGGACTACAACAACTAACTTTAGATCACGAGTCAGATGATTCCTCTCATATGCCTGAAGCTGTCTGGATGCCTTGACTATTATTTTATATTTTGCATTAAAACACATGCCAAGCCTCATGATGACGCGTCATTATAAATCTGAATTCCTCTATTCTTGATGGAATAGTTAATAGCGGTGCAATAGTCAAATGTTTCTTCAATTCTTGAAAGCTATGCTCATATTCAGTCCAGTCAAATTTAATGTCTTTCCTCATCAACTTGGACAACACATAGCTATCTGTGAAAAACCTTTAACGAACCTCTTATAATATCTGGTCAAGCTAAGAAATCTACGTACCTTTGTAATATTCTTTGTTGTGGGCCATTCCACGATCTCTTTCGCCTTTTGAGGATTCCTTAAGATTTCTTGCCCACTAATAGTCTGTCCCATAAATGCAATTTCGCAACCAAAACTCGCATTTTGAAACTTTAGGAATAATTGATTATACCTCAGAAACACCAGTACTATTCTCAAATACTTAGCATGATTATCATCAATTTTTTGAATAAAGTAGAATATTGTCAATAAAGATAATGACCAAATAATCCACATTAAGCTTGAATATTCGATTCATCAGATTTATAAAAATCACAGGAACATTTGTTAGGAAAAAACTCATAACTAAAAATTCGTAATGACCATACTTAGTCCCAAAAGTTGTCTTAGGATTCCTTGAATTTGACTTGATGATATTCAATCTAAAGCTCAATCTGGGAAAATACAATAGCATCCTCAAATTGAACAAACAAATCATCAATCCTGGGCAAAGGATATTTAGCTCTCTATAATCGATGCATAACCACATAGATCGATCATTCTTCTTGGCAAACAATACTAGAGTATACTAAGGTGAATTGCTTGCTAAGATAAAACACTTATTTATCAGTTCCTGTAATTGACATTTCAATTCCTATAGTTTTTTTTTGGAGCCATTCTATAAGTAGATTTCAAAATTTCTGATGCTTCTGGATGCACATCAATGCCAAACACAACTTTCCTTTTTTATAGCCGCCTTTTCAATTTCTCAAAAAATTCTT
This sequence comes from Papilionanthe hookeriana x Papilionanthe teres, assembly GCA_022702705.1. Taxonomy (NCBI): domain Eukaryota; kingdom Viridiplantae; phylum Streptophyta; class Magnoliopsida; order Asparagales; family Orchidaceae; genus Papilionanthe; species Papilionanthe hookeriana x Papilionanthe teres. The sequence continues at coordinate 106,090,118 of CM040430.1, forward strand.
TAATAACTAGGATGTTCTTTAAATCTTGCACATTTTTATTAAACAATTCTAATTTTGCTACTAACACCTATAAACCATTTCACATACACTTTCCAACTTTTACTGTGCTAATCAAAGAAGACTGTCCTTTTCGATCATAGGAGAAATAAAATTGCTTCTCTCCAGACTCATTAAATGTCATTCTCATTTTCCAACATCCAATTGCAGCAAAATGTTTTACTAGCCAATCTATGCCCAATATAACATCAAAAATTTGAATTTATATTATAAATAACTTTGCTAGTAGCTTCCTATCAAATATATTAATATATACAAAACATTTGCTATTTGGATAAAAAACACTTTCCGAAAGCATCATGACACAAAAACAGGAGTAAAATGTATAATATCAACATATAAGCTATTAGAATAAAAGAATATGATGCACTTGAATCAAATAAAATAGTGTCAGATTAATTTAAAATTAGAAGCTTGCTGGTAACCACTTCTTCAGAATTTTTAGCTTCTTGAGAGGTAAGTGTAAAAATTGTGGCCATTACTAGATGCTAATTTTTTTACTATGATGTTTCACCATTTACTTGAGTTGAAGACTTCTCTAAAAATTGAGTTTTGCTGAATTGAATATCTTCAAAAATTTTATAGGCTATCTTTATCCTTGAAATGGTTGTGGCTTGTTATGCATCTTTTTTTATGTGTACAGTCTATCTGATGATATCTCGTCTGTCCATATTTATAGCACTTTACTGAACCCAATAATCACTGTCCAAAATATCTTTTTCCATACTTCTCACAAACTAGCCTTTTTATCTATGGCTGCTTTGGCTTATATTTGAGCTTACCTTCTGATTTAAATTTCTTTCTTTGAGGTTCTTCTCCCTTCTCAAAAACTTTTCGCTTATTTGCTTGGTGTTGCCACCGTTGATTGGAGAAAGTTCAACTCATTTTCAATTCATGTAGCCCTTTCAACCAAACTAAGAAATCACTAATATCAAAATGAGCCAAATCTAACCTTAACTGTTCTCCGAGGCTGCGCGAAAATTGATGACAATTTTTTTGGGTGTTGACATAATGAGATGCATATCTAGAAAGAAAAATGAATTATACATCATACTATCTAACTGTCTTGAACCTTTGAGCGAGATTGAAGAAATTTTCATGCAATGCTAATTTGACTGAAAGTGGAATCAACTAAATCTTGTAAAATTTGGCAACCATCACGTTGAATTTGTGGAAAATGTGTTAACTAAAATTTTTATGCATTGTGCATATTACCAACTCTCTGTAACTCCCTTTAACATGAAAGTGGTTAGCATCACTCTTCTATTCTCTGGATAATTCATTTCATCCAAAATATTATCAATCTTCAATAACCAATCTTCAACAACTATAGGGTCACTGATACTTTTAAATGTGGGTGACTTGAATGTCTGAAAGATCTTCAAATACTGATCATCAACTTTTGTACCATATTCAGATTTAGACCCGGTGCTTGTAGATGATTTTTCAGTAATTGATATTTTATCAACCAACTATGATATCAATTGAACAATGCTCTACAACTCAGTGGCGCTGGTTTCTTCATTTGCTCTGTTCTGAATTTTATTTATGTTTTGAGTCATTTTCGAACCGTCTCTTTTTCTGCAATTGGCATAGGAGGCTGGCCCTCAACTCTTTCTGATTCATCCTCAGGCCTCAGGCGTATTTATCTGTATTGGCACAATTTATTATTCAATGTAATTTATTATATAATAATTATGTCATACATGCATTATACTTTAAGTCACCCACCCCAAATCAGTTATTCCTATAGTTCTGTATAAATCAATTCATTTTTTGATCTTAGTCTTACTTTTAAATCCAAATACGTTTCTATTATAATTTTCGTCCAATAAACTTGTTTTGATACCAATTTGTCACAATCCAATTGACCCCTCTTTTAGGGTTTAAACATGGTGTGATAGAGGTGAATAACTTAGTAAGACCAAATTCTCACCAGCATTCATTCTAAATTGTAAAATCAGGTCATAGTAGGCAAATAATCAGTCTAACTCAATTGTCGCAAGCATACATGATTCATTTCAATTAATAATTCATTTGCATTCACATATGCTTGGAATCGTAGAAAATTATATCACTAAAACATATATACAAAGTTACTAAATCTAAAATAATAAAAGTACGTACCAAAAAATTTTGTACAAACTCAAAGATTATATAATGAAATTGTTCTACATTTTATACATGACTACTCGCCTTGGTGCTCTTTATCCCTTCATAAAAGTCAATAACATTGAGTTAGAAACTCAACAAAATAATCAAGACCAAAAAAAGATTCTATAGACAAAAAAGAGGCGAAGTGCATGAGAAAAAATAAGAACATGAAATGTAGGAAACAGTAGCAACTGTAGCAATCATATATATATATATTTTTCTTTCATATGCATTCATAGTCATATCCATTAGGATTTCATAATCATGTAAGGTCATCTTAGGAATGTTAGTTGTAATTGTATAGACCTAACTAATTTCATGTCATGCCATTGGGATGTCACCCAGTTCGAAGGCTAATTAAATATTGATAAAAGTTGGGTCATTCCCAACGTAATAGTTATCCATAGTCGTCTTTGATATCGACGGTTCCATACTTTCTTTCCCCGTTTAATACAAACAGTTCTTGGATTTCATCCCCGTCTTAATTTCAGGGCTCGGGAATCTCATTCTTCCTTTTCATCCGGTACTAGCAAGAATTGATGTAATAACCGACCTATCACAAAATTTGCGATTTTCCAATAATTATAATTTCTGTGACAAACATTCATCATAGGTAAATCATAAATCATATGCATAAAACTCATGATACGAATACCTGCAATCGAATATTTCATAAAAATGCTAATCATATCAATAAAATAACCAAATCGTACATTTTATCAGTGCCAGTTTAGTGCTGTCATTTATATAACATATGCAGGTATGCATTAATATGCAGAAACTCTAAATGCATTCATATGACATAAGAAATCATATAGAAAATCTAGAGAAAGATATTACTTATAATTTAACATGATTATTTTACTTGAGATTGCGGAGCAGCCTAAGAAGAGTTTCTTCAAGTTTGTCTCGAGCTTGCCGCCTAGTGTAAACCACTTGGAATTCATAAACCCTTAGAACATTCATTAAATTCTTGAATTATATCATGATTTAACCATAAATATAATTCACTTGCGAAATCTTTCCTCAGGACTTCCTTGCATAAGTTCTCCATGAAGTTTTCTTCTATTTTTTCTTCTTTCTTTTCCCTTCCTCTCTTTTCTCTTATCCCTTCTCTATTACTTGTGAAATAGACTTAGCGAAGAGCATACTCTCTATTCGCTAGTCCCGCCACTTTTTCCCCTTAGCTACATTAATAAGAATCACTGAAAATGCTTCAGCTAGTGGTCACGGAAGTTCTTAGGGAATGAAAGGCATGGTCTAAATATCATAGAAGTGAAGTTTCTCCTTACCAAAATCTTCCAAGAACTAATTGTGTGCTTTGGCTCTCTGTTCTGTGCATCAGTTCCGCATGCTACAATGTTGCAATCATTGCACTCTCCAGACCCTTGGAAATGAGGACTCAGAAGAGAGGAAAATGAATTAAATCCTAGCTTTTCATCTACCTTCGACGGTCACCTGGTGCGGGAGAAGGTCGGTGCTACAGTGCCGAGGGATTAGGAAACGATCATACGCTTGATTAATTTTAATTAAACTAATAATTTTCTGTTTTTATATCTTCAATAATATCTGTAATCCATATATAATGTCATATAACAAATCGATCGATTCAACGTACAAAATTTTATAAAATTAACTCTGTCGGATTTCAAAGATTAAGAAAATTGGGTTATATGCTTATATTTTAATATTGTCAAAATTTTAGATGTATTTGTCCAAAACTTGATATTACATGCAGTTCATCATCCCCTCATGGTATTGATCCCACAACATTCCTAATGCCTTTCGGTGTTCTATCACACTTAAAAATCCTAGAACGGTGTTAGGAGTACTATTCTATGATAAATAAATTAGCTCATTCCCCTATTTATATGCTTATTTACAGCATTCTTAATTTTCTGCAGCAGTGCAGCAGGTTGCCGCTTTCGTATGTCACTTATTGCTATCTGTCATCTTCTGCAAAACCAGAAAAAGATCAAATTCTGGATATTTCTAGGTGGATTCTAAGATTATCAGAGTTTTTCTTTGTTTGGAAGTATTGTATTTGGCTATAACTGATTGAGTCGTGTAAAACTTTAACTAATGTTAGAAGCACTGGAAACGTTATCAGATAAACTAAAATCAATTGGCAGATAATCTTTGTTTGATCTCTGTTAGTTTTTTGTGGATTGGAAGCCTCACTTTCTGGGGATGGTGTAAGGTGATCAACATCTTATTAGTAGGCATCTTGCACACTATTACCAATTAGTCTTTTAATTTGTATAAAATCTTATAATTGAAATCGTTAAGTGAATGATGCTAAAAAACATTCACTTGTAAATACTTGATTGATGATTTTTTAAACAAAGGGCTAGTTTGGCTTGTGGAAAGAATCTTTTGTGACATGGTATAAATAAAAAATCGGGAAGGAAGAGTTTACCAAATCTATAATTATATTAGAGTTGCTATATGAAATTTGAGGAATTTGAATGACAAAATAAGTTTTTTTTTTTTTTAATAAAAGAGCACTTATGACTCTAATTTTATTGCTCCAAAATAAAAAATACACAATCGGGAAAAATGTCCCTAAACACACCCACCCTACAAAACCCAAAAAGAAAATAAAAAGCAGGGTCATTTTTCCAAAAAAGAAAAAACTACAACTCAACACGACACGACAAACCGACACGACAAAAACACAATTAACAATCTAAAGAAACTAAAGAATATAAGAAATCAAGTAATAAATTCGACACAACAGGATTCCTTAATTGCGTTCCAAGCTTAGCGATCCAATCAGCTACCTGGTTGCCTTCTCTCTTAGTATGACTCCAAATAAGATTAAGTCCAGAAGTAAGCAAATTAATCCTTTTAACCTGCAATAATATACTCCAGTGACAACTAAGATTAAATTTACAAATATTCAAAAGACATAAGGAGTCAATTTCCATAATAATGTTAAACCAACCCAATTTTTTTGCAATCGAAGTGCAAAAATGATAGCTTCGCCTCAGCTACTTAAAGGAGACAAAGCTACAAGTGGAGCAGTAAACCAATAAAGCACAATACCATTCCAATCTCTGCAAATACCGCCAATCCCAGCAATCGAAGATTTCCAAGAACCATCAGAATTGATTTTAATAAAAGGAGCAGACAGTTTAGACCAAACTACTCTACTTAAGCATCTATTCGAAAACTGTAGCTTAATATTAAGATTAATAGCAATGGAACAGATTTAATTATTGCTAATATGCTTAATATCATTAACAGATAAACATTTGTAAATATAAGAATAAATTTGGCAAATCACCTGTTTAGTATTAACATAAATACCATTAAATTTTACATTATTACGAGATAACCAAATAAACCAAACAACAATAGAAGGAATAACATTTAAAAATGGTGCCCTCTAATGTTCCAATCTCTAAAGATATCCAACACAGAATTATAACCATGAAACGAATCGATTCGACCATATAAAGCAAAAATACTATTTCAAATATCATAAGTAAACCTACAGTTACTGAAAATATGCAGAATAGATTCTTCACTATTCCTACATAAATAACATCTAGAGACTAATCTCAGACTTTTAAGTTTAAGAATATCATCCATAAGAATGCAATTGTGAAAAAGTCTCCAGCTAAAGAAAGAAATAGAAGGTTTAAGCCATTTATTTCAAATCCAGGAAAGATCAAAACTCGGGGGAAACATCTCTAAAGAAACAAAAGTTTTAGTAATAGATTCTCCTATCTTACCTTTAATTTTAGGAATATCATCTTTATCAACATTAAAGGGAACATTAGAAATAAATAAAACATCTTTATAATGAACCATGCAACTCAGCTGTGATAAATTCTAAGAGGAATGATCCCATAAATCCCTTACCACAATACTAATATCATGAGGCCCTCCATAGAAGCTAGCAAGAGGACTATTTGTGGTCCGATCATCATACTGAAAATGAGACATTCAGCTGACGATGTCAACTTGATTAGAAACTTTCAGCATTTCTTTCCAAACATAAGAATCAAATTTAGAAGGAGTAATAGCCAAAGGATGTGAATTACCACAATACTTAGCATGAAGAAGAGAAGCCCAGATAGAATTATTCTGTCTAAAATGAAACCATAATTTCATAAAATTAAACTTTATAGAATCGGAAAGCTTACGGAAGCCCAAACCAGGTGGTAGGTTTACAAACTTTTTCCCAACTTTTCTAATGTAAGCTCTTTTTGCTTAACCAAATCTACAAAATCATTAAACAAAATTTCAAACTTCTTAATAATAGTAATAGACGTATTCATAAGCTTGTATAATATACGAGAGATAAAGAAGTACGAATACTCTTAAGAAGTGTAATACGCTCTGCAAAAGAAAGAAATTTATTCTCCAAGAGTGAAGCTTCCTCTAATTTTGTCCAACAAATCAACAAAAGAACGGTTCTTTTAAGCTTTCTTATCAAGAATAAAACCAAGATATTTAATAGTGAAAATAACGCTTCGACATTGTGTATACTCGATGATCTAATGAAGTTTAGCATTGGATACAAATTTAGAGGCATAGAAAAAACATTTAGAAGTGTTAAAACATAAACCAGAAGCTTTTTTAAAATGAATAATGAGCTGCTAGATTTTCTTGATAGACCTTCTATTCGAATTAGTAAAAAGAATGAGGTTATCAGCATATCATAAATGAGATATACTCAAACCACTTTTATGAATATAATTAAAAGCAGAATTATCAGCATAAAACTTATTCAGATTTCTAGAAAAATAATTAAAGACAAGAATAAAGAGATAAGGAGAAAGAGGATCTCACTATTTAATACCTTTAGTAGCCATAAAATGCCGTGAGAATTACTAATTAATAACGAAAGAGTAAAAATTATTATTAAGAATTCTCGAAATAAGTTTACGAAGTCATCATTAAATCCATAGGCGTTCAAAATATCCATTATAAACTCACTACTAATGGAATCGAAGAGCTTCTTAATATCCATTTTGAAAATAATATAACCATCTCTTTTACTTTTATGCTAGATATAACAAAAGCTCGCCGAACGATAGAGGCATTGTCCACTAATATATCTCCTTTAAAGAAGCGAGTTTTTTTAAATAAATGACCTTGCTTAAAATAAGTTGAATCTTATTAACCATAATTTTAGAAATAATCTTAGAGACCACGATATTAATCTTAATGGATTACGAAAGAATCCAAGTATTAGCACTATGGTCTTTAGGAATTAAAATAATATTAGAACTCTTAAAATACTTATGCAGGTGAGTTCCACAAAAAAAATCCTGAATAGTTTCCACAATTTCAAGATTTATAATATCCCAATAAGTTTTATAAAACTCAACATTAAAACCATCAGGGCCAAACCTTGCTCTCCTCCATACTATCAAGAACAGATTTAATCTCAGCTAAAGAAGGAATGTATGTAAGATTAAGAAGTTGCAGATTAGTAGAGTTAGAAAAAAATATCAGAATTAATCTGATCAAGAGTATAGTTATCATTAGAGAATAAAGAAGTAAATTAATTAATCCCATAATTAATAATATTATTCTCATTAATCAAGATATTATCATTTTTATCTCTAATACTAGATATCAAATTCATCTTCCTTCTACTTTTAATACAAGCATGAAAAGAAGACGAATTTCATCCATCCAGAAAAACAGTTTTAGCAGTTTTTTGAGCATAAAAACTTTCCTCTAAGATCTTTTTGAGTTTGAATAAAAAGATCAATACTAATAAGATTCTGATTGCAATGACTCTCTATATCTTTAACTATATTCTCAGCTTCAACAACAATTCTATTAAGATGACAAAAAACAGACCAATTCTAAGTTCTAAGGGTCTTAGCAAGGTGCTTCTGAAGCATCCATAGCTTTTGACCAGAACTAATAGGTTTAAAAACTAGTTTACTAATCAACCAATTGTCTTTAACTCATTACAGAAAATTAGAATGCTGAGTTCACATATTAAGAAAACAGAAACGATAGGATCTTTTACTAAAATTATTAGAAACTTTTAATAAAACAGGAGTATGTTCAGAAGCATTAAAAGCAAGATGATGAATCTCGAAAATTGTCGAACTTATTACACAAAAGAGTTAGCTAAAAACCTATCTAATCTTTCAAAAACATTACCACGATGCCAGGTGAAAATAGTGCCAGAATATCCTAAATCAAAAAGCTCAGCATCCAAAATAACATTATTAAAGTTAGAAATTAAGTTAAGATTAGGTGAGAGGCCACCTCTCTTTTCATTAACAGCAGAAATAACATTGAGATCTCCTACAAGCTAGGGAACATTCAAATAACCAATAGAATTAAGCAAATTCCATAATTCCAGCCTATCATGCTTAGTGCACCCAGCATAAATAAGAGAGAAATGAAATGAAACATCTTGATAATTAATAAAATCATGTAACAATTGGCAGTGATTAATAATCGCATCAACTTTAATAAAGTCGTCGAAAAACTAAATTTTGTTATTACTATTAGCTACGAAATTAAAATTACCAATTATCCTAAGATATTTAATATTATTGCAGAATTAACTAAAGATTCGAGAATCTCGAAAAAGAAAGATGATAAAGACGAATTAAATTCTTAAGTTATTAGAGGCATCCCTTTTAGCAATGCTCTAATATTCCAAAATAAAGTATTAAAATTCATCCTCATTATCCTTCCTACCTCTAGTTATTCTAGAAGTTGAAGTAAGCTTCATTAGAATCGATAGTCTCACTAACGATTGATCATTAACGACATCGGGATTAACATAGCTCGGTTCTCGACTACCTTTCGATTTCCTTCTCTGGAAGCTTTTTGAACCAACCATTCTTCTTGAGTTCGGACTGTTCGAAGTATGAGTTTTAGAGCCAGTTTGTCGATAACAAAATATTCTTGTATTTCTTTACTTAGTGTTTATAAGAGAAAGATCGAGCATTTTCGATAGCGCTTATGATAATAGGATCAAACGATAAATCAGATTGATTATTGTTCAAAATATGTGCATCAGTTGTAACAATGTTATTAGCATTGACATCCTTTTGCAAACCTTCTTGTTGATCAAGACTTACATTAGAAACAACCAGAGGTAGACATTTAGGAGATATCTGTGCCACATTATCATCATTTTCCGGAATAACATACACATTAGATTCTACAAGATTTAAAGATCTTGCAGTATTCTCATTATCTTGCAAGAGAATAAAATTCTGATTACTTTCTTTATCTTTATTTCCCATAATCTCCTTATTAGGATTTTTAAAGTGTTTAATTTTCAAATGAGGGTGAACAATAAAACAGTTATTAATGCAATGACCAAACATGCGACACTTATTACAGTAAGGTGGAATATATTGATATGGCTTCTGTGAACTATAATCGTCCTAATGCTCATATCTTGATTGAAAGAGATATTATTGCTCCTTTTGTGATCTTTGTTTGGCTTGAAGATTCGAGTTCGGGTTATTGGCAAACTATGGAAATAGAATATATTCCACCTTACTGTAATAAGTGCCGCATGTTTGGTCATTGCATTAATAACTGTTTTATTGTTCACCCTCATTTGAAAAATAAACACTTTAAAAATCCTAATAAGGAGATTATGGGAAATAAAGATAAAGAAAGTAATCAGAATTTTATTCTCTTGCGAGATAATGAGAATGCTGCTGAGATCTTTAAATCTTGTAGAATCTAATGTGTATGTTATTCCGAAAAATGATGATAATATGGCACGGATATCTCCAAATGTCTACTTACGGTTGTTTCAATGTAAGTCTTGACCTGACGAAGGTTTGCGAAAGGATGCCGATGCTTAATAACATTGTTACAAGTGATGCACATATTTTGAACGATAATCGATCGATTCTTGTTTGATCCTATTATTGTTAAGAGTTATTGAAAATATTGATCTTTCTCTTATAAACATTTAGTAAAGAAATACGAGAAGATTTTATTCTTGACGAAATGGGTGCAGAAACTCATACTTTGAACATGTACGAACTTGAAGAAGAATGGTTGGTTCAAAAAGCTTCCAGGAGAAGGAAATTTAAAGGTAGTCGTGAACTGAGCTATGTTAATCCTGATGCTGTTAATGATTAACTGTTGGGTGAGACTATTGATTCTAATGAAGTTACTTCCACTTCTAGAATAACTAGAGGTAGGAAGGATAATGAGGATGAATTTTAATACTTTATTTTGGAATATTAGAGGCATTGCCAAAAGGGATGCCTCTAATAGACTTAAGAATTTAATTCGTCTTTATCATCTTTCTTTTTTTGGGATTCTTGAATCTTTAGTTAATTCTTGCAATAATATTAAATATGTTAGGAGAATTGGTAATTTTAATTTTGTGGCTAATAGTAATAACAAAATTTGGTTTCTTTGGAAGGACTTTATTAAAGTGGATGTGATTATTAATCACTGCCAATTGTTACATGATTTTATTAATTATTAAGATGTTTCATTTCATTTCTCTCTTATTTATGCTGAGTGCACTAAGCATGATAGGCTGGAATTATGAAATTTGCTTAATTCTATTAATCATTTGAATGTTCCCTAGCTTGTAGGAGGAGATCTCAATGTTATTTCTGTTGTTAATGAAAAGATAGGTGGCCTTTCACCTAATCTTAACTTAATTTCTAACTTTAAAAATGTTATTTCGGATGCTGAGCTTTTTGATTTAGGATATTCGGCATTATTTTCACTCAGCGTCGCGTAATGTTTTGAAAGATTAGATAGGTTTTAATTAACTTCTTTGGTGTAATAAGTTTGACGATTTTGAGATTCATCATCTTGCTTTAATCTTACGAACATACTCTCTGTTTTATTAAAAGTTTCATAATTTTTGTAAAGATCACTATCGTTTACGTTTTCTTAATATGTGAACTCGACATTCAATTTTCTGCGATATGTTAAAGACAATTGGTTGATTAGTAAGCTTGTTTTTAAACGCATTAGTTATGGTCGAAAGCATGGATGCTTCGGAATCACCTTGCTTAAGACCACTAGAACTTGGAATTAGTGCATTTTTGATTAAATCTTAATAGAATTATTCTTGAATGCGAGAATAGAGTTAAAGATATGGAGGTTCATTATACTCAGAATATTATTAGTATTGATCTTTTTATTCAAGCTCAAAAAGATCTTACTAATGCTATTAGTAAAGAGGAATGTTTTTATGCTAAAAAAACTGCTAAAAATGTTTTTCTAGATGGGGATAGAAATTCTGTCTTCTTTCATGCTTATATTAAAAGTAAAAAGAAGATGAATTTGATATCTAGTATTAGAGATAAAAATGATAATATCTTGATTAATGAGAATAATATGATTAATGATGGGATTAATTAATTTCTTACTTTATTCTACAATGATAAGCTATGTTCTTGATCGAATTAATTCGATATTTTTTCTCGGTATGCTAGTCTGCAGCTTTTTAATCTTACATACATTCATTCTTTAGGTGAGATTAAATGCGTTACTTGATAGTATGGAGGAGGCGAAGACTGCTTAGGCACGATGGTTTTAATGTTGAGTTTTATAAAAGCTTGTTGGGATATTATTAATCGTGAAATTGTGGAAGCTATTCGGGATTTTTCGTTGAACTGACCACTCTAAATATTTTAAGAGTTAATATTATTTTAATTTCAAAGATCGTAGTGCTTATCTTAGGATTGCTCGGACCGTTAGCGATTAATACTGTAGTCTCTAAGATTAATTCTAAAATTATGGTTAATAAGATTCAACCAATTTTAAGCAATGTCATTTCTTTTAATCAAACTGCTTTCCTTAAAGGGATATATATTGGGGACAATGCCACTTACTTGTTCGGGGAACTTTTGTTAGATGCGGACAAAGTAAAAGAGATGGTAATATTATTTTGAAAATGGATATTAAGAAGCGCTTTGATTCGGGTAGGTGGGAGTTTATAATGGATGTTTTGAAGGCATGAATTTAATGTTCGAAACTACGAAAGCCTTATTTCGGAAATTGGCAATAATAATTTTTCCTTTCTTTGGTCGTTAATGGTAATTCACCATGGGCATTTTATAATTGCCAAAGGTATTAACGTAGGTCATAACATTCTATTCTCTTTATTCTTGCCTTTGATTATTTTTATAGAAATTTGAATAAGCTTTATGCTGATAATCCTGTTTTTAATTATATTCATAAAGGTGGTTTGAGTATATCTCATTTATGCTATGCTGATGATCTCATTCTTTTTACTAATTCGAATAGGTCTATCAAGAAAATCTGGCAGCACATTATTCATTTTAAAAAAGCTTCTGGTTTATGTTTTAACACTTCTAAATATTTTTTCTATGCCTCTAAATTTGTATTCAATGCTAAACTTCATTGGATTACTGAGTATACACAATGTCAGAAGGCTATTTTGCCTATTAAATATCTTGGTTTTATTCTTGATAAGAAAGCTAAAAGAACTGTTCTTTTTGCTGATTTGTTGGACAAGATTAGAGGAAAGCTTCACTCTTGGTAGATTAAATTTCTTTCTTTTGGTGGGCGTATTACACTTCTTAAAAGTATGCTTACTTCTTTACCCCTTTATATTATACAGGTTATGAATATGTCTATTACTATTATTAAGAAGTTGTAAATTTTGTTTAACAGTTTTTTGTGGGATGGTTGTGGCAAAAATAATTTACATTAGAAAAGTTGGGAGAAGTTTGTAAACCTACCACTTGTGGTGGTTTGGGGTTCCGTAAGCTTTCTGATTTTATAAAGTTTAATTTTATGAAGTTATGGTTTCATTTTAGACAGAATAATTCTATCCAGGCTTCTCTTTTTAATGCTAATTACTGTGGTAATTCACATCCTTTGGCTATTCTCCTAAATTTGATTCTTATGTTTGGAAAGAAATGCTGAAAGTTTCTAATCAAGTTGAAAATTTAATTTGTTGGGACATTGGCCAAGGTAATGTATCATTTTGATATGATGACTGGACCACAAATGGTCCTCTTGCTAGCTTCTATGGAGGGACCTCATGATATTAGTATTATGGTAAGGGATTTATGGGATCATTCCTCTTGGAATTTATCCCAGCTGAGCTGCATGGTTCATTATAAAAATGTTTTATTTATTTCTAATGTTCTCTTTAATGCTGATAAAGATGATATTCCTAAAATTAAAGGTAAGATAGGAGAATCTATTACTAAAACTTTTGCTTCTTTAGAGATGTTTCCCCCGGGTTTTGATATTTCCTGGATTTAGAATAAATTGTTTAAAGCTTCAATTTCTTTCTTTAGCTGAAGACTTTTTCACAATTGCATTCCTACGGATGATATTCTTAAACTTAAAGGTCTGAGACTAGTCTCTAGATGCTATTTATGTTGGAATAGTGAAAAATCTATTCTGCATATTTTCACTAACTGCATGTTTACTTATGATATTTGGAATAATATTTTTGATTTATGTGGTCGAATCGACTCGTTTCATGGTTATAATTCTGTGTTGGATATCTTTAGAAATTGGAACATTAGAGGGCACCCTTTTTTAAATGTTATTCCTTCTATTGTTGTTTGGTTTATTTGGTTATCTCGTAATAATGTAAAATTTAATGGTATTTATGTTAATACTAAACAAGTTATTTGCCAAATTTTTTCTTATATTTACGATGTTTATCTGTTAATGATATTAAGCATATTAACAATAATTACATCTGTTCTATTGCTATTAATCTTAATATTAAGCTACAGTTTTCGAATAGAAGCTTAAGTAGGGTAGTTTGGTCTAAACCGCCTGGTCCTTTTATTAAAATCAATTCTGATGGTTCTTGGAAATCTTCAATTGTTGGGATTGGCAGTATTTGCAGAGATTGGAATGGTGTTGTGCTTTATTGGTTTGCTGCTCCACTTGTAGCTTTGTCTCCTTTAGTAGCTGAGGCGGAAGCTATCATTTTTGTACTTCTTATTACAAAAAAAATGGGTTGGTTTAACATTATTATGTAAATTGACTCCTTATGTCTTTTGAATATTTGTAAATTTAATCTTAGTTACCACTGAAGTATATTATTGCAGGTTAAAAGGATTAATTTGCTTGTTTCTGGACTTAATCTTATTTGGAGTCATACTAAGAGAGAAGGCAACCAGTTAGCTGATTGGATCGCTAAGCTTGGAACGCAATTAAGGAATTCTGTTGTGTCGAATTTATTACCTGATTTCTTATATTCTTTAGTTTCTTTAGATTGTTAGTTGTGTTTTTGTCTTGTGTTGGTTTGTCGTGTCGTGTTTAGTTGTAGTTTTTTTTTTTTGGAAAAAGGACCCCTTTTTATTTTCTTTTTGGGTTTTGTAGGGTGGGTGTGTTTAGGGACATTTTTCCCGGTTGTGTACTTTTTATTTTGGAGCAATGAAATTAGAGCCATAGGCGCTCTTTTATTAAAAAAAAAAAAGGTGGAATATATTGCATTTCCATAGTTTGCCAATAACCCGAACTCGAATCTTCAAGCCAAACAACATCACAAAAGGAGCAGTAACATCTCTTTCAATCAAGATACGAGCATTAGAAGGATGATTATAGTTCACAGAAGCCATATCAATTTTCATAGTTGAGCCAAAATTCTTTCCAAGAGAATATAAAATTTTCTTATTATAAAATTGTAATTTTAAACCTGAGAATTTAAACCATATAGGAACAATCGGTGGTTCTTCCTTAGGATTAAAATCTGCAGTTCATTTTAGAATCTTCATATAAATTTTTTCAATTTGAACAATATTTTTGGAAAATAACTGAGTATAATCTGATTCATTCTCTAATTTAATCATAAGGTTCCTACCGTCAATCTAACCAACATTCCACTTACCTAATAATTTTAGATCAGTAAAATATCTCCTAATGACCTTCATTTTTGGATGTGCATAGGTAAACTTATCTATCAAAGTATATTTTAAAGGCTCAGCAAGAAGATTAGTCTTTTCTTCATTGAATATCAAAACAGGTTTTCCATTCTTCTTAGATGCTTTTTAATGACAAAATAAGTTAATTGGCTGGTATAATGTATCAAAAAAAACTGAATAGTCCTATTTTTAAAAAAATAAAAAGAAAAATCAAAATTTAGGGATTGAGGAAGGTTAGTTTTTTATATGCTGGAAATGTTAACAATATGAATTGTTTTGTTATATTGTTTATAGTAAGTCGAAAGATTAAGTAGTTTAGTTGAACAGTGTTTGCAATTGTGTGACTGTTATTAAAATAATTATCAATGATAACATTATAAATCCATTTTGTGCATCAAGTTATCAATTTGGATTAGAAGATGGATTAAAAATTTTGTTTTGAAAAAAATATGATTGAACTACTATAATCTATACCTCGAGTAAGAAAAGGTATTTATTATCGATAATTTAAATTGGCATGCATGCTTTTGTAGAAGTTGCTTTGAGACCCTTCTTGGTAGGTTATGAATTAAGAGATAGAAATACAATGACCCAAGCTATACTTGAGTTCATGGTACCATAAAATCTTAGAATATTAAAGTCATAGTTAAGAAATAAAAAGCACACTTAATTTGTTTGAAAATTTGTAGCTGGTAAGCACAAATAAACTTGTATATTAAGTGGAAGAATGGAATTTGTTTGCTAAAATAATATGTTTTTTCGAGAGAATTTGACCACATAATTTGAGTAATATTTATAGATTTATATTGTAAGAGAATAAATGAAACAATCGAAATAAATAATTATCTTCTGATGTGGTGGTGGAATTTGAATGATAAGATATTTTTACTCCTTCAAGATAGATTATAAGAGACAAATTTAGTTTGGCTGAATTTGATGTTTGGATAAGATGGCTAGTTTCATCAAGAAAATTATCATGGAAAGTTTAAGAGAATTTAAAAATAAATTGTTTGATAATAAAAAGACTTTGTGGTAGAGTGAGGAGATTCGTGAACTTATTAAGAAATATAATTCATTTTAAAGGGTAATAAAATTAAATATGTTGAACTTGATAATGATTATAATAAAGCTATAAGTTCTATAAAAAGTATAATGCATAAATTAATCAATTTGAAATCTCTTATAAGAAATTTTTTTCTTAGAAAGAATAAACATCGATAACAAAAATAACAATTACAAGCCTTTATTCCACTGAGCGAAGTCGGCTACATGAATTTTTTTTCTCCATTGCGTTCTATTGAGCATCATATTTTCATTTCATTATAATAGATTAAGATATTTTCTTATACAATATGTTCTTGTCTTTTTTGGTCTGTCTGTCTTTCTTAACACAAGTCAAATCTAAAACATGATCATGATCAATGTTTAATGTGACCAAACCATCAAAGACATTTCTCTAATTTTGTCCACCACTGGAGCTACACCAATCCTATCATAGATACATCCATTTCTCATTTTGTCTCGAAGAAATTAATTGAACATTTAAGGCTAGAAATTGTTAAACTTCAAATTTGTTAGGCGCATTAGAAGTGATATGATCTATTTTAAAAAAAAAGATTTTAAGAAAGAATGAAATTGCTATTTAAGAAATTAATAATTGTGAGTCTTAATGAAGGAATTATTTTGGTGGATAACGAGCAAAATGAGATATATTATACAAATATGAAGTAGAATAGGCCTTGCAAAGAATACATAAGAGTAAAATTTTGTGTCAAATGAGTTGTTTATTGCGATTTGTAGAATTATGAGGTCATTGGAATGTTTTAATTAATGAATATTTTTAATGAAGAAATGAAAATTAAGACGATAGCAATTAATTGAGATAACTTTTTAGTAGCAATATTTATGTACAAAGATGTTCAATACTATATTTAATATAAAGAATCAAACAGGTGTCATACAGTTAATTTATGGGGAGGATAATGGAATATATATTTAGAAGTGCATCAGTTTTGAAATTAATTTATGTTAAGATAGTTAATAAAATAATTTTATTGAACAGAGATGAGCTTCATTTGATATTTATTGTTCTTGAGATGATAATCAAATATAATGCGAATTAATTTAATGTGCATTAAGAAATTTGTGTCAACATATTTTGAAGTTATTAAAATCATTTATGAAAATATTCATTATTAATAAAAGTATATATTAATTACCATTGTGTTTTTGTGTTTTTAGTTATAGTAGAATTTCATCAATAATTACAGTTGGGCAATGTAGAAGCTGTTGGTAGCAAAGTTTTGTGTTTTGAAAATGAGAATTCGACTAAAATCATTCATACAAGTTTCTCAATAATGAATTATATAGATAAAAAGAGATCCAAAGAAAAAAAAAAAAGAAGAAAAGGGAGAGAACTTCGGCGCACTTGCATACATAACACAATTTTATATATTTACATATCCAACACCTAAACTTTTATCTTTACATACATAACACTCAAATTTTGACTACACATTGAAAATATCACTATCATTAACTTTTTAAAAGTGAAATACACCTTTTCATGGATAGGTTTTTAATACAAAAGTTCTATAAATATTAATATGTAAAATAAATGTGGCCAAAACAGAGAATAATATGTTACAGAATAATTTATATTAAAGGAACGGCTGAATAAGTTTATATTATTGAAACTATAATTAGTTGAATTTGACATTTGCTCAATGAAAGGTATAAAAATGCACTAGATGAGATTTGTGTCGGGAGACTAGGAAGGAGAAGTGGTTAAACCTAAGGTTACATAGATCTGATTAAATTTTGCAATTAATTAATTTTAAATCTCAAGCAACGCTAAAAAAAATGAATAAAGTTTTGAATTCATAAAATTGACTTGAGATTATCGGGATACGGCGAATGATGATGATGATGCATAAAAAGATTAGAAACCCGTCTTTTTCCCCGTAAAAACATCCTTATTTTCTTCATGTACATGTAATTAAGAAATGCTTGAAAGGCTCATAATGTTGCTACACATTTTTTTCCACTGCAAACCTTCCAACATATTTATAGTTTGACTCAATTAGGAGCACGTGAAGTTGCAAGAGATGCTCGCAAATCAGAACCAGATGATCTAATTAATTCAGTAGTTGGGGGATTTACCAGTGGTGCTCTTCTTGGGCGGCTTCAAGGTAGGTAATCAAAACTGCCTTTTGTGTTTCAGGTGGGCTGTTTGTCAAAATTTCAGTTGAGTCATATCAAATAAGGATTATGCAACAAGGAAATTAAATAGATTCTTTCAGCTTTCAATTCAAATATTCCAGGCCTGTGCCTGAAGCTTATACAACATAAGTCCATTTTTTTTTATGTTGTTATTATGCTGCAAGTGGTACAACGAACTCTAAAAAATGTGGCATTATTGTCATAGAACTTGATAACCGGACTGGACCTTATTTGCATGTAAAGCCCGAAATGTTGTTATGGATTATGTTTCTTTCTTATATGACAAAGCATACAGGTGGCCAGTTTGGAGCAATCCGTTATTCTATAATATTTGCAGTCTGTGGGACAGCTTTTGACTTTGCTATAATGAAGCTAAGGCCTATCCAACAGCACTTCATAAAGACAACATCTGAAATGAAATCTCAGAAAAATGCTGGCAGCTCGAGTTGGTGGAGAATACCTGAGTGGTCTCCAATTCAGATATTGGACGAAGATGCTTTGGCTGCAAAGCAAGCTCGTGAGCAAAAAATTTATGCTCAGAGAGTGCTAAACAAACTAAAAGAAGAATCTTGAGTGCTGGAAGTGCCTTTGCAAATCTCCTGACTTGACTATATCTTAAATTGTACCACTTCTTGGGTATCTTCAGACTATTCTTTTCAGCCTACTAGTTGCAGGTGGCATAAGATTTTGGGCTCGTTACAGTTATTAACTATCCTTTCATGATTCTGGGCAAAGAGAATGGACAGTTACTACACCATAGAGAAAGAAAGGTCAAATTCCATCCATAAAAAAATCATCAAAATCTTGCAAGATTTGGGGGATCAAGTAAGGAGATAAACTGTTAAATTTTGAATATACATTAGTATGTAATTTTGTATAATGAGCTTGCCATTGTTGTGGACTTAAACATGTATGGTAATATAGATGATACCATGGATTTTTTGGCATGTTCAAAAATTTTTTTTTTCTAAATTAGATTTGTCATCCTTTTTGAAGACCCGAATGTCTTTTTGTCCTTCCACTATGTTTATTCTTGGCATTTTTGTTGAAGCTTTTCAAACCTTCGAGCAATCTTGTGTACAAGCTGTAAGCTACTAAAGTTTACCTGGTTTTTTCTTTATTTTTTTTCTTAAATGTTTATTTTGTCGTTAAACTGATACCTTAATTAAGGCCTGAAATTCATAAGGAAAAAAATGCTATGATTCTTAAAACATAGATGCGATTTGTAATAATGTTCTTTTATTTTTGTTTTTAACATGTAATGTTATAAAATCATCTCTAATATATGTTCATGTATCATATTTCGAGTGTTTGATGTCTTGTGTTTGTATCACTTAACACATGAAATCCTTTAGCACCATATGAAACATTAAAAAGAGTGTTGATGCTAAACAATTCATCAACCTCTGAAAAACTTTCACATCCTGATGTCCATTTAAATGATATTGTTTTATGTGTCAATCTAGTTAAAGGAACTACAATTCAAGAAAAAAAATTTATTGATTTTTTTGTAATAACCTGCCGTAGTAATAAAATTACGCACTGCTGATATATTTGTAGTTCTCGGTATTCAATTACTGCTTGAACTGTTTGGGAGTCTATTAATATCTCATCTCCACCGACTTGATTAAAAAATGACACTTTTTAACCAAATATTATATTGTGAAACTTTAACATATAATTTATCGTCTTCATATCTCCAGTACTTTTAACATATAATGTATTGTCTTCATATCTCCAATACTAATTTTAGAGGACTTGCATGATCTTTTTTAGTAATTGAATACATTAATATGTCGTTAATAAGTACAATCATAAATTGACTAAGTGCAACATAAACATTCAGTTCATCAAAACCATACTAGCTGCAGCTGCATTAGCCACTTCATTGATATCTTTGTTGTCTTCATTTACATTCAATTGGTAATAAAGAGCTTAAATATATTTTAGAGAATTCTGACGTGCCTTCTAATTGTTCCCATAAATCATCAGTTTTTGGTAATTGATATTTATTCTTATTAGTCACATTAATCAGCTTGCTATAATTAATATATATTTCTCATTATGCCATTTTTTTTCCATCGCAACAAAAAAAAAAAAAAAAAAAAAGTTTCACCCCATAGAAATGTACTATTTGGTTTAATAATACCTATATTAGCCAAGTCATGTAGCTCAATTTTCAACACTTCTTGTTGTCATTCTATAAGGAGTTCTAGTTATAGGAGACAGACCAGGTAATTCTCAATCAGGTGGTAATTTCATTAAATTTTAGAGGAACTTGTTCTAGTGAGTAAAGATTTACTATTGTACTTTTCATTTTCAAGGTATATAACATTTGTCTTCTTCCACATCTTATTTGTAATGCTGATACCATTGATGATAATACCCTTGTTATAATTTGAGAATAATCTTTTCACCATTCTAAGTGCAATGTCACTTTCTTGTTACTACAATCAGTATGTGCAATTGTGCATCATATTTGTTCATCTAATCCATTCCCAAATTATATCTAAATAAATTAAATGAGTTCAGATTATATCCTTTCAAGTAGAGATCTCAATAATACACATATACTAATTTTTAGCTATAATAGAATATCTAGTAGGTAACATAATAGATACTCATTGTAATGTAACAAAAGTTAAAATCCAGGCAAGTTAAGAATTTCTCAATTATTAATGAATGATTGGCGCAAGAATCAAATAGAACAGTACAAAGTTGATTTGAAATAAAAGTTATACCTGCCACCATTAGAGACACTGTAGTTGGTGTCGCTGAAGTAGTTTATATCTCTAATTTTCATTAGGCTTCATAATTGTAGCCTTAGCTCTAGCTCTACCTATAGAACCCTCAAAATATGTTTCAGATGGTCTAGTCCTCTAACTTCATGCCTACCTTGACTGTTTTGATCTAGACATCATATTATGTCCAAAATGCCTACATCTAAAACACTGATTAGTAACTAGGTGGCACTGCCTTGAATCTTTCATCCATAACTAGCACATGTTGATATGGTATGCTACAGAGTGATGCCTGAGGCCATTATAATGTCATGGTCCAAATCCACATTTTTTTTCACTAAAACCACTCATTGATATCTCTTTGACAAATCTTTTTTCTATTCATATTCCATCTTTATGTAGATACTAAATTGTCATTTTCTGTCAATCTTGATATTTTCACTAACTCTTAAAAATCTTGAATTATTAATAAAACTATTAGATGTCTCAATTGATCAATGAGTTTTCTCCAAAAAAAAAAAAAAGAAAAAAAGGAAAAATAAATCCTCTTAGTAATGTTAACTAAATGTAGGGATGAGAACGATCTGATTTCGAGTCGAGCTTGTTTGTAGTCAGCTTCAATGAGTTTGAACACGGTTGGGAATCAGCCCGAGACTTTTTATATTCTATCCCGATTCAGCTCGAATCAAAACTAAATCGAGCTCGATCCCTCTCAAAATTGAAACGAGTTGGCTTAAATTGCATTATTTAGATCTGTTCTAGCTGAAAAATCAAAACGAGTTGGACTATTTTGATTGATCGAGCTTAAAATTAATAAATACAAATAAATTATGCCAAAATTCTACAATTTTGCATTCTAAAATTTTTTGGAAAATTTACATACGTACCTCTTAAATTTTTATACTTCAATTTTTAGGTACTACCAATTTACATATGTTTGAAAATGTGTATTTGACTTTTTAAAAGTTAAAATGGTGATATTTTTTAGTGTTACATGGGAACTGCCCTAGGGAAGGGAAGGGAAGGTCAAGTCCACCCCTTTTGAACAACAACATTAAATCATGAGGTGGTGAAATAAAAGCAAAAACTTATTGGGAAGAAGGACAAGCTTTGCCAACCAATCCATAGGAAGATTACCCACCATATGGTTGAAGGACCATTTAATGACGAAATTCCTTGATAGAGAGGATACTGACCTAAAATGATGAGAAATTTGCTAGTGAACAGAAGATATCCCATACAACAACTCCATTGACACTTGGAATCGATTCTACTAAAATTTTGTGATAGTGCAGTACTCTGGCAATGGAGACAGTAGCCACCAAAGCCTCATTTTCAACAATAAGTGGAGAATCAACAAATAGTGGTGCAGAGAACAACAAAACAATAGCCCCCTCATGATTTCTAAGCTCTCTTCCAATCCCAACCTGATCATTCCTCCAGCTACCATCAATGTTGATCTTAATCCACGAAAGTTCAAGTTTTCTCCAATATATCAGCTGATACAAATCCATTAGAAGGGGAGATAACAAGGCCAAAAGATTGGAAAGCATCAAAAAATTTAGCCCTAATCCCAACAAATTTAAAAACCCACTGCAAGTAAGCCATAGTGTTAGAAAATACATTATGAGTAGTCACCACAATACCCAACTCTCTTACTTCAGAGTATTCCTAGCCATTCATAAGAACCAACATAAGAGAATTAGGAACACCTTAATGACAGGATTGGGATAGGAAGCCCATTCAACCCACCGATTCTAAATAAAAGAGAATGTAGGTAAGTGTTCACATGTAAATCATAAAAAAGGCCTAAAAAATGGCGAGTGAAGCTGCAATGAAGAAAAATATGTGAGAGAGAATCTTTCTCAGATCTACACAAAAAAATTATGATACATTTTTTTAAATAAATAAAACTTTTAATCTAATCTCGAGAAGTTTTATTCGATTTATGTATGACTTGAAATCATCCTAAGGAAATTAGATCCATAATTTCGTCTCATAGCTCAGCTCGTTTACTTCGCTCTAAGCTATAATTCAAATCAATTTTTGAGCGATTAATAATCTTCGAGTGAATTCTTTACCCTAACTAACCTAGTGAGTATTTGATTGAAACATTAAATTCAATCTTATAGTGTATAACTATCTTACCAACCTGCAGTAACCTCTTGTAAGTCTATTTCATTCATTGTCTCATGAATAAGGGAATAAACGCCTTTCTCCAAAATATGCATAGATTTCTACTATCTAATCAGTGAAGTCAGTTTACCCTATAACTTCTCCCTCTACATTAATACATAACCAATGACTAAGCTATCATATCATAACTATAGCAACACATAAAATACATATCATTAATTGTAATATTTCAAAATATATCTATTATCACACATATACTATACAATTCATGTACATTTGGTTAATCATATACGATGGGTTTTCATGTACCAATCACAATAATTCAATTTCAATATCATATTATATTCTAATTAGTAAGAGTAGTTAAGTGAAATAGTACATGAGAGTCATCACCCCCAACCCATGAACACTCATATCATAACATACTTATCCCCTATGACTTATATCATGTATCTGGTTAAATATCACTCAACTATTTAAGGGAAAGCTCATTGGCTCACCCACTTGCGTATGGTATCATATCTTTGACAGCCTGAATTATAATAGTCAATCTTCCTTGTGTACATACATTTCATAGTACTCATATCATATTTAACTAGTTGCATCATAACATATTTAAAATATATCATAAGGAAATGAAAGCCTAGTTAGCACATGCTAGACCTTTTGGAACTTTAGCACAAACATACATGTGCTAATTGCGATGTGATAATTTCCATTGCTCACTGAGTTATCCTCACAAGAAAGACTCATTAAGGCATTGTGACCAGCAACAACTCGCTCGAACAACGAGGTTGACTTGCCATCAAGATAGGCTGCGTAATGCACACGTAACGTGTGCAATGACTTAGCATATTGTGATCCCTCGATCGAGGTGTGGGCAATCACAAAATATATTAAGAGGCTAAAACTGATGTGACTGCCAATCGAAGTATGATCGATCACATCGAATGTCAGATTATTTATCAGACATGAGTGTCACGTTAGGTGAACGCTCACATCCTAACATTAGTAAGAATACATATATATTGCTCATCCGACACAATTGTATTAGATGAATGAACACACATAAATGGATCATACAAATATAATCATTGTGAAAGTACAATCATATTATTTGAAATGACTGTAACTATATAGAAGAGGATACCATAACAAAATCATATGCTAGGTGATTAAGATTCATATAAAGGATAAAAGAAATAGGTCAGCGTTAAGTGGCTAACCGTCTCAAAAAGATGTGCTACTCATCATGAGCATCTGGTGATTTATGCTCAATGACAGAAGTGTTTGACATGCAAATACAAGTGTGAAAGATGCAAAATGGAGAAGACACATAATCTGGGTGCATCAAGTACAAAATAGCTTTGGGGATTACACCTCACTCAAAAGGCAACTCGATATCCATGCAAATGAAAAACAAATACCACAATATGCAACTCAACATACATGAATGTTATTGAGTTTGGTCACATCAGGTATAAGACACCCGAGGGGAATAACACCTTGCCGAGGAATCAACCAAACATGGACATGTAAATGATATAGGCACACGATGCATGACACTCTCATGTCAAATGACAAACACACAACAAATGCTATGATGACTTCATTGATGCTAGGTGGTATGACTAAAGTTAAGTATGTTTCATACACGCAAGTGAACAAGTACTGTGTGATAGACTGGATCATAAGCTAGATAACACAATGAGACATACCTATGTCACTTTTAAATGATGCTTGACATGCTTCAATTTTATGTTATTTAAGATACATTTTCCCTACATTTTACATATTACTTTAATTTATTTATCATAAATTTACACTTGAGAAATATTTTTCCTGATGTTGTGTAGTTTATAAGTGTTGAGCATGCAATATAGGGTCAAAACGTGCCATATAATGTTGTTCTGCATCACCACGCCTAATCTGGGTGTGACCACACTAGAGTCTGGGGTGACCACTCCGTGGTCTAGTGTGAACACGCTGTAAGACATCTAGAACTCATATTTTGTGGGATTTCTTGCCGATTTTGATCCTATTGACAAATTTGGAGAGCTTGGATGCCTATTTTGGATCTCTGATGTAAACATAATTAGAAAAATATGTTTTTTTCATGAGAAAAAGGGACCTTTACCACTTCCTAAATTTTAAAGGAAAGGAGCTAGCTTGAGCACCAAAGTTGAGGGTGTTTTCCACGTTTTTCTCTTTGTATTTTCTTATAGTTTCTGAGAGATTATTGTATGAGAGAAGAGTTCATTGCTGTGGAGGAGGGAATAAATTGTTTTTTAAGTTATTACTTACAATAATGATTTAAATAGAATGGTCTTCCTATTTTCTTTCCATCATGCGTGTCTAAATTTAATTTCGTGCTTCTGTGATTCATGGTATGTGGTTTTTGTGGTTTTCTAAGATGTTTTTTTCTGTATCATTTTCCTTAGAAATTAGGGCTTTTCGTTGTTGTGTTAACCATAGAATTTATTTTACTCCATGTCCCGATCAATTAGAATATTAACATATTTCGTGATCTTTGACTCTTACCTCTTGTATAGAGGAACAAAATGGTTAACCATAAAATCAGGATAACAATAGACATATTTTATCCAAGTTTTGCAACCCAGAAAGGGGATCATAAAAAATCTGAGAGATGCTATGGGGATTGAGGAAGCCTTAACTTTATGGATTCCAACGGCATACGGAGAATTGTCTATCCATATGGCAACAATCATATTGGGGAAAGTCTAGGAAAATCACAGGATCACGAGCCTTACACACCTTGAAGAATAACAAGATTTATCTGCAGTTGTTTTTTGTCTTTTCTAAATAAATATTTATTATTTTTTACTTCTAAGTAGGATTCTAGGAAACCATCTCTAGTTGTGATCATGCTAAAATATGTTTAGAAGTGTAATAGACTAGAGATTCATACTCCATAGTAATTCTTAACACTTTTCTTGTATGATCAATACACGATACTCTTTAATCTCATTACTAATTGACCTGTTCACTTGCATTACGACCAACTTACTTCCTGATAAGTTTTGATGCATCAGTGCTCTAGTGAAGAGGTAACATAATTCTCGTAAAGAGAAATTACGCATCGGGTAGGCTAACATGTTAGCCACCTCCTCAAATGATAAGCAAGTATCTCATCATGTACATCCAAGATGTATAGTTGTGGAAATACTACAAGTGTAAATGCTCAAAGATACACCACATGTATGCCAAATGCAAGACTCATGGTAAAACATAATTTTACACTAGATTATTTTAGCAAATTAAGCATTGAGTCAACAAGATTTTCATGCATATGAGAATACAAGAATCAAGCTAACTATAATTTCTCATGTTAAAAATATGGACACTAAGCCTTATACATTTTAATACGTTGTTTTTATAAATTTGTGCATCACATATACTTTTTTGCATGTATGTCAATTCTAAGCCATAAGCATTAAAAATATATGATCTAATTTTTCACATGCAAAGGATGCCACTCGATTGTAACTAACTATCTGAGCCGACAGATCAAGCCAATCAAAGGTGACTAACTGGATGATCAAGTTGACGAAAGGTGGCCAACCAGACTATCAAGTCGACTAAAGGTGGCTGACCGATCGATTAAGCCAACCAAACCAGTTAAAGGTGGCAAATCCAAAGCAAATGTAAAACTTAATTTGTATTTTGTTTTGAAATTATGCATTGCACTCAAGAAGAATCACACACACATGCTAAAAATAATGAAATGGCCTAAACCTACTTGTTGTGAAGTCGAAAACCTACCTAACTGATCTCTCACAATTATTAAGATCATGAGATGGAAAGGTACCAACGCCGTGATGCACAAGGCAACAAGACACCCACCTCCATTTACATGGCTAAACAAAAAAAATATCTCGTAAATATAAATTTTCCAAACTTAAGGAGTGAAAATCAAGAGTTTTTCTTCTATAGGCCCAAGGCTTCACTTGTCCATCTAAGTGAAGCCACCATGACAAATGATGTGATTAGTACAATCTCATCTTTGGAATGGGTTAGGGAACTAGGAAATTTTGGATAAATGCTCAAGGGTTTTAGGGGATCACAAAAAAAAATTTCCTAACCTATAAGGGCTTCGCTAAAATTATCTTCGACTTATTTATTTAACATAAAATCCTACCAAGGCTTGTTTGAAAAGAAGAACATGGGTTTGAAAAGAAGAACATGGGTTTTCAAGATGTCTTTCAACTTAGTGGCAGTTGACAAACCATTCTTTTTGCTTTCTCTTTGCCACTTCCATGCCAAAAGTGAAGATGAAGCTCTCCTTCTAAAAGAAAGCCCAAGAACCTCTCAGAAATCTATCACACTCACTCACCTCTCAAGAAGATGGGATAGAGAAGGAGAAGAAGAAGGGAAAAAAATGGAAGAAGAAGAAGAAGAATGTTGAAAAATCTTACTCTCAAGATTTTTCTTTTTAGCTCCCTTTAATTCCAATAAGCTCAAAAAATCTCTCCAAGACCAAGGAAACTTAACCCCTTTCTATTCAAAAGTATCCTCTCCAAAACTTGTAGCTACCCTTCATGATCTCCCTTAAAATTGGTATCATTCACTTGAAAAAACTTTTTCTCGTGTGTTATCCATGCAAACCCATTTGCTTTTGAGGTGGTGGGCATGGAGCACTCCCCATGTCATTAGATTGACCAAATTAGTCCCCAAGTGTCTTGGTATGGCGAAGGCCTAACCATAATTGGTGCATAATTGGGTCTGACATGGGTATGCTGGGGTCACAACATAGGTGCGCCAGGCCTACATTGGTTAAAGCAGAACACCCAAGTTAGTGCACGAGCACTTTAAGTGGATCTGGCACACCAGGGATTCTCCACAGGTGCACTGGTTCAGCGTGAGTTCACTACAAAGTTAATGTGAGATTATCGATCGCTCGGATTTTCAACATGGAGGTGTGCGAGTTTGGTACGGTTGCACCAATCATGGTTTGACGTGGGTACACTAGGGCCCAGATGTAGGTTTCCTTGGGTAGAACTTCACTGTAATGCTTTTAATGCACAAGGTAAGCTCAAATAGATGTTTATGAACTATGATACATTATATATTAGCAGGATATAGCACTATAAGTTCAAACAAACATCCCAATAGTGAGACATCCAAAAATTGAAGCCAACTAAGACTTTTTTGTTACTTGTGAGAGCGTGATATTGGTTATGTCAATAGCTTAGATCTATATTCTTGATAGTAATGGTGAATCTTATCTTTTTAATGATAGAGAGATCAATCCATGATTGTTGTATATGTTCACTTTGTTGTATATTGCTATGATCTGAATAGATTTTGGGTATGTTTAATTTATATAATTGATAATATTAGTGGATTCGTGTTTATCAAAATTAAAGAAAAATATGTAAAAAAAATTTCTTCCAAATAGATCTTGAGTAATAATTTATCTGTTACGACCTTGACACGAGGCAACACACCTCAATATGAAGGGTTGCGTCGAGTTGGGTTGTGACAAAAGAGCTTTAGGATAAATAACCATCTTTCTCAAGCTTATAGACTCCTGTGTCAAAGCAAAGTTTGATATAATGGTTCAAGACTTCGTTCAATGCACTACTGAGGAGTCATTGGCTCCACGAGCATCACATAGTACCTTCCTCCCTCTATCAATAGATCAAATACCAGTGATATGATGTAAGGTACTGCATCAAGGGTGACTTACAACCATTCTCAATCCATTAAGTTAAAATCTATTAAGATATAGCATATTACATGATGAAGAAATAATTAGTCTTATTCAGAGAAGTACTTACAGCCAAAATGTTAGAAAATTAAGAAGAAAAAGATATTGCAAAAAAAAGAAAGAATATAAAAAGCCATGGAAAAATAGAACAAAATGGTTATGGCAAAAAAATAAAGGAAATAAATGAAGGAAAAAAAAAGTATTGAAAGAATGTGACAATAAAAGGAAAAGAAGAAGGAAATGCCATCAATTGACAATGATGAACTTCAAATAGCATTCCAATGGTCTATCACCTATCCAAACTTAGGAGTATGTGACAAAAATACAAGAAGCAGTTGAGTAATTCGAGATAAAGACCAACCACCAACTACAAGAGCTTCTTCACCAAACTTTAAGATCAGAACACTTCTTATGCATATTGACTTCATGTACAGTTCAGAGGATGAGTCATGCACTGTGGTTAGTCTATTAATCTAAAGAAAGTAAGAATTTAATGAAAGATTTCCCATGAAGAAGAAGACAATGGAGAGTAGTTATTATAAGTCAAGACAAGTTTGAATCATCCTTGTATGAGAATATCAAGCAATATGTCAACACTTTAGCTCTAACCACACTATCTCCTGACACTATGGTTAGGTTGTAAGTTAATGTAGCACCTCAGTTGAGTGGCTATCAAAGTTAAAAGTTTTATAAAGGGTCCTCATCTTTAAACATTGAAAAAAATGTGGAGTATGAAGATGAAATTTTAATGGACTAATAGAACTCAATTTTGATTGGAACTTGCCTTGTGTAACTAATTGAGCAAAACGACATCAAATACCACACATATGGTCCTAGAAATAATCATGCAACTTAATATGAGGTAAATTTACATGATTCCACTACATTAAATACCATGTTATCTCCCTTATTTATCATAATATTAATTTTAAGAAAGGTATTTTTATTGTGTTGTGTTTGTTACAGGGTTTACACCATCTTGGAAAGGAAAAAAAGACAAATTGGGAGCCAGAAGTGGTGATGGATGAAAATTTGTAGTTGGAACCACACCTGATATGGAGTACACCCTCACTGACTAAGTGGCGCACAAGTGCCACATTTAATATGGAGTGCACCATTGCTGACTAAGTTGGGTTCACACATGTTATGACCAGGTCATGAGACAGATAGTCTAGCACACCCGCACTAACCTAGTGACACACCCACCACACTAGGGATAACACACCTGTGCCGACCATGTGACACACCTATGTCGGGTTGGGGCTCCCAGGCGATAACCGTGGTGCACCCACATCATGGATGGAACACCCACCCAGACGACCCCTCCAACAACTAGAACTGGATTTGGTAAGATTTTTCATGTTGATTTTGGCTAAGGCTATAAGAAGGAAGTTGGGGCATGATCTAAACATCTTTTGACCCCTTTAGAGACTCTTCATTGCAACTTTGAGTGTTGGAAAGAAAACTCTGGAGTTATCTTCTTCTTCCTCGGAGTTGGGAACTTCTAAGGTTCCTTTTCCCTAGGTTTATGCTAAAGATCTAAAGAGTTTGAAGGGGAGGTGAGTGCAATTATATGAGAGAAGATATGTGAGAGCTTATATTGAGTTGAGAGGAGCATGGTGTATTGCTAAGGACTGATTAGCTCTGGGTGAGTGATCTTGACCTCATGTATTGGAATCTTTACTATTATGCCTCACCTTTTATTTTCTCATGCATTGTGATTGAATTTGTTTCATTCTTATGTGATGTTAAGTATGTGGTTTATTTGTTCTTTCATTCTATGGATTTTTGTTCCCTCAACATTTTATCTGTGCTCAAATTTTGTTTGTTGTTTTGTGAACTTTTCAAACTTAATTTACATTGATTCATACATGATAGAATGTTAAAAATCTTTTGTATCTTGGGCTTCCATCTATCGCTTAGAAGAACGAATAAGTTAACCACAAAAACCTAGTGAAATAGACATATTATCGTTAGGGTTTTGCAACCTAGATAGAGGACTTGAGGACTATTAGGAAATACTACATTATTAAGTGCCCCTTAAATTTATAATAATTTATACTCTATTTATGACCTAGGCATAGGCTAAGCAGAAACTTTATCCCTCTTTGTTAACAATAACATGGGTTCCATAGAAACAATTTGAGAAATCATTGACTAGTGTAACAAGAGTTTTAACCTTTTATATTTGAAAAACCTCACAAAAATTTAATCTTCATTTTTTTTCTTTATGTTTTATACTTATGTTTTAGACTTTTTATACATGCAACTACCATTTCAAACTAGACTTATCAGTTTAGTAGACTAGAACTTGCATGTTTGGAATATTTTGATACTTTTCTCATGGGATCACTACATTAAATCATTTTCATATATGTCAATATGTGTACTTGTGTGATTAACCAACTTACCTTATAACAGTTTCAGACGCCACACTTTTTGAGTCATTGCTGGGGAAAGTTTTCAAAACTTTCTAACCATAGAAGAATTTTAGTCGAAATACGTAGAGTCTAAGCCTGATTTTTTTTATTTTTGTTTTCTGCCTTATTTTTGTTCTTGTGACCGTGTTTGAGAATATAAAAAAATCAAAATAAAAATAAAAAAAAAGTTTCAACACTTTTGAATGGTAAATCCCAAGGAAACCTAGTTTAGACCTCTTCAAAGTATGCCATCCCATTGATCGCTAGCACTCACATGAGTCATTAAAATTATGATGTAACAACTAGGCTTGATCACCCCTATTCCAATACCTATAAATCCAATTAGATGACCTACACTAACTTTAATTATAACATGATAACCTTAGTGTAGAAAGCTAATAGTGGTGGAGCCCTCAAGCTAATCATGTAGAATATTTGAACAATTAGGATAATGGTTACCTTAAAGAAAATAGGTATTTAGAAGAATTGTTAGTAAATTAGGGGAATTAATTATAAAGCCAAACTAGAGCTTTGAGAACCATAAAAAAATCAAATTGGGTAGTTAACTAACATATTGAGCAATGAACCCCAAAGGATGATAGGGATAACAAATAGCTATGATTTTGAATTTGAAGAGTTGAACCCCAAAATCCAAGCTGAATTGGATGAATTTATTTGCATAATGACTGAGGAAGAATCCGCTCTTCTTTTTAAAGCAACCCCTAGCATTCTTAGGGAGATAGTTGAGCTTATAGGACCACACATGAGTGTGCTCCCTAGGGAAGGAGTTGGAAGATAGCCTTTGA
Organism: Papilionanthe hookeriana x Papilionanthe teres; assembly: GCA_022702705.1. Taxonomy (NCBI): domain Eukaryota; kingdom Viridiplantae; phylum Streptophyta; class Magnoliopsida; order Asparagales; family Orchidaceae; genus Papilionanthe; species Papilionanthe hookeriana x Papilionanthe teres. The sequence goes on from CM040430.1 coordinate 106,122,233, forward strand.
AGGAGACTAACCTAATAAATTTTGATCTTGAGCTTTAAGAACCAAAGAAGAATTCAACTCAAGATATAGAAATCCTTGATTTACCTTTTAGGGACTAGTTTCTTGCAAGTGGTAGATAAAGCACTTATCAACTAAAAAAGAGGTAATGTTAAGGATGTTGGATCTAGGGAATATCCCGTAAGAATGATAATCTGAATAAACCAACCACCTACTTTTAAGGATGTAGTTAAAAAACCAAGATAAACAAAGATTGGGTGAGTGATCAAAGATTACTAATATGGAATTTTAATCTTAGAGGAGGTCTAATAAGTTTCATTTATCCTTGGTCAGGCTGAGGATGGTAAACCAAGTGGTATTTTGGGAGGCAGCCTAATCTGTATCTTATTTTTCAAACATGTTCTTCATCTGAATCAGGGTTGAAATTTGCTTCAAAATTAACTTTGAATTTTATTTTAATTTATTTTAGTTTTGATGCTTATGAAAGAGTCTTATGTGTTTTGGTTGAATTGTTATCCGAGTTATTAGTTTACACGTGTCGATCTCGATGCTATGATGCCTTATTTTGATATTAATTCTCTCTTAATACATGCTATACTCTTCAATTTTCTTGCATATATTCCTGTGGTATGCTTAAAGTAATTATCATAATTGAGTTGATGATTATTATTTATTGTGGGGCCTCATTTTTGGAATCTTAATAATTTAATGAGATTCTATAATGACTTCAACTAAAAATGTGAATAATAATTAAATGATAAGATTGAAATTAATATATTGATAACTCAGTTTTATACTTTAACAACTTGCTTTCAAAACCTAAAAAGTCCCAAAATAATTTAAAAAGTATAATTAAAATATTAGTATTTGACCAGAGATACATTAAGTCTTTTAAATTTCAGCCTAATCATTTTAATTGAATATTAGCTTCTAAATGAACTATAATATTTTAGAGTTCAAGTTAAGAAGAATTTGATAATTATTAATTATGAAAGATTAGATATTCAAAATTCTTAAAAGAAATGTGCTCCACTATATATAGTAATTCTTGGTAGAATTAAAAAAATAAAAAGAAAATAAAATATAAAGAAATTTGTGAATGGGCTAATTTAAAATAAAAAATAAAAAGAAATGGCCAACCACTCTGAGAAGAATGTTGAGATGAGAAAAAAAAAATGTCTAAGTGATCTCTTGTGTAATAAGACTTAAAAATTTTCATAATGAAATTCTTAAGATATTATATTCAGAAAAGTGGTTAAGTGATATTGGGTTGGTTAATTGACTCTTGATTGATTTAAAAATATTTTTTGGAAATGAAAATATATCAATTACACTAGATTAAGAATTTTGAGACTTGCTTAGGTTTGGAAAAAAGGGAGTTAAAAAAAGAAATAGGTTTTTAAAAATTAATGAAATTTATTCCCTAAAATGAGATTTGCATATCCTTTATTACACATATAATCTAGTTAAAGAATCAGGAAGCCACATGAGAACTCCTACATCATTTTTGTCCTCTTTAGGATATGTGATTACTTGAGGGAGAAGTAAGTTTGGGGAGTTGATATGAGGTAAAGTTTTGTGATTTCATTGCATTAAATGTCATGTTATCTCCCTTATTTATTATGATATTACACTTGAGAAATGTACTTTTATTAAGTTGTGCATGTTACAAGGAAAATAAGGCAAATTGGGTGCCAAAAGTGGTGATGGATGAATAGTAGTCGGTGCACCTGTGCCTTATATGAAACGCCCCCATGTTGGGACATGTGCACCCACATCGGGACTGGTTCACCCACGCCAACCTAGTGGCGCACTTGTGTCATACTTGCATACGATCAATTCACAAGATAGAGAACATGACACACATGTGCAGAACCAATGCTAATGACCATACCAAACTAAGGTTGGTGTAGGTCGAACATTCGCGCTAGAATCAAGACTTTTGCACCCACAACTTTTTCAAAGCAGTCGTGTCTCTAGATGAACAAAACTCAAATAGGCAATTTCATGCTAATTTTGTCCAAGGCTATTCGAAGGATGTTAGGGAATGACCTAAAAATCTTTTGGACACCTTTGGATGCTCTCCATAGGAGCTTTGAGGGTTGGAAAGAAAGCCTTAGCTCTTCTCGAGGAAGGGCTTGTCTAGTAAGGAAGCAAGGTTCCTACTCTCTTACAGTAAAGTAGAGCTTCTTCTTAGCTTAGAGAAGCATCAACGGAGCACCGTGAGATTATGGGCTTCTCTCCTACCAATAGGAGAGAGTCATCCGGAACACCAGTGTGGGACTTCGATCAATCAATGAGATGGTATATCATCCTTTAACCCTTCACATATTTTTCCTTCTTAGCTAGACCAAGGGTTAATTTAGGATAAGCATTGTGGGTCTGGTCAAACACACAGATGAGCTGGCCGAAAAACACTAGTCAGCATGGTCACACTTCCTTGGAGTGGCTGTTGATTTTGTAGAGGAAGCTTTTAGTTATGAACCACATGCATGGCCAAACTCCTTGTGGAGCCGAGCGTTCTCCCTTTGTGAACCCTAAAAATAAATACTAGCGGGTTGAAATCCCAATTTCCCCTTGCTTTGAATTTCCCCAACCTTCCTTGGAGGGGTTGGGATGTTTGAATTTCATAATGCGAGAAAAGCATTGTAGCTAGCTTATCGTGAAAAATCTTGAGGAGTTGCAAAATGGCAAAAGCTTTGTAGCTAGCCCTTTTCATAATATCATGGAGAATTTCCATTTTGGAGACCTGGAGGTGAAACTCCCCACACATCTCCCTAAAGCAAGGGATGGCTATGCCGCACATCCAAGTGTTGAACCTTAGGTACCTATGTGAGATTGTTAGTATGAGTATGGCTTGTTATCGAGCGTGATCATTTGCTTTAAATTGTGTCATGTGTGTCTTGCTTGAAACATGTTACACTTTCAAGTCACCTCGATCGGCTGTCCCAGCCCTGTCAGTATCATTTTCTCCTTGACCGGCTGCCCCGAACTTTCTGGCATCACTTTTTGTTTCAACCAGTAACCCCGACAAGGTTAACATCACTTCTGCATTAACTGGTTTCCCCATCCAGGTCAGCATCACTTCCACCTCGATCGACAGCCCTGGCCCGATTGACATCACTTTCTACATCCATCAGCCGTCCCGGCCCGGTCATCATCACTTTTCCCTCAACTGGCCACCCCGACCTCATTAACATCACTTTTGCCTCGACTGGCCGCCTCAGCCCGATCAACATCACATTTGCCTCAACTAGATGCTCTGACCCAGCCAACATCACTTTTTCCTCGACCGCCCTCCCTGACCCGATCAACATCACTTCCGCTTCGACCGACCACTTGGTTCGACCGACCACCTCAGCCTTGTTTAATGATTACTTGCATAGTGTATGTTGTGCATGTGGATGATTCTGTTTGCTTGCTTACATGGTGCATTATACCTTGTATGTGCTTGCCATTTGTATGTGTGTTTGGTTATTATTGGGACAACATGTGATTTTCCCTAGTGGCCTCTTATACCCTAAGCAACGAAACAAGATACTTCTCGTGTGATATGCCTTGCATGACATCTTACATAGTCATTATCACTTGCTTGAGTTGTATTTTAAGTGTCAATTCATACACTAAACCCACTTTTATGGTTCTCCTCAGAGAGGATCATCACCCATTTTGGGTCACTGCCTCCATGGGACGCTCGCCCTTCCGAGCCACTGCCTCCATGTCACACCCTTCCTTCGAACCACTGCCACCATGGAATGCCCACCAGTTCGCGTCATTGCTTCCATGCCACACCCATCCTTCAGGCTGTTACTTGCACAACACACCTGCCATTTCGGTTCACTGCCTCCATGACACACCCATCCTTTGGGCTGTGTCTCCATGGTACACCCACCCTTTCGATTCACTGCCTCCATGCCACACCCATCTTTAGGCTGTTGCCTTGACGACACACCTACCCATTTAAGTTACTGCCTCCACGATACATGCATTCTTTGGGCTACAGCCTCCATGGTACGCCCATCCTTTTGGGCCACTTCCTCAAAAATACACCTATCTGTATGGACATTGCCTCCATGGTACACTCATTCATCGGGCCACTACTTCCATGGCATGCCTGTCATTGTGGGTCATTGCTTCCATTGAACACCTATCCTTCGGGCTACTATCTCCATGGCATTCCCACCCTTTCAGATCACTGCCTCCATGACACACACATCTGTCAGACGGCTGCATCCATGTCACACCCACCCATTTAAGTTACAGTCTCCATGACACACCCATCTTTTAGGCCACTGTCTTCACAATACACCTGGCCTTTTGGTCACTACAACCACAATACATCCATCCTTTGGTAGCTATCTTCACGACACGCCTACCCTTTCGGGTCACTGCATCTACAGTGCACCCATCTTTGGGACCGCTACCTCCATGGTACTCCCACCCTTTCGGGCCGCTACCTCCATGACACATCATCTGTTAAGCTGCTTACTTCAAGAAACACCCGCCCTTTCGAGTCACTTCCACCATGACACACCCATCCTTTGAACCACTACATCCATGAGATGCCCACCCTTTCGTGTCACTATTGCTATGACATACCCATCCTTTAGATCGCTACCTCCACTATACTCCTACTTTTTCGTCACTTCCTCTATGAAACATAAATCCTTCAAGTTGCTGTCTCCACGACACACCTACCCTCTCGGGTCACTACCTCCATGACCCACCCATCCGTCGGGTGAGGTTGTCTCCATGACACGCCTATTCTTGTGGGTCATTCCACGACACACCTATCTTTCTGAGTAATTAACTCCACAATGTACTCACCCTCAACACTTCTATCACAAAACTATTTGCATATGCATTTGTATGTGTGCACGAATAACAAGCTAGGCTTGGTAGGCAAGTGACCCTGTGTCAGTCGTGATGCCTTAATGAGCACTACTTGCTAGGTCGATCCCACTGAACGATGCAAGTTAAAGCCTCGAGATTGACACGGATATAAATGTGCTTTGGATCCAATTGATCTAACTTATTTCACCTTGCATGTTATGGAACCGTATTTAGTGGCCCTTATATATATATATATATATACATATATATATACATATATTAATAAATTTGAAATTATGCATATATCAAACTAGGCCATATATAAAGCTAACACTTTTTAAAAACTATGCTGGATCTTTAAAATGGGGAAGGTGTGGCAACCCCGTCAACTTCATATGTATACTGAGACTTACCCTGCACTTATATGCTGGTTAGGACACTTCTCATTATATGGTGTACTAGGCTAGGATTATGATGTTAAGTAGTTTTTTTTATGCCTTTGGCTATTGTTCTTTGCTAGTTTGATTATGCTAGCCATGCATCACTTTTGTGCCTTTTTGTGTGCTTGTGTGCTTGATATGCATGGTAGTATATTTGGACGTTCTTCTGTATGGAGCCGTGCCTATGCATATGCACACACACAGGTACCATTAAGGGGGAGCATGTAATGATTTCTATTAACCTTTTGCCTGCAGATGCAATTTAGCTCCCTCTATGAATGACACAAGCCATTATATGTTATCTTTTTACTGGTTTTCCCGCTAACTTTGTTTTCATGTAGACCGAGTCTGTATTTTCTTTTGTAAAAAAATTTAATAGAGTCCCTAGGTTGATTCTATATCAAAAATAAGGTATAGGAAAGGGTATCGAGGCAGATGACATATCGAACCATGTGACAAGGACCAAGTGCAATAGCTCATGTCCCGTACCTTAAGTGCAAATACTATATATTTTTTTGCATAAAGCTAGGCATGTATCCTTCCGCCTTTTATACTTTTCTTGGGATATGTTGCCGACCTAGTGGCACTGGCATCTTTTATATTTTAGAGTGCTTTTACTTTCCATTGCACGTTTGCATGCTTGTATTATTTTTCTTGGTTATTTCTAGTTTTTGGGATGTCATGAAAATTATAATTTAGGCTCCCTAGGACCTTAAAATTGTAAATTTTTATATATAAAAATCATAATAAAAATTCAAGATAAATTGAAATTTAGAATTACGAGATTCTCTCTTTTAAAATACTTTAAAAGAGGATTGAAATTTAGGATTAACATAATTTAAGATCTCTCTTTTACTTTCCTACATGGCCTTCAGGCTAGTTCAGAACGGGTTGCGTTTCATGGCCACATGCCCATCATATAATAGAGCCTCCAAAATCTCTAAGTACCACTATAGATAATTACATCATTTAAATATCTCAAGGAGAAGCCCCGTGTTTCTCCAACTCGATTAGACCAACATATCTTTCTATATAGGAGGCTGTCTAGTGTACTTAGGTTGTTAGAAGGCTCCCTTACCCAGAAGGGGTTTAATTATTTTTGTTGGAAGAGTTTCCAGCTTTTTAGTTGAACCTCCCTTTCTATTCTTTTCTAGCAATCCTTGTCATTTCGATGAGTACAAGTCCCACCTCTAAGAGCTCTACCTGATAGTCAAAAGATAGAGTTTCCTTCCTTTGACCTTAGGGTAACCAAGGTTCTTGCGAATGATGCAATTCATTGATTGTTGACCATAAATCTCTGGATGTGTTGGGTTAACTACATTCACGACAAGGTAGAATTAAGGCCTTAGTAGCTTGGGATGACAAGTCCATGGTATATCCTGTCATGACTACCTATACGTCCTAAGGATTACTTCTCTCTTCCATTGACTACCCATGTTTTGCCTTGTAGCTCCCTTTGCCTTTGTTGGAATCATCTCAATGGAATTTGGCAATGAGCCGCTGCCCATTTAGGATACAACGATTTATCCTCTGCCTTTATGATCAAATGTGCTTTTACATATCAGGATTCAACATTAAGATGATTTGGTTATTTCGCAGGCTCCGTATGTTGATGAGTTCATTACCATTGTAGGTATTATGAGAGACTAACTCTCCGCCTCATGGCTTAACAGGAGCTTTGAAAGTGTCGGAGCATTCCCTTATGAGAAAACATCCTTAGATATCCCTGCTCTTATCGTCGCTCCTAATGTAAGCAAAACTTATTTGGATCAACATTATTCTTGTGCAACCCCCAATATGTAATCAACTAAGTATGATATGTCCCCTTGGAGCACTCTAGACCCCGGAACAGGAAAAAAAAATTGAATCTCTAGTTTTGGGTAGTCTGTAGGTGTTCTTTCATAAATACTGGTCCAAAGTGGTTTCTTCCAATCTTGTTTGGACAAGCATACTTAACCTCTCCTTATGAGTTTTATCGAACGTATGCTTTCCACGATCTTTCTCTTGTTTATTATCTTTGTCATATGTCCATCTTTTCTAGTTCCTCTCTTCTTCTCATCATTCAAATGATCCAGAAAAAAGATTTATTTGGAAAAAGGGAAGTATACAATAATAGAAAAACTGGAGACTCCTTTAAAAATAAAAAGAGAAAAAGAACAAAAAAATGCTTCATATAAAAATAAAACATCATCATGCAAGCATTCACATAGGCAAGTAAGAGAAGTAAAATCACGCATGATGCAATTTTCCAACATCCACTTATTTTCATTAATCTTCTCTTTTACATATACAGGTGCATCACATTTTGCATGAAAAGACAACATGACATAAGATGGCCTACAACATAGAACTAACACATGAGTTCATTTTAATGAAATCATATGGCTTTCTCTCTTTGGCATTCACACACATACAAAACATTTCAATCACATATCACACATAACACTTACATATATTGCATATATATACATAAATATAACACTTAAACATCATGCATATAATATGCATATGTGTATGTTAGACTTACACATGTATATGCGCAAATATATATATATATATATATATATATATATATATATATATATATATATATATATATATATATATATATAAAGAAAAGGAGCACAAGGGCTCCTACTTTTCATTCATCAAAAGCACTTACACTTGTTAGGTAAGGGTAACCCTAACTAAAACAAGAAAACAAAAGCCTTACAAACACCCAAGAGGTTCCCCACCAATCACAAAAGGCAAAAACAGTATAATTCAAGCTAGTATACCAAAACCCCAAAGGAAATTAAACCAGCCCCAAAGAACATAAAAATAAAGGGTCCAAAGAGGAAGGCAAAGTACAGCCAATACCCTCCATGAGACAAAATCCCCAGAAAACCCAGCCCCTAAGCTTTAACAATTCTAAAGTGAGGAGCCATATATACATCAGCTTCAATCAATAAGGACAGCTGAGGGGGAGGAGAAGTAGAAACCACAATATTCATAGAACAGAGCCCTCTTTTAGCAATCCAGTGGGCAGGCCTATTCCCTTCTCTGTAGATAAAGAAGAACCGAATAGAAGCTTGAGAAGTTAAAGAATGTATTTTTTTAATCCACTGGGAGTGATGCCAAGGGGGATGAAGGTCTCTCCTCAAATGATTGAGCCACAGCAGTGAATCCCCCTCCACCACCAGGTAAAGCCAGTTGTTAAAAACAGCTAATTGAATGGCCCAATAGACAGCCATGAGCTCAGTTTCAAAAGGATCACTAGTATCAGTAGGGGCCTGGAAGAAACAAAGGCATTTGCCAGTGGCATTCCTGAAGATTGCACCAATCCCAGCCCCATTAGCAGTGAAAGCCCCATCAGTGTTAACCTTCACATATGGGTGGTGGGGAGTGTTCCACTTGATTTGGATAACTTTGACATGAGGGGGAATGCTTAGAGGGATAACTGTAAGAATATTGGGGAACTCTTTGTGTTTAATAAGTTTGGAGATGTAAGAATGGCAGTTCCTCACCACAATCTGCACACAAGGAGGCTTGGCTTCAAATTTTCTCCTATTCCTATGCATCCAGATGAACCAGGAAATAATAAATGGAATGACTCCCAATTGTTTCAGGTGACAGGACTTCCAGCAGGTGGCTAGATCAAGCTAATCCAGATGCATGGTGTCCATGTTAAAAAGAGCAATAATTCCATTCCAGACCTTTTGAGCAAACTGGCATCTGAAGAAGAGGTGGAAAACTAATTCAGCATGAGTTCCACAGAGATAACATTTAGAAGGTCCCCTCAACCCCTTAAGTTTCAGGATGTCATCAGTAGAAATGCAGCATATATATATATATATATATATATATATATATATATATAAATTCTTTTTTCGTTAACTAAAATTTTTGGAAAGTTGTCTTTAATATGTAGTTATTTATCTCTTTAATTAGTTAATTATTATTTATTTTTATATAAATTTATCAATTATTTAATTAATTGTTTACTAAGTTAATTTTTTAAATTTAATTTATTTAAAATCCTTATAAATTTTTTAATTTTTCTATGGGTTGGCTTTAATTTGATTTAATTATATTTTTAATTCATTAATTCATTAGTGTTTTAATTATATTAATTAAGATTTTTATTTAATTATAGTATTAATAATTTGTTTAAATGACTTCAAGTTTCAATTTTATTATTTCTAATTTAATTAAGTGATTTATGTTTAAATTATTAAATATTTAATTGATTAATATTTTAATTAGTTAAGTAAATTTATTATTAAATTAAGTGATTATGATTTATTTAAATTCACTTAAGCTTGGTTTAGATGATCAATAATTTAAATAGAATGTTATCATTTTATTTAATTAATTAATAAATTTTATGGTTTCATTAGTAAGTTAGTAAATTAATTAGCTTAATTGGAGGTTAATTAGTGAGTTAACCACTTAATTAAGAGCATGTTATTTGATGCGGACTTTTTATATTGCAAGAACTTATAAACCTTAATTTATATATTTATAATGATTTTGTAAAGTCTAAACTTCAACGCAAGTATACATGTCGTATCAAGTAATACAGGGCTCTAATGACGTCCTGGTTATCGATCACATAAAGAAGACACTTTCCTTACAATAAATAGCGTATTACTGAAATTCAATACTCAAATTGTAATTAAAGTTTAGTTTACTTCTACTAACAAGATGCAGAAAACAGTAACAATTAACCAAACTACAATTACTTCTAATATATTTAAAACAGAATTAACTAACACACACACACTAAGCTTGTATTTGAAAGGTTTTAATATATATGAAAAGTGTCTTTCCTCTTGCAACGAGTCTATGATGTGTGAATGATGTAGAATTTTTATTTATTGTATTGTGCCAAATAGGAGTATAAATGTTTCTTTACCCTCAAAAGAGTACCCCCTCTTCCAAGCATGAAAAGAACATTGAGATATCCTAAGTTCAGTCATTAAATCTAAGGCTAGGCTGGGAGGATACCAACTGTCACTACAGAGCTCCCATTCACCCTTCACCTGAAGGCTAACCTTTGACTTTAGTTACTAATCTTAGGACTAAATTGGGGATCTCAGCCTGTCACCCTCAGACCTCCAATTTGAAGTTCATCAAAACACATTTCCCTATTTATTTGCACTCAATTCCCATGAACTACGCAATTCATCCATGGACATTGAATGGATTCTTCATTATTGTTGTAGGACACTAAATCCTTTCAGAGTTAATGTTTAACAACAGATTTTAACAATTCAATTGGCCAGATCGAAAAGTAAATTAAGTTCAAAATGAAAAACCATCACAATTTCTTCAATACTCTAAAAGCACTTCAAATCCACATCATCACATCATCACATCTCTATGCAAGAAGAAAGACAAAGGAGACTACTCAAAATTCATAGAGAAGACACAATAAAACCTGGATTTTATATATAAAAGAAAATTCATACAAACTACAAAAGCAAATACAACTTATCTCTTTCTCTTCCCCAAGCAAATCCCTTGGAGTTCTTTTGAATCCTTTTCTCTCTTCTTTGCAACACTCAATTCCCTCTTTAGAATGGAAAGGAAGATACAATCTCTCACTTTACTCCTTCTCCTTCACTCCTTAGAGAAGAATCCCTCTCAAGTTCTCACTTCTACACTCTTCTCTTACAAACCCTAACACTCAACACACTCACACACACTAGAACTCTCACTACCACCACCTTCTCCCCTCTTAAATTTTTTCAAAAAACAGTTATATATATGTTAGAAACGAAATTCCAAGAGTTTCCTTAAGCATCCCTTCAAAAAGTCGCCAAAACTCTTCAAATTTAAATTGCACCGACATTGGGCGCCGGCGGTGCTCTATCGTCCCATTATTTTTTGGAGCTCTCGGGAAAATGGCGCCGACAGCGCTTATTCTGGCACCGGCGGCACTAGAAGCTATTTTTCTCCATTTTGCTCCTTTTCGCTTCAAATTTGTTCCTTTTTGCTTCTTTTCGCTCCAATAACCTAAAATTATCATACCTACAATAAGTCATGAAAAATACCTTTCTTTAAAATGCAATATCATAAAAAATGGGTAAAATTATATAGCAAAAATAGTATATATTTTTTGTGCATCAAAATCCCCCAAACTTAACTATTAATTGTCCTCAAGTAATCCTTTTACTACATAAAAATATAACTCAAGGCAATGTACTTTTCACCTGTAGTACAATAAAATTTTTCATTCAAAAGAATATATTGGTAAGACTTTTAGAAAGAAATTCAGTAACTCAGGTCAACACTACAGGTATAAGAATATTCAGCAATCAAGTCTAAGGGTTCTAGTCTTCTTTTTATTTCAAGATAAACCATAATTTTTCACATTAAGAGTGCCTTGAAAGACTATGTGAAAAATGAGTTCATGCAAACTTTATCAGAATGTAAGCCAATACTTTAAATATAAATTCAGAAATGAAATCAAGTTCTCCCTTTAGGGTGACTCAAGTGAAGCCAATTTTTGATTAGGCATCTCCTAAAGCTTCTCCTCATAAATATTTTTCTTTCTTTTTGTTTTCTTTTTCTCTTCTTTTCTTTCTTTTTGGGATTGTTTTTCAATCATTCTTTTCTTTTCTTTTCTTTTTCTCTTCTTTTCTTTCTTTTTGGGATTGTTTTTCAATCATTCTTTTCTTTTCTTTTCTTTTTCTCTTCTTTTTTTTTAATGAGGATTACTATATCTGGATAGCTTTAATGATTTTGAACTTCACTCTCCTCTTTCTAAAGTTCAAACTTGAAACACCTCCTTACTTTATAATTAGGTATGAGCTTTGTTATTCATCATAAAGTCACAATCTCTTCTTAACACATAATACTTTAAGTCTCTTAACATTTCAATAAATACAGTTTTGTTTACTTTAAATAGTTAACTATAATCAAATCCTTTCATACTAAATATCTTACCCCTATAAAATTAACCATTATTACTAAAAACTTTCATCCAATCCTTCCATAATATTCAACTGAAATAAAAAGTTTTAGTTATATGAAGTGAGGTTCAACTGCCAGAAGTTATGCTAATAATTTTTGAAAATATATTTATTGAGAACAAATAAGAGTTAATATTTTTCTACCCTCCCCTAAACTTAAATTTTTCTATAAATTTGAAACAGTAGAGAGTAAAAGAAAGTAACCTTTTGGTGCTGGGATCTTGAAATCTTCAAAAGCTATCTGGTATTAGTCAAAATTTACAGCTAGCAAGTATGAAACAGTTAGTAACAGTGATATAAAATTTTTAAACATTTGCAGGGTAAAGAGATATTAACTTTAAACTTTTAAACATCCAACAAAACACCAAAACTACTAAACAAACTATCACAACACTACACAGTTCATTTAATAATTTCAACTTTTCATTACAATACTACAGTACATCAATAGATTTACACATGACATGGAAAGTAAATAACTACTACATCACAAAAATAACACAACACATAACAAGAAAATCAGAAATAGAACACACAAAAATAACACAACACATAACAAGAAAAACAGAAATAGAACAAAAAAACTACCACTCTTCATCACCAGGTTCATCAACAGGGTCAGCAGGATCAAGTCTATACGATGTATAGCTAGGGCAAGTAGAGAATATCACATCAGTCTGCCCCCTTATGAATTTGACATGGGCTTCATGATAGACAATATTGAACTCAACTCTTCTTCTCATATAATCTTCATTCACATCTCTTCTAGCTTCAAACACATCCATCCTACCATGGAGTCTATCCATACTAGCACTCTGTAATCTCAGCTGCTCCATAATATCGGACAAAGTAGGGGGCTCAGACGTAGATGGAATGTCATAACTCGTAGTAGGAATATCAGTACTCCTACTCTTATCTCGTGCTCCCACATGAGCTCATAAGTACGAATGATGGTCTTTATAATGGGTCTTCATAACTATTGAACTCTACTCCAGATTTTACACATGACCAAGGAAAAATATATTGAGAAATTTATACCGATTTTACATTGATTTTGATGATATTGTAGTTTAAAGAAAGGTATTTTCTATGTTTTGTTGCAGGAATGAAGATTAATAGACAATGGAGCAAACAAATGTGAAAAGGAGTGAATCTGGATAAAAAAGGACCAAAAGAGACATAAGTTGATCTTGGCCACCGGCGACGAGGAATAGGCCACAGACGACGCATTTTTCCAGAGAATACAGACACTATTATAAGGGAGCCCGCGGACAACAAGATCAAGCCCGCCGACAGCGAGTCTTAGCAGTTGGCCCATATTCTAGAAGCTCACCGACGACGCCAACGAGCCCACAGACGGCGAGAAGGTCGGTTCAGGCAAAGATTCATCAAATATGGATGCCTTTTGAAGATGTGCTTAAGCAACCTTTGGAGATTTTTCTACATCTTTAAAAAGAGACGAATTTAGGCTGAAAAGGGAGTCGAAGGAGAGTTTGTGGGTGTCCTAGAGAGTTCAAAAAGAGTTAGTATAGTGTCTTTGAAGAGTCTAATAGTGAGTAAGTGAGTTCAATTAAGTGTGTTGTACAGGAAGGAAGAGTCAGAGGAACTTCAGGAGTCTGCTTGTGGAGAAATTTGAGATAAGTTGTGTTTACTATTTTGTAACTTTGATTTTATATATGAAATCCAAGTTTTGTGTTATTCTTCCTATGCATTCTGAGTAGTCTTCTATGTCTTTCTCCTTGTTTTGAGATTTTGTGAAATGGAAAATTGAATTAGTTGTGCCTAAAATATTCAATAAAAATTGTGATAATCTTTTTACTTAAATCTTAATTTACTTTCAATCTAGTCAATTGATCTGTTAAAATATGTTGATTTCATAACTAAAGTAAAGATTACATCCGAGATTTGGGGAGGTCAATGTCCTTGAAAAGAGGGTGCAAATAAATAGGGAAATATTATTTATCGAGCGTAGAATTGGAGATTTTAGAGTGACAGAATAAAATCCTCAATTCAGTCCTATCTTTCAGGTGCTGAAGTGTAGATCTTAGCCCTCAGACGAAGGGGAACGTGGGAGCTCCGAAGTGAGAGCCGGTATCTTCCCAATCTAGCCGCAGATTCAGTAACTAAGCATAGGATTAGTCAATGTTCTTTATTGCCTAGATCAAAGGGTAAAGAATAAGAATGCTCCTATTTGGAACAATATAATTCTAACTAATTTAATTATCTATTCACTTAATTCTCTTAACAAGGGGAAGATACTTTTCTATATTGTAACTTTCCATTGAACATTAGTAGTAGAATTTAGTATAATTGTTCTTTATTTACGTTTACTAGATAATTATTTCAACTGTTGTAATTAGTTCGTAATCTCTAAACTTTCCTTTGGGATTGAGATCCAGGACTCTATTAGAGCCCTGTATTACTTGAACGATACGTATAATTGCGTTGATAAGGGGTAGCCTTGCTATTATTGAATATTTATTTTTACACTTGTTAACACTTATAAAGTTACGCATCCCGCTGTCAAGTTTTTGACGCCGTTGCTGGGGAAGTAGAGCAATTATTAAAGTAATTAATGAGATAATTATTAAGGTAATTACTAGAGTAACAGACTATTTTAAATTACATAAGTTTTAATTTCGATTGTGTATGCACAAATTTGGAACCAAAAATTTAATACCTTACGATTCGGAATTAGAACGTACTATTAAAAAAATTAGAAAACAGAAAAGAGAAATTATAGATTTAAATCAAATGGCAAATAATCCAATAATTGAAAATGAAAATCAATATACCTTTAAGAGATTACGCTAACCCTACATTAGATGAAATTCACTGAATTATCCAAAACCTGATGTAGCGGCTAATTCATTTGAGCTTAAACCTGGAATTATCCAAATGATACAGAATAATCAATTTAGTGGTTCACCAAACGAAGATCGTAATTTACATCTCACTAGTTTTTTAGAACTTTGTGCTACTTTTAAATATGACGGAGTATCTAATGATGCTGTTAGACTTAGGCTTTTTCCTTTTTCTTTAAGGGATAAGGCTAAGATGTGGATAAATTCATTAGCACCTAGATCTATTAGAACTTGGGGAGAATTGTCACAAAAATTCTATCCAAATACTTTCCTCCTTTAAAAACTACTAAGCTTAGAAATGATATAACCTCTTTTAGTCAGTTTGACGGAAAATCAATATACGAAGCTTGGGAGAGAATTAAAGATCTTCTTAGGAAATGCCCACATCATGCGTTACTAGATTGGTTAATTATTTAAAATTTTTATAATGGATTAGTAGGATCTCTTAGATCTATTATTGATGCTGCCACTGGTGGTTCATTAATGTCAAAACCATTTGATGAGGCTTATTCGTTAATTAAAGAAATGACTACTAACAATTTTTAATGGCCTTTTGAAAGGCTAAATCTTAAAAAAATAGCTAGTATCCATGATTCTGATGCAATATCTATGTTAGCTTCTCAGATTGCTACTATATCTAAGAAATTAGATCATTATGGAATGAATTATTCTCCTACTATAATGGAAGAGAATTCATCTGGGCAATTTGTGGATGTTCAACCTTCTTATGAAACTTTAAATGCTATTAATAATAGACCCAACAATCCTTATTCAAATTATTACAACCCTCGTTGGAAGAATCATCCTAATTTTAATTGGAATAATAATTCTACTAGTCAACAATGGGCAAACAACCCAGTAAACCCATTAGGAAATTCATCTAATTAAGGAAATCCTAATTATAAACCTTCTTATTCACATGGATTTAATAATAACTCTCAATTTAAGGAAAATAAGTTATCTATGGAAGAATTGATATTAAATATGGGTCAACATTTGTAGAATCAAGGAAATCTATTACAAATTCAAAGGAAACCAATTACAAAATCAAGAAATTACTATTAAAAATATTGAAAATCAACTTGGGCATATCACTACAGCACTTAATAACAGAATTCCTAGAACTTTTCCTAGTAATGTGGAAATTAATCCTAAAGACCAAGGAAAAGAACAAATAAAAGTTACGAAGTGGAAAAAAATTAGAAACAAGAGTACAAAAAGAAACGAAAATTGAAAAAGAAAGTGGAAACTGAAAAATAAAAGGATCAGCAAGATCAAGATTTAGAATATCCACTAATACCAATGAAAATTGCTGTAGAAAAACCACCACCACCATTTCCTCAGCGATTAAAGCAACATAAAAATGATAAAAAATTTTCTAAATTCATTGAAATCCTGAAGAAATTAACGGTGAATATTCCCTTTGTAGAAGCATTAGAACAAATGCCCAATTATTTGAAATTTATGAAAGTTATTTTAAACAAGAAGATAAAATTCATAGACAATGAAACTGTTGCACTTAGCGAAGAGTGTAGTACAATTATTTAGAAAAAGATTCATGAAAAATTAAAAGATCATGGTAGTTTCACTATACCTTGTGCTATTGGAGAAAAATTTTATGGAAAAGCTTTATGTGACTTGGGAGCCAGCATCAATCTTATGCCTCTATCAATTTTTAAAAGATTATGATTGGGAGAAGTCTCACCTTCTTCTGTAACTCTTCAGTTAGCTGTTCGTTCAGTGACTTATTCTAAAGGAATTATCTAAGATGTGTAGTAAAAGTGGATAAATTTATCTTTCCTATGGATTTTATTATTTTAGATATGGAGGAAGATAAAGAAATACCTATAGTTTTAGGGAGACCCTTCTTAGCTACTGGAAGAGCCATGATTGATATTCAAAAAGGAGAATTAACTATAAGAGTAAATGATCAAGAAGTAACTTTCAACATTTCAAAATCAATGAAATACCCTGCTATTGAAAAATTTGATGAATGTTTTCGAATGAAAATTCTTGAACATCTACGAAATGAACATTTTAAAGAATATTTTGAAAATAAACAAGAAATAGAAAATGCAGAATTATTTGAAACAACAGAAAATGAAGAATTAGATTATATACAAGAAAGATTTAAGATGCTGGATGTTACGAAAAATGCTGAAAAGAATATAATTCCGTCGATTATAAAACCTCCTGAACTTGAGTCAAAAAATTTACCTACTCATTTGAAGTATGTATTTTTGGAAAATTCTTTAACTTTACCGGTTATTATATCGGCAGAATTAAACGAATTACAAGAGCAAAAACTTTTAGACACATTAAAGAAGTATAAGAAAGCTTTTGGTTGGACCTTAGCAGATATTAAAGGAATTAGACCTTCAATCTGTATGCACATAATTATTTTAGATAATGAACATAAACAAAGAGATGATCCCCAAAGGAGATTAAACCCGATGATGAAAGATGTAGTCAAGAAAGAAATTTTAAAATGGTTAGACAATATATCCTATTTCGGACAGTGCTTGGGTAAGCCCAATTCATTGTGTTCCTAAGAAAGGAGGGGTGACTGTTGAAGCTAATGAAAATAATGATTTGATACCTATCAGGCAAGTTACTGGATGGTGTATATGTATTGACTATAGAAAATTAAATGCGACCACCAGGAAAGATCACTTCCCTTTACCATTCCTAGACCAAATGTTGGATAGACTTGCTGGGCACAAATACTTTTGTTTTTTAGATGGATATACTGGCTACCATCAAATTCCTATTTCTCCTCAAGATCAAGAGAAAACTACATTTACTAGTCCTTATGGAACGTTTGCTTTTCGAAGGATGCCTTTTGGATTATGTAATGCACCTGCAACATTCCAAAGATGTATGATGTCTATATTTAGTAAATTAATTGATGATGGAATAAAAGTATTTAAGGATGATTTCTCTGTATTTGAAACATCATTTGACGCATGCTTGGATCATCTTGAAAAAGTTTTGGAGTTATGCGAAAAAAACTAATTTAGTTCTAAATTGGGAGAAATGTCAATTTATGGTTGCAGGAGGAATTGTATTAGGGCATAAAATTTCGGAAAATGGCATGTAAGTAGACCCTGCAAAAATTCAATTTATAGCTAAATTACCATCTCCTAATACAGTGAGAGGGGTAAGAAGTTTTCTTAGACGTGCTAGTTTTTATAGACGTTATATAAAATATTTTTCAAAAATTACCAAACCTCTATGCCAACTTTTATAAAAGGACAAGAAATTTGAATTTTCTAAAGAATGCTTAAATGCTTTTGAATTATTAAAGGATAAATTAATTACAGCACCTATAATAGTTTCACCTGATTGGGAGAAACCATTTGAACTTATGTGCGATGCTAGTGATCATGCTATTGGAGCCGTTCTTGGACAAATATATGATAAAATTTTTAAAGTTATATACTATACTAATAAAACTCTTAATAATGTTGAAATTAACTATACAGTTACTGAAAAAGAATTATTAGAAATTATATATGCATTTGATAAATTTAGATCTTATTTAATTGGAACTAAATGTATTGTGCATACTGATCACTCTGCTATTAAATATTTAATTCAAAAGAACGATACCAAACCAAGATTAATTAGATGGATATTACTGATGTAAAAATTTAATTTTGTAGTAATAGATATGAAGGGAACTGATAATCAAATTGTGGATCATTTGTCAAGATTAGAATATTGCGAATTATCTGACACTGACAATGAAATTACAGACAGTTTCCCTGATAAACAACTTTATAATATAAATGAGTGGAAAATACCTTCGTATGTTGATATAGTTAAATATATTGTAAGTGATATTTTACCACCCATGTTAACTCTGCAACAACAGAAAAATTCATTCATGATGCTAAAGCGTATTTTTGGGATGAACCATATTTATATAAGCAATGTAAGGATCTTATTATTAGAAGATGCGTGCCTTATGAAGAAACTGAACTAATTATTCAAAAATGTCGTGATTCTGAATTTGGAGGACATTTCGGGACTGACAAAACTGGACATAAAATTTTACAAGCTGGATTTTATTGGCCTACTCTCTTTAGAGATGTTTATAGATATATTAAACTTGTGATAAATGCCAACGAGTAGGTAATATATCTAGAAGAAATGAAATGCCTCTGAATTTCATATTAGAAGTTGAGATTTTTGATGTTTGGGGATTAGATTTCACGGGACCATTTATTCCTTCATTTGGAGACTCATATATATTAATTGTTGTTGATTATGTTTCTAAGTGGATTGAAGCACAAGCCTTACCTCGTTGTGATGCTAAGAGTGTTTCAAAATTTTTAATGAAAAACATTTTCACAAGATACAAAATGCCGAGAGTGATTATCACTGACGGAGGATCCCATTTTAGGAATAAATATATTCAAAGATTGACAAAAAAATTTAATATTATTCATAAAATATCTACTGCTTATGATCCACAGACCAGTGGATTAGCTGAAGTTTCTAATCGAGAAATTAAACGAATTTTAGAAAAGACCGTAAACCCTAGTAGATTAGGTTGGTCCATGAGACTGGACACTGCATTATGGGCATACAGGACTGCTTATAAAACTCCGATTGGAATGACTCCTTACAGACTTATTTTTGGAAAGACTTGCCACTTGCCAGTTGAATTAGAGCATAAAGCATATTGGGCGATTAAAGAATTTAATTATAAGTTGAATGATGCTGGGGAGAAGAGATTGTTACAAATGAATGAGTTAGAAGAATTAAGGAATGAATCTTATAATAACGATAGAATTTATAAAGAGGAAATGAAGATATGGCATGATCAGAAGATTAACCAAAATAATTTTGAATCAGGACCAGAAGTATTGTTGTACAATACAAGGCTAAACTTATTTCCTGGGAAATTGAAATCTCGATGGTTAGGACCTTTCACTATAACTCAAGTGTTTACATACGGAGCTGTTGAAATTGAAGATCCCAAGACTGGAAACAGATAAGTAAATGGACACAGATTAAAACCATATTTTGAGGGTAAAAGACCAAATTTTAAAGAGGTTTTAATGCTCAGTCAACCTGATTAACACCATGAATAGGTCGGGGTGACGAGGTTAAACCAAGCTCTTTATGGGAGGCAACCCATAATTATCTTTATTTATATGAGATGATTGTATATTTGTTTGATTTATACCCTTATGATCATCACAATAATTGGATCCATAGAAAAATTTGGAACACATTCGGACCAGAGCGAAACTGGGCAATTTTTGCCTTGGCTGCGACGGCGCCAATGAGCCCGCCGACGGTGAGTTTTTCCTGCTAAGTTCAGTTTGTGTTATTAAATAATCCCGCCGATGGTGAGATCAACGCTGCCGATGGAGAGTTCGGCGAGTGGACGGTTAATGGAGTTATTTTGACGGTTTTTAGCTGTTTAAGTGGTTTTAACTCCTTTAAAACTCCTAGAATTCGATTTCTAGACTTTCTATCTCCTAAAAAAGAATTGTAACTCCACCAAAACTCATCCCTATGGCATCCAATCACCCCGAAATCCCTAGATCTCGAGTGTTTAATAGAAGAAAATTTATCAGTTGCGAGGCTCAGCTCCTGATTGTTCATGGATCAATTTATGGGCTTGGGCATCCTTCTACAATTTTTGCACTCTGCAGTCAGTAACAAGTTTCATGTGAAATCTGGGAGAAGGTACTTCTGCCTTGGAAACATTTAGATCCAACTGATATGTTTCCTACACTTGATGATGATAACGATGCAGCTATTATTGTGGATCAAACATCTCAGAGTTTTTTTTCAATTAGGCCCTTGACTGATAAAACTGATATGATCTTATGAAGAATTAAAGGACTGAAAAAAGAGGTACAAAATGTGATGACTTCAATTAATAACATCTTTGACTTATTTGATCATATTGATTGGAGGATGAAAGAACATTTCGATCATTCTGGACATCTTGAAGCTAGTTTCATACGGCTTATGAGAAAGAAAGGATGGATAGAAGAAGATTCTACTGAAGAGTTTCCTTACAGACCCTTCTACAATCTTTTCTTTCATTTACGTTCAATGGGTGATATTATAGATGAGTTTAGCACTGATTCTGACGAGTAGAAGACATTCGTAACTGCTTCTGTGTTGAATTAGTTTGGATTTAAATTTGTGTGATTTGCACTTGTGTTATTTTAGATTTTGATATTTGATCTCAATATAGATGAGATTATGCATAGATTGTTTGTTTTCATCATTTTGAGTGTTGTGGTTTAGATTGCGACATTGAATTTGATGTATTAAGGTTGAGAAAATACCTTGTTATCGTATATTGTGTACGAATATTGTAAACACTTGGATTTTATATATAAATTGTAATATTTGTGTTGTGTAAATCTATTTGAGTTAAAATAATATCTAATCACAGTAAAATATGTTTAAACCGATTGATCAGACGTTAACAAGGCTTAAAATGAATTAAAAAATACAAAAATTGAAAATTTAAAATATTTTTGAAAAGGCTCGCCGATGGCGCCCTCTACGACGCCGACGGTGGTTTTTTCCAGAAATTTTAGCCTACTTGAATTAATTAGCCTGCCAATGACGAGATTTTTCCCGTCGACGGTGAGGACTCGAAAAACACCTTTATTTAACTGGTTAACCGCCACTATTCATCATCCCCTACCTCTAAACTCCAAAAAAATAGACCTAGGGCTTGAGAGATCTTAGATTTGGAGTGTTTTCAACCCATTATGATGCCAGATTTCATCTTCCCTTGGTAAGAGCTTCACTCCCATGCAAAAATTTTTTGATTTTCAAGGTGTATTTCTTTCACATTTATGAATTTTAGAAAAATAAAAAACGTGGAGAAAATAGTTGGAAGAAGTTCATGGAATTCATTTTAGATTACTTTAAGTCACCTTTGGAAGCCATTCTAGTGTTGTTTTGGAATTTAGTTGAGATTTTTGTAAATTTGATAGATCGAGAAATGGCTCCATGACAAAAGAGGCGACTCGACTTTGACAAAACTCGATTTGTAAACGCTAAGGCTCAGTCAAGGTACAACTCTATCATCAAAGCGAAAAATGCATTCAGGATAGAGTTTTCAAGAACCCAGGAGGAGAAGTGGAATAGATTATTAAGGAACAAAATTGGGAAAATTTTTTTTATTTGACGAACAGAGCTGCAGTAGAAGTTGTAAAGGAGTTTTACGCCAACCTGACCCAGATAGAGGACGTGCCTATAAAGGTCAGAGGATTTTTAGTTGATTTTAATGCTGCTCAGATAAATTCTTTCTACTAAGTGCAAGATCCTTATACCAAAGATTATGAGACTTTTGGAACAATGGAAGGTCTGCTGGAGAATGTGATTGACTTTCTCACTGATGGGAAAGGAACTTGGAAAATGAAGCAGCGTGAACGAGTAAACTTCCCTCTTTCTATGATGAATGCCACCTCTAAGGCTTGACACTTTTTTATTTGCTCCACTTTATTACCTACTTATCATCATAGTGAAGTTTCGAGGGATAGAGTAGTTCTGAATTTTTGTATTCAGAACAACAGAAGTATAAATGTGGGAAATATTATTTATAGAACATATTAGCCATTGCAAAAAGTGAAACATGAGGAGGACTGGGACATTACGGTACGATATATGCACTCGCGGTTGTACGGAGTAGAGCTAGAGATGATGAGGAATGGGTTCATCCTATGAAACCCATTACAAAGGCTAATATAAAGACTTATGAATCTTACGAAGGATGGAGATCTGAGATAAGGAGCTTTGCACCTTTGAATAGTTGGGATATTCCCTCTACTAGTTATAACCCTCCCACCTATAGTTCTCCTACACTCCATGACTTGATGAATGAACTGACTCTGCAGCCAAAAAGTTTTGAGAAGTTTTATGAAAGGTTGGAGCATATAGATCAGAGGATTGGAGGATTAGAGCGGAGGCGCGATTATGATAGTAAATATCTCCAGAGGCATTCTGAGTTTGAAATAGCTTACTATGATGCTGAGAATCGCTATAGGAGAGGAGAGCTTGATGTGACATTTTCGGAGTGCCCTCATTATACACACTACCAGCCCAATCCACCTGTTGACCAAGGAGATGAGGATATTGGATGGGTTTTTTATATGACCTTAGATTTTGTGATTAGATGCTTTTGTTATGTGTGTATGTTTGTTTTATTTGATTTAGTATTTTTGATCTGTATTTGTATTTTTAATTATAATGTTGTCGATATTATTTAAATTAGTTGCAGCTTCTTAGTTTTTATTATTGCAGACTGTGATTGTAACTCTAAAAGTGAAATTAGTAAATTGTTTGTGGTTGTTTTTGTGAAATGTGCTTAGTACTTTAAATTATAGAGTAATTAATTGTGATATGTATTGTGTACTTATTTCAATATTTTCTTACCCAGTAAATTCTCTAATGTTATATGTGTGTAGAAAGTTCTTAACAGTACAAGTTAATTAAGTGATGAGATGTGAAAAGAACATGCAAAAACTTCAAAAAAAAGGGGGAAATATTTAAAGCACGAAGGTATGATTTAAATTTACAGTATCTTTTCTTTCCACCTATATGATTAGATAGAAAAATTTAAGTTTGGGGGAGAGAAAAACAAGATTAACTATTGAATGTTCTCAATTATATATTTTAAAAAATTATTATAAAAATGATTTTCTATAGTGACTTTAATTCAGTAAACTAGAATTAATTTATTTAAATATTATAGAAGTTAAAAGAAATATTTTTAGTGATTAAATTAATTTTGTGGATTAAGATATTTGGAATAAGAGGATAAGAATATAGTTAACTATTTAAAGAAAACTATATTTTGAAATATTAAATTCTAGAGTATTTAGTTGAGATTGGAACTCAATGATGTAAAAACTATGAAATACATATAAGGTAAGGAAATGATTCAAGTTTCAAATTTAGGAAAGGGAAAGTGAAGTTCAAAATCATTAACAGGCTATCCAGATACAATAATCCTCACTTGAAAAAGAAAAAGAAGAATTGAAAAACAATCCCTGAAAAAAAAAGAAAAAAAAATATAGGATTGAAATGCAATCCAAATAAAAAGAAAAAGTAAGTGAGGAGAAGCTTGAGGAGATGCCTTATCAAAAATTGACTTCATTTAAATCAACCTAAAGGGTAGACTCAATTACATTTCTGAACTTATATATATGGATTAGTATTTTTACTAAGTAGTGTTTTCATGAATTTCTTATAATCTGAATATCCTAAGTAATTTAATATTGCAACAGATAGTCATTCTTGAAATGAATAGAAGACTAGAACTCTTAAACTTGATAACTAGATAGCCTTACATCTATAGAGTTAATTTAATTATCTGAAAATCTTTCTAATAAGCTTTACTACAATATTTATTTAAATCAAATTCATAGTATTTCTGAATTAAAACTTTACTTCAAATAATCATTACTTTTATGTACTATCAAGATTACTTGAGGACAAGTAATAGTTAAGTTTGGGAGATTTTGACCAAAGAAAAATATATTGAGAAATTCATACCGATTTTAAATTAATTTTGAAGATATTGCAGTTTAAAGAAAGGTATTTTCTATGTTTTGTTGCAAGAATGAAGATTAATAGACAATGGAGCAAACAGATGCAAAAAGGAGCGAATCTGGATAAAAAAAGATGAAAAGAGACATAAGTTGATCTTGGCAGCCGACGACGAAAAATAGGCCGCTGACGGGGCATTTTTCCAGAGAATATAGACAATATTATAAGAGAGCCCGCCGACGGCGAGATCGAGCCTGCCAACAACAAGCCTTAGCAGTTGGCCCATGTTCTATAAGCTCGCCGACGGCGCCAACGAGCCCACCGACGGGGAGAAGGTCGGTTCAGGCAAAGATTCATCGAATATGGACGCCTTTTGAAGAGGTGCTTAAGCAACCTTTAGAAAATTTTCTACCTCTTTAAAATGAGACAAATTTAGGCTTAAAAGGGAGTCGAAGGAGAGTCTGTGTGTGTCCTAAAGAGTTCAAAAAGAGTTAGTACAATGTGGTTGAAGATTCTAATAGTGAGTAAGTGAGTTTAGTTGAGTGTGTTGTACAGGAAGGAAGAGTCAGAGGAACTTCAAGGAGTCTGCTTGGGGAGAAATTTGAGATAAGTTGTGTTTACTATTTTGTAACTTTGATTTTATATATGAAATCCAAGTTTTGTGTTATTCTTCCTATGCATTCTGAGTAGTCTTCTCTGCCTTTCTCCTTGTTTTGAGATTTTGTGAAATAGAAAATTGAATTAGTTGTGCTTAAATTATTCAATAAAAATTGTGATAATATTTTTACTTAAATCTTAATATACTTTTAATCTGGCCAATTGATCTGTTAAAATATGTTGATTTCACAACTAAAGTAAAGATTACATCCGAGATTTGGGGAGGTCAAAGTCCTTGAAAGGAGGGTGCAAATAAATAGGGAGATATTATTTATCGGGCGTAGAATTGGAGATTTTAGAGTGACAGACCAAAATCCTCAATTCGGACCCATCATTTAGGTGCTGAAGTTTAGATGTTAGGCCTCAGGTGAAGGGGAACGTGGGAACTCAGAACTGAGAGCCGATATCCTCCCAGCCTAGCCGCAGATTCTGTAACCAAGCATATGATTAGTCAATGTTCTTTATGCCTTGACCAAAATGTAAAGAATAGGAATGCTCCTATTTGGCACAATATAATTCTAACTAATTTAATTATCCGTTCACTTAATTCTCTTAATAAGGGGGAAGATACTTTTCTATATTGCATACAGTGTTATCAATTATTATAATTTTAATTTCTTGCTTAACATTTTATTAAGGAAATTTCAAAAGACATATCAACTTTTCAAAACTTTTCAAAATCAATACACACTTTCAAAATCCATAAAAAAAGTAAAAAGATAATTTTTTTGATTTCTTTAAAGATTTTACATTTTCCCTGTGGGTTCGATATCTCGGGGCTTAATCAGAAAGTCCTATATTACTTGATAAACGATACGTATACTTGCGTAGTATCCCATATTATAAAAATCATAATTTTCATATCTAAATCATTAATAAATATATTTGGTGTGAAGTCAAGTTTTTGGCGAACATACATATATTCCTTGCTGCCCAAGTTTTTGGTGCTGTTGCCAATTTTCATATCATATTTGTAAGTATAAATATCAAGGGATCAAGTTTTCGGCGACCATTGCCGCGGACAACAATTAAATTGCATTTCAAAGAGAATTAAGAAATTTTAAATTTTTACTTTTCTTTGTTTTTTGTTAGTGTGTTGTGTTTTGTTCTGTTTTATTGTTGTATGCGTTGTTCAGGTTCTGAAGGACTTGTGCCTTACGATTCTAAATTAGAAAGAACTACCAGAAAAATATAAAAAAAAATTAAAAATACAGAAAAAGATAAAAATATTCAAGACTTGGCAAATCATCAAAATCAAAATGTAGGCATCCATCAAGAATTAAGACCTTTAAGAGATTATGTTAACCCTACAGTAGATGAATTTTATGGTAGTATTCAAAAACCTACTGTAGCTGCTAATTCTTTTGAGCTTAAACCTGCTATTATCCAAATGGTGTCTAATAATCAGTTTGGGGGAGCAACAACTGAAGATCCTAATTTGCATCTTGCTAATTTTCTAGAGTTGTGTGCTACTTTTAAATATGATGGTGTTTCGGATGATGCTATTAGACTTATACTTTTTCCTTTCTCACTAAGGGAGAAAGCTAAAATATGGTTACATTCATTACGACCTGGATCAATAAGAACTTGGGGTGAACTGTCACAAAAGTTCCTTGCTATATATTTTCCACCATCTAAGACTGCTAAGTGGAGAAATGATATAACATCTTTTTGTCAGTTTGAAAGGGAATCCATATATGAAGCATGGGAAAGATTTAAAGATCTCCTCAGGAAATATCTACATCATGCGATACCATATTGGTTAATAATTCAAACTTTTTATAATGAATTAGTTGGATCTCTTAGATAATCATCGATGCTGCTGCTGGTGGATCATTAATGTCTAAACCATTTTCTGATGCTTATGCTTTAATTGAAGAAATGGCTACTAATAATTTTCAATGGCCTTCTGAAAGGTTAAATCCTAAAAAGGTAGCCAGTGTTTATGAAAATGATGCTTTTACAATGTTAGCAAATCAAGTTACTGCTATATCAAGGAAGATAGACCAATTTGGGATGAATTTTTCTCAGCCAAATCTCATGATTGAAGAAAATTCATTAGTCCAAATGGTTGATCCTTATTCTTCACCAGAAACTGTGAATGTTATAAGTAAACCTAACAACCCATATTCTAATTATTGTAACCCAGGTTGGAAGAATCATCCAAATTTTAACTCGAATAAAAATAATCAGGGTGGTGTTAATCAACAATGGGGGAACCACCAAGTAAACCCATTGGGGAATTGGAATAACCAAGGTAATAATAATAATAGATTAACTTATCCTTCAGGTTATAACAATGCTTTACAAAATAAGGAGAAGAAGTCGTCTATGGAAGAAGTAGTATCACATATGGGAAATCAATTACAAATTCAAGGAGCAACCATCAGAAATATTGAAAATCAATTAGGAAAAATTGCAAATACCTTAAGTAATAGATCCCAAGGAATGCTTCCAAGTAATACTGAAGTGAATCCAAGAGAAAAGAATAAAGAACAAGTAAAAGCAATTTAACTGAGAAGTGGAAAAGAATTGGAAGGTAGAGTTTAAAAAGAAACTGAAGTAGAGAAAGAAGAGATTGTAAGACTTAAAGATGACGCTCCAAAAGGTTTTGAAAGATCTATTTCTCCACCTAAGGTTGATTTAGAAAAACTACCACTCCATTTCCTCAGAGACTTCGTCAACAAAAGTTGGATAAGCAATTTTTGAAATTCTTGGAGATATTAAAGAAGCTTACCATTAATATTACATTTGCTGAAGCCCTAGAAAAATTGCCAAGCTATGAGAAATTTATGAAGGATATTCTTAATAAAAAGAGGAAGTTTGAAGAAAATGAGACTGTTATACTTAGTGAGGAGTGCAATGCGATAATTCAAAAAAAGCTTCCTGAAAAACTTAAAGATCCTGGTAGTTTCACAATTCCATGTGCAATCGGAGAAAGATTTTGTGGAAAAGCTTTTTGTGATTTGGGTGCAAACATTAACCTTATGCCTCTATCAATATTCAAAAGACTGGGACTAGGGGAAATAACCCCAACTACTGTAACTCTGCAATTAGCAGATCGTTCAATCAATATCCTAAAGGAGTTATAGAAGATGTTTTGGTAAAAGTGGATCAATTTATTTTTCCTGTAGATTTCATTGTGTTAGATATGAAGGAAGATAAAGAGATACCTATAATTTTGGGGAGACCTTTTTTAGCTACAGGTAGAGCTACGATAGATGTGCAAAAAGGGGAATTAACGATGAGGGTTAATGATTAGACTGTTACATTTAATATTTCAAAATCGATGAAATATCCTGCTAGAGGTAAAGAAGATGAGTGTTATAGGATGGATGTTATTGAATATTTAAGTGAATGTCATTTCAAATCAACTTATGAAGAGAAAGCTGAAAGAGAAGAATTGGAATTTAAGCAAGAAGAGGAGTTATTTGATTCTGAAGATTTTCAAGAGGAAGATTTAAAGTATGTTCATGAAAGTTTTGAATTGTTGGATATGACTGAGAAAGATGAATCTTATGGTCCATCAATTGAAAAACCTCCTGAACGTGAGCTAAAAATTCTTCCTAATCATTTGAAGTATGTTTTTCTAGGTGAATCCTCAACCTTGCTTGTTATAATTTCCTCTCAATTAACTGAAAAAGAAGAAGAGAATTTGCTTGAAATTTTGAAGAAGCACAAGAAAGCCTTTGGATGGACAATTGCTGATATTAAAGGAATCAGTCCTTCGATACGTATGCACGGAATTCATATGGAAGATAATTGCGAACCGCAGGTGATCCCCAAAGGAGATTAAATTCTATCATGAAAGACGTTTTTAAGAAAGAAATTTTAAAATGGTTGGATGCTGGAATTATCTACCCTATTTCAGATAGTGCATGGGTTAGTCCTATTCACTGTGTTCCTAAGAAAGGAGGAGTCACTGTGATTGTTAATGAAAAAATGAAATGATACCAACAAGACAAGTTACAGGGTGGCGAATATAAATTGATTATAGAAAATTAAACCTTGCCATAAGGAAAGATCATTTTCCACTCCCTTTTCTAGATCAAATGTTGGATAGACTGGCTGGGCATAAATACTTTTATTTTTTTGGATGGATATACTGGTTACCACCAAATTTAAATTGCTCCTGAGGAACAAGAGAATACTACGTTTACCAGTCCTTATGGTACGTTTGCTTTTAGAAGAATGCCCTTTGGTTTATGTAATGCCCATGCTATATTTCAGAGATGTATGATGGCTATTTTTTGTGATTTAATTGAAAAAGGGATTGAAGTTTTTATGGATGACTTTTCAGTGTTTGGAATTTCATTTGAATCATATTTAGAACATCTTTCTAAAGTTCTAAAACGCTGTGAAGAAACTAATTTGGTCCTTAATTGGAAAAATGCCAATTTATGGTAGCAGGAGGAATTATTTTGGGACATCGGATTTCAGAAAAAGGTTTGGAGGTAGATCCTGCAAAAATTCAAGTTATATCTAATTTATCTTGCCCAACCAATGTAAGGGGAATTAGAAGTTTTTTAGGACATGCTGGATTCTACAGGCGTTACATCAAAGACTTTTCAAAGATTACAAAACCTTTATGCCGTTTACTGGAAAATGATGCATTTTTTAATTTTGATGATGACTGCCTCAAAGCCTTTGAAACATTAAAAGAAAAATTTATCACCGCACCTGTAATAATTTCACCAAATTGGGAAAAACTTTTTGAATTAATGTGTGATGCTAGTGATTATGTTATTGGTGCTGTTTTAGGTCAGAAATATGATAAAATTTTCAAAGTAATTTATTATACCAGTAAAACTCTTAATGAAGCTTAAATTAATTATACTACTACTGAGAAAGAGTTATTAGTTATAGTATTTGCCTTTGATAAATTTTGATAATATTTAATTGGAACTAAATGTGTGGTGCATACTGATCATTCTGCTATTAAATACTTAATGAAGAAAAATGATGCAAAACCGAGACTGATAAGATGGATTCTTCTTTTGCAAGAATTTAATTTTGAGATAGTAGATAGGAAGGGTTCTGATAATCAAATTGTCGATCATTTGTCCAGGCTTGAAATTGAAAAATCTCTCTGTGATATGGAAGAAATTTATGAACATTTTCCTGATGAAAAATTATTTACTGTTAAAGAATTACGTGTTCCGTGGTATGCAGACATAGTAAACTTTATTGTTAGTAATACTAGACCCTGTGGTTGGAAATAACATGAAAAGAAGAAAATTCTGTCTGATGCAAAGACTTATTTTTGGGATGACCCATTTTTATATAAACAAGGTAAGGATCTTATAATTCGAAGATGTGTACCTTTGGAAGAGACTTATGAAATTATTCAAAAATGTCATGATTTTGATTATGGGGTACATTTTGGAAGTGATAAAACTACATAAAGAATATTACAATCAGGATTTTATTGGCCTACAATTTTTAAGGATGTAAATGTTTAAATTAAAAATTTTGATAGATGTCAGCGTGTAGGCAAGATTTTTAGAAGAAATGAGATGCCCCTCAATTATATGTTGGAAGTTGAAATATTTGATGTTTGGGGACTAGATTTTATGGGACCATTTACACCATCTTTCAGAAATGTTTATATTTTGATAGCAGTAGACTATGTTGCCAAATGGATTGAAGTTATTGCTTTACCTCGATTTGATGCTCAAAGTGTTGCAAAGTTTTTAGAAAAGAATATATTTTACAGATTTGGAATACCTAGAGTAATCATAACTGATGGGGGAAGTCATTTTAGAAATGCGATTATTGGGAAGTTAGCAAAGAAATATCATATTAATCATCGCATTGCTACTACTTATCATCAGCAGACAAGTTGTTTGGTTGAATTATCCAATCGTGAAATTAAAAGAATATTGGAAAAAACTATTAATCCAAATAGAAAGGATTGATCAATCAAACTGGATTATGCTTTGTGGGGCCTATAGGACTGCTTACAGAACACCTATAGGAATGTCCCCACATAGGCTGATTTTTGGAAAGCTTGTCATTTACCATTTTAACTTGAGCATAAAGCATATTGGGCTATTAAAGAGTTCAATTATAATTTGAAAGATGCTACTAAAAAGAGATTATTGCAATTGAATGAGCTTGAAGAAATAAGGAATGAATCTTATAAAAATGCTAAGATTTATAAGGAAAAGATGAAGTTATGGCATGATCGGAAGATTCTTACTAAAAATCATATACCAGGACAAAAAGTTTTACTGTATAATGCTAGATTGAGAATATTTTCTGGAAAACTTAAGTCCAGGTGGATGGGTCCATTTATTGTGATAAAAGTTTATTCTTATAGAGCTGTAGATATTCAAGATCCTAAGACTGGAAAAAATATTTAAAGTTAATGGACAAAGACTTAAACCATATTTTTTAGTCAATAAATATAAATCTGATAATACTTTGATGTTGGGTCACTAAGAATGAGTTCTGGGTATGTCAGGCTGAAGACTTTAAAACAAGCGCTTTGTGGGAGGCAACCCATAATTATCAGTGTGCTTTGCTTTATGTTTGTTTTGTGTGCTTTGTTTGCTTTGTTTGGTTTGTTTTTATGTTTTAGTTGTAGTAATTTGGAGTTTTTAAACTATAGTAGAGTTTATTTGACCTTAATTAATGATTTAGAGAAGTCAGAATGAAAATTTGGACACTTAGCAGACCTGTGCTAAATTGAGCACTGGCAGCTAAGCGCCGACTAGTTGGTGCTTAGGCGCCGCAGTTATAAAAAACGTGAAAAATGAGTTTGTAGAAGCTTAGATCATGGGGGAGTAGTTTTGGAAGTTATTTTGGAGTTTTAAAACGTCTTGGGACAGATTTAGCACTTCCCAAGTCTATAAAAAGGACCTGATTTAAGAGAAACACTTGCCCCAAGTCCTATTTTCATTTCTGAGTCTTAAGAAGAGAGTTTTGAGTGCGTCATGTCTTACTGGCAGAAGGAGATGAAGAAGAAGCAAGATTCTGACAAAAGTAAGTTTATTAGTGATAGTGCTAAAGAATTATTCAATGAATATCTCGCTGTTAGTATTCAAGATATTGCAGAATGATTGCAAATATTGAAGCCCGAGTGACTTCAATGGAAGCAAAGATCAATGAAACTAATTTGCAGTTGTAGCACATGGGATTACAAATCAAGATGCAATTCAATCATTCAAGGTATGTGGAAGAAGCAGATAAGGCGATGTTTGTGAAAAACAAATGGATTGAAGAAGATGTTAAAATGAACAATTATCGCCCGTTCTATCAAATTTATATTCCAGAAGGGTCAAATGAGAATAATAGTGGTCCGGGATATAATCCGCCTAACGGAGAATGGAATTAATAATGCTTTGTTCTTATTTGTTTAGTGTTCTTATGTGTTATGTTTAGTGTTCTTGTGTGTTATGTTTGGTGTGTTTAGTGTTTATATTTAAGTATTAATTAAGCCTGATGATGTGATGGTTACATCCTAGAGATGTATACTTATCAGTTTGAGATTAAAGTCTCTTGTATTTAGAGAATTTCATCCTTTATATGTGGATAGAAATTCTAGAGTTGTATCAAGTGTTATGTTTATTTTAATATAAGTTTGTGTTTTTGTGAAATTTGTGTGGAATAATTGGATATTTAATTTTGATTTGTAATATTAAAGATTTATGTGGGGAGAAATAATTATTTTGGAGTAATTAAGGGTGATTAACCAAGTGATTTAGTGCATATACCATTATTGTGAATATTTGGGTATTGGTGGCTAAGCGTCAAAGTGCCAGCGCTTAAGCGCCAGATTTCACGGCTAAGCGTCGATAGTTCGCGCTTAGGCGCCAGTTCGCAAAAATTAGTTCCCAGCAGTTAAAAACCATAAAAATTATGTTTTAAACCACCACATCGTCTTCAACCTTCGGTCTATCACGAAAGAGAGGCTAGGGCATCATATTGTGGATCATTTAAGAGCCGATCTCAACAAAAATTGTTAGATTTGGATTCCTTGAGGTAAGAACACTACTCCTAAGTAAAAATTTTTGATTTTCACCATTTATTTTGAGTACATTTTTGAATATTATAAAATCACTATTCATGGTGAAAATTTGAGGAAAAACTTGAGAAATTGCTTAGATTTAGTGAAAATATCTTTTGGAAGATATTTTAGCAAGTTTAGTTTGATTTTGGAATTTATGGTGAATTTTTCGTGAATTTTTAGAGAAGCTCCAAAGTCAAAGCGTGCACGAGAAAAGACAAGATTTGATTATGACAAAATTGTTAGTATGACGGCTGAGGAACTATACATCGATGCATTGCAGTCACGTAAGTTGATTTCTGAGCGAGTGTTTAGTAAACCAGGAGAGGTGATTGAAGATATGATTACTAAAAGGAACTGGGAGAATTACTGTTGCTTCTCTGCTGTTGCTGTTGTTTCTATGGTTCGAGAATTTTATGTAAATTTGCCTGCTGCAGAAGAGAATCAAGTGATGGTTAGGAGGCATGAGGTCAACTTTTCTTCTGGGCAATCAATACTTTTTATGGACTACCTCCCGACATGTTATGTTTTTATTCTAACTATCATCCTACGGAAGGAGAATTAGATGAGATTAGGGAATTTCTGACTGATGGAAGAGGGTTATGGAAAATTACAAATGTTAGAAGAGTGAACTTTCCTGCTTCCAAATTGAATGCCATTTCTAAGACATGTCATTATTTTATCTCATCTAAGTTGTTACCTTCGAGCCACACTAGTGAAGTAATGAGAGAAAGAGCTATGTTGAACCATTGTATTCAGCAAGGGAAGCCTATTGACATTTGAGGAATAATTTATGATTATGTTTTGAACAGTGCTAGATCAACCATTACTACAGGTATGAGATTTTCTTCCTTGATTCATTCATTATGTGAACAATCTGGAGTGAAGTTTGAAACCTGGGAAGAGGTACTTCAGCCATTGAGACCAATTACAGGTGTAAACATTGGTGCTTACACTGTACATTCAGAGTTTTCTTGGAGAGGAAGATTTGGTAGGGATTCTACTGATTCTGCTTCTACTACATCTACTTCTCGTGCTTCTACTTCACGTACTTCATCATCTACTGATTCATGTTGACCTCATTTTTTATGAGGTCTTTTGCTTCTCTCTTTAGTACTTAGGATCTAGCCTTAGGCTTTTCCTTTGACTAATCTTAGAGGACTAGAAGTGGAACCCACCCTTTAGAAATTCAAACACTTCTTAACTCCCTGCAAACCCCACAAGCTTGATTGTAGACCCCTAATCACCTAGAGGGTTGAAATCAAATGGTGAGGGTTGACTTGCACATACACTACACTCTCACACCCATTCCAAGTCCTAAAACCACATTCTCACTCAACTTGACTTCCTGACTCATGTAGGTAATTCATATAGATGGTCCTTAACCCTTAAGCCCCTGACTAAGAGGGTTAGGAACAACATAGTGAATGCCTCAAATGAGTCCTCTCATGGATCATATGGGCTTAATGTGGCTTCATGGCTCAACCAAAGTGATTCCATTTTACTCAAATTTGATCAATCTTCATTTTTTCAAAATTTCAATTTTTGACCCCCGGGGTCCTGGACCCACCAAACCTACCAAATGCCCTTGGAGCTACCCAAAATTTGCAAAATTACCTAAATTACCCAAAATTCCTCAAAATCAGTCCTAAACATTTCCCCCCACTCAAATTGATCATCCATAGCCAAAAATACCAAAAATTTCCAAAAATACCCCCCAATACCCTCCAAATACCCAAAATGCCATTCTTAGCCAAAAATTCCATAAATTCCAAAAATTCTCAGAAAATTCCAAAAAATCCCAAATATTCCCAATTTCAATTTGTTCAACTACACCATGGGTCAATTTTTCCAATTTACCCCACTTTTACCAAAACCCCCAATTTGACCCATTTTGAACCCAAGTGAACCCAATGTCAAACCAAACCACCCAAATTGATCTCAATTCTAGTCCAATTCAATTATAAACTTCAATTAAATATCCCCAACGTCAATTTAGACCAAATCCAAGTCCAATTTGATTGACATTTGAGCCCAATTTCAATTTGAGGCCTAAGGCCCAATTTTGGCCCATGACCCAAACCTAGCCCAAACTTAGCCCAATTCAACCCCAATTGGTCCAAAATCTTTTCTAAAGCATTCCTAACATCCCCATAAACAAAACACTAACTTGATTTGCCCAAAATTTGGACCTAAACTCCACCCAAACCTAACCCAAAACCAAAATCCCTTAAATTGACCTAAGCCCAAACCTAACCCAAATGGGCCCAAATCGCAAAATTAGAGCCCAACCAAAGTTGGAAGCTCTTTGTGACACTACCATGAACATTTCTCAACATTAATTTTACATCAAATCCAACTTTAGCCCAACCTTAACCCAAGTTAGCCCAATTTGGCCGACCTTGGCCCCTTTACCAAAAGATCCCACATCAAACCCAATTCAATTCAAAATCACTTTAAACTTGTTCCAAACCACTCATGACACATGCCTAAACCAATTGCAACATTTATTTGACATGGTGCTTCACAAAATCTTCATCCAAAAGCCCACTTCCTTAAATCACTTTAAAAGCCCACCCAAGACCATTTCAAAAGCCCAAGTTTTCAATCCAAAGCCCACATGACATTTCTCTACATCATCCATTTATTGAAAATCACCCCTAAGTTTCAAAATCATCATTAAACCATTACAAATCAAGCTTCATGAAAATTCTCCACCAAAATACCAAAATTCCTAAATTCTACTTCCATGAAATTGACCAAGCTTTGCCCCAAGCCACATGGAGCCATGAAGCCATGCATAAGCCATATGCAAGCCATGGGAGCCACTTTCCACCACACCAAGCCATTAATGGCAAGAAGAGGGGACCCTTTCCTAATCTTTCATTAAGCCCTTTTAACCACATTCATGTCACACTTTAAACCATGCTTAGCCACCTCACAATGGATGGAGACTTCACCACTCAAATTCAGCTGACCTAAATGATTCTTTTCAGCCCAAAACCAGGCCTTGGGTGGTGCACCAAGCCTAAAACCATGGGTTGACCAAATTGAACCCAAAATAAGCCTATCCCCCATTCCATTTCAATTCAACCCCTTTACACTTGGCCAACTCCAATTGACTTCACCAAATTCAAGCCCTGACCCTCCTGATTAGGATGGTGACCTGACCCTGGTCGGCCAGCCGCCACAGCCGTCGGAAAACACCATGCCGAGAGCACCCATGTGAACCAATTTTTGAATTCTCCCTGGCTGAGCTGTCCCAACCCAAATGGACACCATAGCTGTTCTTCTCCTCACCAGAGCAGCTGATCCCAACCTTCAAACCCCCCTGAGAAGCCCTCTAGCCATTCCTATTTAAACACCACCACCTCTCGGCCAAAGAAGGAGATGAACCAGACCTTAAGGAAACTCTGCCAAAATTGCCCCAGGACCTTCTCCTAACCCAGAGCAGTTGATCCCCAGTGTTCCTTTGCCCTAAACCCCATGAACAGAGCTCAATTTCTGAGTTAAAAATCCACCCAAAAATAGGACACATCACCACAGTGAGTCAATCTCCAAATTGATTGATCCTACACCTTCACCAGACCAAGAGGAGAAGTTCCCCAACAAAAGCCCCCTCAC
The DNA here is from genome assembly GCA_022702705.1 of Papilionanthe hookeriana x Papilionanthe teres. Taxonomy (NCBI): domain Eukaryota; kingdom Viridiplantae; phylum Streptophyta; class Magnoliopsida; order Asparagales; family Orchidaceae; genus Papilionanthe; species Papilionanthe hookeriana x Papilionanthe teres. The sequence goes on from CM040430.1 coordinate 106,159,158, forward strand.
CAGGCCAGCCATTGCTTCCAGCCTCCAAGCTTTGTGATCGGCCTCGGTCACTTTCATACTTAGACAATTATCCAGAGCCAGAGACTTCATCTGGAGCTTGCCTAGACTCAATCGAAGGTGACACAACTCTCAGATCGAAGCTTCACTTCTCTGAGGAAAGGTATGAACTCATTCTTCCTCCCGAGCTTCCAGCAATTCTCCATTTTGTTTGGGTTGATTTCATAGCCTATAAACCGTATGGATGTGTTCGTCTCTTCAATACGAATCGATAGTGCAAAAGAACACAAAAATTCATTGAGCATCGAGTGAGATCTTAGGGTTTTAGTGTGGACGGTTACAGATGCACACAAGTCGTAGACGATGACCAGAAGCCGTTGGATCGCACGTTTATCGAGCGGACGGTTGAGATTAAGTCGGACGGCGCGATGGTACATGAACCGTGGGATACGTGGCTGCTGACTCAAGTGGCGGCGTCGAATGGGAGCGCGACACGTATAGGCTTCGGAGCTGCCGAGGTTGACACGACGCCGCATCGATAAGTAGGAAATTAGGGTATTTTTGAATTATTTAAATGCCCTGAAATTTAAAAATTCATATCTTTGCATAGAAAAATCACAAAAATATAATAAAAATACCCTCTTGCTCAATGAACAGAGGAGAATAATGTGAAAAGAAATTAAGTTAATTGGATGGGTATTTTATTTTTAATAATTTATTTACTATTTTCAGTATTTTGATTCTTCATTTGCAAAGATAATTCACCATGGCATGAGACCATAGGGCTTTTGAAGCCTATGATCTTGGGAACATTCCCTAAATTTTTTAAGGTCAGAGGCCATCCATGTGAAAAGCTATTGAATTTTCAAGTTCATGTCACTATTTTAGGTATTTTAATTCCAATAATTAGCATATTGTAAAATAAATTCTAGGAAAATTTGGTGATGTTTCTTAGGACCAGAGGACCCTATGAAAAATATATTTTGAAATAATTCATTCATATTAACCTTAATTGGTCTAAACCCCTAAAATTGAGTTTGAATTAATTAGGGTTAACCATACACTAAATTGACTTGAAAACAATTCTCCACTGATCTTTAGGATCAGAGAGACCTCACATAAAAATTTGGAATCAATTGGAAATGTTTAACCCCACTAAATGGATTAATTAAGTCACATAACTAAAATTAATCTTTAAAAATTCATAACTCCAAAAATACTTTTAAAAAATTCACAAAAATGGTTTTGAAGCTTCTCTGATATCAGAGGAGTTTAAGAAAATTAAAATTGGAATTTTCTAAAAAAGTTGATTTTTCACAATATTTTAATATTTTAATAATTAAAAAATAGTAAAAATCACAAAAATATTAAAAATCATAAAAATGTCACATTTTGACTCCTAACCACTTAGGAACAAACCAAATATTTTTCCTAAGTCCCTAGGATAAAATATTGAATTTTAAAGGCTTAATGTGTTTTTTTAATACTAAAAAATGAATTTTCAACCTTTTTCACTAAAATAATTCTAATAAATCAAAGAAAAATTAGAAAATTATGAAATTTGTTTCTCTGAACTCCTTGAGGTCAGAGAGTTTTATGAAAAATATAAAATCCATTTTTTAACTTTTATTTTATTTTATAATTAATTAATACTCTAAAATTAAATATAATTAAAAAAATCACAAAAATTGGTCCAAGTTGTCCTCTAGTCATTAGGAACACCCCATAATTTTCTTAAGTACAGAAACCTTTCCTTGGTCATGTTGTTGAATTTTCTTTAGAAACCCTTATTTTCTACTAAAAATAATTATATAAATAAATTAAATTCAGAAAAATCACATTTTCTCCTCTAATGTCTTAATTGATATGTGAGTGAGGTGACATAAAAATTTCAAATTTATTTGAGCTCAATTTAGTGAGTTATGAAATAAATAAGTTTAAAAAGGCATAAAGGTAATTAAAAATTTTAACTCTTAATTAAAACTTTAGGTTTAATCAAAATGGGGGGTAAAATATTTGATTTTAATTTTCTCTTGGATGATTGAAACTTAGGGAAATTAAGGGTAGAGACATATTAAATACTTTGAAAATATCAAAATGAAACTTTAGTTAATGAAATGATTTAAGTTTTGGAAAGAATATATTTAAATTTGGATTATTAAAAAAGGGATATTATTAAGAGGATATTTATTCTTTAATTTAAAAATCCCTAAATAAGTCACTTTAACAATATTTAATTCTTAATTAAAAATTAAAATAATAATCCAAATTAACAATTAAAACTACAATTAAAATTAAAATTAAACTAAAATTAAATTAAAATTAAATTAAAAATTAAATTTAAATAAAATTAAATAAAAATTAATTTAAATTAAATAAAAATTAAATTAAAATTAAATTAAAATTAAATTAAAATTAAATTAAAATTAAATTAAAATTAAATTAAAATAAAATTAAAATTATATTAAAATTAAATTAAAATTAAATTAAAATTAATTAAAATTAAATTAAAATTAATCAAAATTAAATAAAAATTAAATTAAAAATTAAGTTAAATTAAATTAAATTAAATTAAGTTTAAATTAAAATTAAAATGAATTTAATTAAACTAAAATCATTTAACAACAAACCTAAATGAAATCATTAAGAATTAAATCTAAAATAATTTGACCACTATTCCAAACTTAAAATTAAAACCTCATAATTAAATTAAAACACTTTAAACCATTAACTCAAACTTTTAATTAATTATGATTAAGATTCTCGATAAACCAATTTGCCCTTAAAGGCTTTAATTATTATAACTCTTAAATAGAGTATTAAGTGAAATGTCACTTCATTCATCAGGTAATCAAATACCTAAGTTCACTGAGCAAGAAACAAAGTTTAACTAAACTCCTGGATGATTAATTCACCTGTGTAATTAAATTTACTTGGACTTAAAATAATCCCAGAAGTATTGAAAAGATGTTTAAGATTCGTCCTAAACACTTCCTCAATATGACGGGATGTTTTTGAAGAACAACTGAATTTAATTGTTCTTTGATGAAGAAAATCATCCTTAAACCAAACCAAGAACCTAGACGTCATAGGAGATGACTAGTTATAGGATTAGGAATCTGGTAGACAACCAAAACCCTTTCCCTTAGCTTTACTAGGTATTTCTTGCAAAAATATATTTAAATGCATTAACATGTGTTTTAAGTGCGGCTTGGGATGACGGGAAGACCCTCAGAGTACGCTTTTATTTAATTGCAATTTTCTTTATTGCAATTTATTTACATGCACTGTACTTTACTTTTTCTTGCATGATAAATAAAACTGTTGCATGAAAACCAAAACCTTTAGGATAACCCCTAAATTGAAACCAAAACTAAATTAAAAGTCATTGCAAGATTAAATTCACCGCCACAACATTCCAAAATATAAAACAACTTAAAATTTAATCACAAACAAAACAACAAAACTACAATTATAACTAAATTAAAACGTCTCGTTGAATGATCTGGAATACCTCGTAGGATGTAACCCACGTGTTGCTAACGGCATTTCCCACGGTCTAAATGAAAGTGTGGAACTCATTCAGTTGAGTTCAGCAAATTCATCTGGACTAAGTGAATTTGATGAAAATAAAGGTGCCGGGATGACGGAACCGTGGGATCTTAATCGGTTATGTTTAAACAACTTTTAGATTTGTTTTAATTAAAATATTAAAAATATTTAGATTTTAAGATTTCTAAACCAAAACACTTCTCTCATCTCCCGATTTATGACTTCTAAAACTAAACCTCTACAACAACAAGGAGCTTGGAGCATAGTGGGCAACACGGCCATCGTCGTCAGCTAAACTCGGATCTACTTCAGGAAAACCATTCTTAGAATTAAATAACCAAGCCATAGGATTTTGAGATAGTTTGCCTAGTGCAGCATAAATCCTCAACTCTTCGTTAGGAATTTGCATGATCATGTCATGTAAATTAAGGCCTAACTGGTCTTAGGACTCCGAGGTAGTCGTTTGGTACGACATAAACCCTCACATCTTCGAGGCTATTTGTATGATCATATTATACAAATATAAGTCCTAATTAACTAAATTGACGAGATCACAATATTAAATAAATTCCTAAATTGAAGCCAAACAATAGGATAGTTTGGGAAGTTGCCAAGATTTTTCTTGGATCCTCAGCTTCTCCTACTTCTCTCCCTTTGGACTCCTGGAAATAAACTGTTCCAAATTTGAGCTAATCCCTATTGAAAATTCCAAAATCCAATCCTTTGAAAACATTAAACTTTGAAATTCTTGAGAGCAAAACGACTGATCATTATCGAGAGTTTTCTTAAATGATTCCCGTCATTTAAGATGTAATTAACTATAGGGGCTTTCCCTTATAGGGAACTTTAAGAACCCAGGTAATATAAACCCTGCTTAATTCATTTAGATTAAGCAGGGGAACTTGTCGGCTTATAAGATTGGTTCGCAGACCAAACAGATGTCACAAATCTTCTAGTTTATTTAACCGAGCCCCATCATCAGGCAGTGTGTCTATTCTTCCGAATAGATATACAGTTTGTGGTTCAGTGCTCGTTTATATAAACTATTTGGGATGTGAGATCGGTTTGATTTCATATCTTAAAACTTTTAAACTTAAAGTTACTTTCAAAATCAAATGCTATCTTTTAAACTATATATATATTTAAATTAAATTTAAAATATAAAAATTCGCCGACAATTTCTGTAGGCGGCCCCTTTTTTAAAATACAACACACAAACCTAAAAATATGCTGACAACTTCTGGCGACTCCGCTGGGGACTAGTCCTCTCTCCATTTTGATTAGATGGTTTTGCTTTCATAAATTGGTAGTGTATCCATGTCCCTAGTGGAGCAAACTACCATTCTTCCGTTGGAATACCCCGTTCATTTCTGTCTTGAATGAGTATAGCCAACTCCTCTCGGATTTAGGAGCCACTATTTAGACACCCCTAAACGGAGAGGTTCCGAGATCCTTTTACCTCTTTTCTGAGGTAGGGTGGACCCCCAATAGGTGTTAGTTTAGGAGCGGTCCTTCGAGTCGAGAAGTCTTGCATAAGATTTTCTCTTCCTTTCCAATTCTAAATCGGGCCCTTTACCCTTTCTATAACCTTTTTTCTTTAATCGCTTTGTTTCTAAGAAGCGAACCCGCTAATAAACAACCTTCTAATAAACAACCTTTTTTAAATATCACAAATACATTAAGATGAACGAAAATGTGTTCGGACTCTTTCTTTTTTGTACTAAGCTTTACGATAAAAAGAAGCATAATTCAGGACTGACAATTCGTAATCTGCCCAGCAGAAAATGACTGCCCCAAAGTTAATCTTCTCCTTCACCAATGGAATGGACTTCGCCGTTTGCAAGGATGAGCTGCCCGACAATGGAATCATTCGCTTCGGACAAGGATTCGACAACACAAATATCAAGTTCGCTGATGTCACTCTCTTCAAACTAATGGACAAAGTGTCAAAAACTGAAGAGCCCGTGATTGAGTTCAACTTGAAATCGACTCAAGAATTCCCTCCCCTGCAAAGGGTTCCAGCTGAAAGGAGTACTACTGTTCGTAGGAGGACTGTTGCCTCTACCCCCATCGGTCTAGTCATCTCTGCACCTACCCCGACTTACGCGAGCGGAAGGGGAAGGAAATCCAAGTCTGTGATGAGCCTGTCACTGTGGAGGGTACAAATTTTTCTACAATACCATCTATTTTTGAGATTGGGTCCAGTTCAAGAGTTGCACCCCTAACTCGGACTCAAAGAAGAAATAGAAACAGAAAGATCGCCAAGATCGAGAAAGCCAGAGCTGCTGAAGTTGCTTTTCTAGAAGAAATCCACGAGGAAGAGAAGAAGCTGCTCGAGTATATACCTCTGTTGGAAGGGAGCAGGTTTCACCCTCTCTCTGCCGCATTAGATGAAGAGAATGTCCGTAGGATCGCCACTGCATTACCCCGACCTGCGTACTACAGCAATTACAAATGGAAAAGGGATAAGACTACGCCATTGGCTCAGCTGCAAGCTGTTATTGAAAGATTGGCAAAGAAAGAAAGATGCCCTATATCAGAAATCTTAAGAAGGATAGGACAGGCACCTGCTAAATCCTGCCTCGGACCTCGAATAAAGCCTTTTGCTGCCACAGAGAAACCAAAAAAGAAGATAAAAGCCAGTTCACCCGTTGTTGTATCGGGTCTACAAATTAGGGAGGATACCACCTTCTAGCATATAGCCGACAGATCATCCTGTCCTAGGCTTCCGGCTGCAAGAAGGATGGTATGGCGACCTACTCTGCGCGAGCTAAGACAAAAATAATGTCTCGAGAAGAAAAGTCTCGTCAGGAGACTTAAATCAGAAGAAAGTGCTACTGCAATGAAGGGGACTCCCGGAAAGGAAGTTCAACAACTGTCACGAGACAACTGCAAGACCGTGCGGAAAAGGCCACTAAAGGATGCCATGGACAAATTAAGGACCGATATCCGATGGTTAGCAAAAGAAAGAGAAGAAGAACTAGGAGATGAAGTTAACTCATCAGAGTTCATGGATGAGGAGTATGCCGAGATCAACATGGTTGAGACACGAGCATCATCCGCTTCACAAGGTGCTCCAGCAGCTGTAGAAAGAGATGAACCGGAAGTGTTGAGAGCACAGCTTCAGGAAAGAGATGACTCAATTTCCCAGATGGCAAAAAGGATGGAAGAGATGGCTGCTGCCTTAGCCACTCTCCAGAGTCAGGTACAACCTCAGAAAGAGACACCCCTAGAAATGATCCATATTGCAGATGGAGGAAAAGAGATCACATCCGTCAATGGAGACGAACAACCAAAGAAAGATCCTGCACGAAGCATGATTCCGGAAAAGGACATTAAGAGCATGGTAGAACGAGCGGGTGCGAGAAGCCACTAGCACAATCTAAGAGTGGAGCATCTATTCGAATGGGTAGGCCTTACCCGAAGAGTTCGATGCGGTCCGATACCGAAAGGCTTCGTACCACCTCTGTTTAAGACTTTTGATGGAACGGGAAAACCTCGACAACATGTTGCACATTTTCGTGCTAGTTGCTGCAATGCCGGTGGGAGTGACGCTTTACTCTTCCGACAGTTCGTCAGCAGTTTATCAGGGATTGCCTTCAACTGGTACGCAGAATTGCCGAACGGTTCAGTAAAGACCTTTTCAGAATTGGAGAATCTCTTTGTTAAACGATTTGCTAGGGCTTAGCACCACATCACTATCAGTGATCTAGTGGTAGAGCAACAGAAGCCGAATGAGACTTTAGTGGATTACATACTTCGATGGAGAAACTTAAGCATGAAGTGTGAACCACATCTTCAAGAACAACATGCAGTCGGCATCCTACTTAAAAGTTTCCATGGCCCGATAGCACTTCTCCTTAAAGGATTTACAATCAAGACTTTCGAGAAGTTGCTTAGCAAAGCCAGGAGCTTGCAAGAAGAGGCAAAACAACTAAGTTTCATGGACAAGAATGATAAGCAGAAGCCCGTGAAAACATTCGAAAAAAAATCCAGAATCGTCGCGGAAGTAGATAAGGGCAAGCAGCTGGTTCAGATACAGTCAGAGCGGCCACAGCCTAGTTATCAATCACCACAACGGAGTTATCAACAACCTCAGCAGGGCTATCTGCAACCTCAGCAGGGCTATCAGCAACCTCAGCAAGGCTATCAGCAACCTCGTCTGAGCTATCAGTCGCCTTAGCATTATGAACAACCGCCTCATTCATCGCGTACCCTAAGAGAACTTCTAAATAAAGAATATCCATTCAAAACTAAAGCAGTAGAGAAGATGTTTCGCAGCTTAATGAAGACACTGGATTTTCAGCTGCCAGAGCCAAAAAGAAGGAGGAGGTCAATAAGAAAGATCATCCGAGCTATTGCCCTTACCACCAGATGCTCGGACACAAGATAGAGGATTGCATCACTTTCAAGTGTTGGCTTGATGACAATATCCGGAAAGGGAACATAAAGATCCCAAAGGAATACATGAAGGAACCCCATAAAGGAGGTTCCGTCAACGTTATTTCAACGGATCCCATTGTTCCGATAAACCCGTACACGATCGATGATGGATGGAGTACCGTCTGGACAAAGTCATCAAAGAAAATTTTGGATCACATCCAAACCGCTTCGGTACACGCTTCAACTCAAAGTTTGAAACCTGTAGAGCCGACACTATCACTAGCGATTGAAGAACTGCCCCAGAAGGAGGAGAAGATCGTGGAAGAAAAGAAGATCGAGGCTCCGAAGGGTAGACTAGGAGCTGCTTATCCTAGGATGGTTATTTCTGATTCGGGGGAGAAATCCATCAAACTCCTGACTCTGTATGATTATCTGCTCGCCCCGACGGGATCTTATAATGATAAGGGTTATGGCGTTGGCTACGTTTTGACTGTTTCTAACGATTACGTAACTAACGACAACCGGCTTAATCCGGATCTCGATTCCAATACAAATAATGATTCTCAAATCATACATAACCTCGATGACCACGACAAAGAAGATGTTCACAAAGGAGGCTAGGAAAGCTCAATAAGCAACGAGTCCATTTGTGAATTTCGAGGAGCTCCGATCACGATAGAATTAGAACCATCAGACACCGAAGCAACTTCAGAGGAGCCAGTTGCTCCGATTCAAAAGGAAACATCAAATTCAGAAGAAATAACTGAAGTAAATTTAAGAAGTGGAAAAGTTCTACCTCCAAGAATGGGTCCAAAGGATAAAGGAAAGCGGTGGTTGCTCGGGAAGAGTCAACCCCGGCGGAGGAACTGCCCGTTCGGGAAGAGACCGAGGAACATGGTAATAAAGTGGACTACAACGTGCTAGCCCATCTTAGGAAGCTACCGACCAAACTAAGCATATACGACGCTCCGATCTCGTCGAAAGGAGATGAGGGAGGCTACGATCGAGGCTTTACTTGATCCAGAGATTTGTTTAGCCCAAATGGCCGGTAGTTCTTTCGACGAGGTTTGCTCGTTAAGAGAACAGCGTGGTGTTACCTTCACGGACAATGATCTATTACTGGGAACCGCTGATCACAACCGACCATTGTACATTTCAGTCACTATTGGAAAGTTTACGCTCTCTAGAGTATTGGTTGATCCGGGAGCATTAATCAACATAATGAATCTTCTGATGCTAGAATATTTGGAAATTGATGCTCGCGAGCTTGAATCAGACAAGATGCTATTAAGAGGCTTCAATCAAAAAGGAGAAAGAGCCCTTGGATCGATAACATTACTAATGAAGACCGGTGATTTAGCAAAGACAACCGCAAAACTCCACATAATTGATTCTGAGACATCGTTCAACGCTCTACTGGGTCGGCCATGGATCCATGAAAACCGGATGGTACCGTCGTCTCTGCACCAGTGCATAAAGTATTATGAAGGAGGGGAACAGTGTATCAAAGGTGACTTGCAACCATTCTCCGTACACGAGATTGAAATTCATGAAGATGCGGCCTACTACGCGCCTTCGAAGAAAACAATCTTTTCTAGAAATACCATACCAAATGAAGCAAAAGAAATTCGAGACGATGAAGAACCTGAAGTTCTAGTCCAACAGTTACTCACCACTCCCTTACGGCGAGATGGTGAAGATTTCTCCAGAACTGACACCCGAGGTCGAGGCCGGGGACGAGGAAGTGGAAGAAACGTTGGAATAGTTGGACAGAAGAAACCAGTCATCTATGTTGTTTGGGAGAATAGCTCTGAAGAAGAAGAAGAAATCAAGAAAGAGGCAGCAACAATAGATCAGAAGAAACCACAGTTCAAGATCTCTCTCGAAGATGAAAAGAATGAAGAATATAAATCAATTTACGAGAAGATTAACCATCATGTACATAGTATGACCCTGACCCCGATCCATTCTAATAAGATCGAGGGTATGGTGGTCAAGGAAGTGCATGGTGGTGGTACTAAGCCAATCAAGTTTTACCGTGGTGCTTCTTCTTCCAAAACTGAAAAAAATGTACAATTTGAAGATGTTACTTCATCTGAATTAATGGAATTACCTTTTGAGTGGTACTCTCCCTGTGTTCAAAATTTAATTCAACGTGGTGTCTTACCTTGACAATGGACAGAAAGTCAATCACAACATTTTGAAAGATTATGGAATAATGCCGGTCGGCCTCCCAATTCAAAACATGGTCTCGGATTCGGCACAGTAGGATCAGTTGATGATACAGGATTTTACTTGGTTGTCACTTGCGAACCTAATGAAGACTGCTTGGAAGCCTCAGAAGATCTTGAAGATCTGCAAATCGGAGACGCTCCAGCAGAATTCGAAGAAGAAATCAAATCTACAATAGACGAGTTAATGGAAGTTAACTTAGGTAATAGCGAAGAGCCTAGGCCAACCTTTGTTAGCTCCTTACTCAATAAAGAAGACTCCGAGGAAATAATCAAGCTACTAATGGAATTCAAGGATTGTTTTGCTTGGAGTTACGACGAAATGCCAGGATTAGCTCCAGAAGTCGCAGTTCACAGGCTAGGAGTGGATCCTACTTCCGTTCTAGTTAGACAAGCTCCCAGAAGAATGCGTCTAGAAATTGAGCAACAAGTAATAGCCAAAGTTAAGAAGCTAATTGACGCTAAATTTATCCGTGAAGAACAATACCCAACTTGGTTAGCCAACGTGGTACCAGTTAGAAAGAAGAATGGTCAGATCAGAATCTGTGTGGATTTCAGAGATTTAAATAAAGCATGTCCGAAGGATGAATTTCCACTACCAATCCCAGAACTGATGATCGACATTGCTTCGCCACATGAAATCTTCTCATTTATGGATGGATCATCAGGATATAACCAGATAAAGATGGCACCAAAAGACGAAAAGCTCATGGCATTCAGAACGCTGATCGGAGTGTATTGCTACACAGTAATGCCATTCGGACTAAAGAACGCGGGAGCAACATACCAAAGAGTGATGACGAAGATTTTTGATGATCTCATTCACAACCAAGTCGAGTGCTACGTGGATGATGTCGTCATCAAAAGCAAACTGAAGGAAGGTAACCTGTATGATTTAAGAATTGTTTTCGAGCGACTAAGACAATTTAACCTTAAGATGAATCCCTTAAAATGCTCCTTCGGCGTCACCTCCGGGAAATTCTTAGGATTTGTTGTCCGACATCGCGGGATTGAAATCGATCCGGAGAAGATTAAAGTTATCTTAGAAATGCCACCTCCTAAAACCTTAAAACAGCTACGATCCTTTCAATGAAAGTTGGCATATCTTCGACGCTTTATATCGAATTTGTCAGGAAGGTGTCAGTCTTTTTCTGCTTTGGTTAAGAAGGATGCCAAGATTACTTGGGACTCCAAATGTCAACATGCCTTCGATGACATCAAACAATACTTAATGACACCTCCTGTCTTAGCAGCCCCAGTCTCAAGTAGACCGTTGATACTTTATACCGCGGCATTAGACGACTCCCTTGAGCCCTGCTAGCCCAGGTCAATGATGAGGGAAAAGAAAATGCTCTCTACTACCTAAGCCGTCGTCTAATCCCAACGGAAGTAAAGTATCCTCCGATTGAGAAGCATTGTTTGGCCCTGATCTTCGTCGCTCAAAAGCTCAGGCATTACATGCTTTCTCATAAGGTCAACCTTATTTCGAGAGTTAATTCGTTGCAATACTTGATGCCCCGACCGATTTCTGGCAGACTTGCAAGGTGGTCGATGATACTATTGCAATTCGACATAACTTTCGTTCCTCTTAGCGCCGTAAAGGGACAAGTCCTAGCAGACTTCCTTGCAGCACACCCTTCTCGGCAGATTTGCCTCTCGACGACGATTTGTTTGACGAGCAGATAATGAGCCTAGAAAACCCTGATGATCGACGTTGGGAACTATACTTCGACGGTGCGTCCTCAGCAAAGAAGAACAAAGAGTTGCAAACGATAATGCCCGGTAAAGCAGGAATTAGACTAATCTTTATAACACCGGAGCGGGGGATGTTAAAATACTCCTACCATTTAACAGAACCGTGTACAAACAACGAGGTAAAATATGAAGCCCTTTTAGCCGGATTGGAATTAACCATTCAGATGGGAATAATAGACATCAACATCTACAGAGATTCTCAGTTGATCATTCAACAGGTCGCCGGACAGTACAAAATTTTAAAGCCAAGAATCGAGCAGTACTTTTAGTACGCCATGAAATTGTTGGAACAAATTCCAAACATAACAATCTACAAGATTCCCATAAAAGAAAATGCTCTCACCGATGCGCTAGCCCGCCTTGCAATGGAATTTGCCTACTTGCAGGATGAGTCAGTTGAAGTGTCGGTTCAAGGACGACAGGTCCTATCACAGCTCGACATGGATACAATACACAAATCAGAAAGAAAAGCAGAAGAAACAATTGCAGCAGTGACATAAAATACAGAAGATTGGCGGCAGCCATTAATAGACTACTTGCAGATAGAAAACCTACTGGACGATAAGTCATTAGCCCATCAAATCAAGAAAAGAACTTTGTCTTACACATTAATAAACAATACATTATACAGAAGGTCTTTTGATCAGATGTGGCTAAGATGCCTGAGCGGGTCCGAGGCTCGTGAAATCGTTAAAGAAGTACATTCAGGACTTTGTGGCGCTCATCAGTTGGGTCCGAAAATGAAAATGAAGATTAAAAGACTAGGGTACTACTGGCTCTCAATGATTGACCGACTGTATGAAAGTTGCCAAAAGTTGTCACCAGTGCCAAGTGCACGGAGTGGTTCTACACTAACCTCCAAATGTGTTACATCCGACAATCGTGTCGTGGCCATTTGAGTGTTGGGGCACATATATAGTGGGTCCGATAGAACATCCTTCTTCAAGAGGACATCGCTTCATCCTTACAGCTACAGCCTACTTTTCTAAATGGACAGAAGCTATACCACTCAGAGAAGTGAAGGCACACCACGTGCTACAGTTTTTCAAGAACCAAGTTGTCTACCGTTTTGGGGTACTGCGCAGGATCATTTCGGATAATGGGTACGCATTCAAAATTACACGGATCAACAATTTTGTCGGAAGACACGGGATCGATTGGTGATACTCGACGATCTACTGCCCGAGGGCGAACGGCTTGGCCGAGGCTTTTAATAAAACTCTCGTTCAAATTTTAAAGAAAACTTTGGACGACAACAAGAGAAATTGGCACGAGAAGTTGTTAGAAGCCTTATGGGCCTACAGGATGACTTTCAGAACTCCTACCCAGTCTACGCCTTACGCTTTAGTGTACGGGTCCAATGCCATCTTGCCCCTGGAAGTTCAGCTTCCGTCACTCCGAATTGCAGTTACAGAAAAGATCACCACAGAAGAAAATGCCAGACTACGGCTGGAAGAATTAGAAAGCTTGGAAGGGAAAAGACTTTCCGCATAGCAGAATTTGGAACTGTATCAAGCCAAGATGATCCAGGCCCATGATAAACTGGTCCACCCAAGAACTTTCAAAGTCGGTGACTTAGTTCTTATTCTCAGAAGACCTATTCTTGCACATCTCAAGATAGGAGGTAAATTTGAACTAACATGGGAAGGGTCGTTTGTGGTCGAGACAGTCTACTCAGGAGGTTCCTACCAGCTTGTGAATTGCCGTGGAGAACGACCTATGCTTCCAATCAATGGACGGTATTTGAAGAAGTATTACACGACCTGATGTTTCGAAGGGTGGCCTCTAAAATAGAATCTTATCCCTAGAAAAACGGGTGAAGTGATCACTTTGTGACTAAGTCCAAACCCAAAACAAAATAAGATGGATGATAAACAAAATCTCATCAACGAAAATGCTAAAAAGAAAACATGGGAAATCATAATAATAAATTGTCAATCTTTCCTTTTAAATCCATTCATTCCTGATATTTTCTCATCTCTTCCTACTTCCTTTAAATTTAAAAGAAATGAATAAGAATTTTTTTAAGTGTTTTTCTTATTGTTCTTGTTCTTAGTACAGCCCCTGATCCTTTCATTGTTTTTTCGCAAGGAAATGTCGAACGGGCGGTTGGTTCTAAACTTTAGAAATGGCTTGAGTCTAGCACTTTTGAAATGAGGGTGAGGGATGGAGCAGTGATAGAGATTGACTCAGACTTCACACCAGCCGACTAAAAAAATGAAGAAAATGATTGGATCCCAGTTGATCGAGAAGAACTTCTCAGCCAGACAGTGATGAAAATGGGTGGCCTGAGCCACCAATCCAGCAACAAGAAAAAAAAAAGCAAACGCCGCGCAGGCAACCAGAGAAGATAGGAAAATTAAGTCCGTGGTTGTCACAGCAGAGGGTAGGCTCGTCAGCGCCGCACCCGCAGAAATTTAAGGGGTAAGGAGAGCTACTCTCACTGCTACCCAGCTAAGAAATAATAATCGGCGCATTTGCAAAATGTTGACCAACTTGGCAGAAGATCAATATAAACAGACAGTGGATACCGTTAGTGCAAATGCTCCAAGGAGACCGGTTCGTCAGGAACCAGAAAGAAGAAAGTCAACTCCAAGAAGGTCGGAACATATAAAGGAAATACCAAGAAAAGCAGAAATAGAGTCAGTACCTCGACATCGAGCAGATGTACTGGATCCGAAGAGTCTTGTTGTGAAAGCAACCCCGGAGGATGTCCCTACAGAGACTATCCCCGAGGAGCCGAGACGTGCGGAAGAATGTGCTGGGGTTGAGCCATACATCCCACAGTACGTTACTAGACACCGAGGACTTCAGATAATCCCGGAATACGAGCTAGAGATGATGCAATTAGTTGAGAAGAAAACCTTTGAATACTTTGAAAGAATTGGAGACAAGAGGGTCAACATCTTGGAAGGCGTTGAGCTGCATACAGATGTTTTCTCAGATTATGAGCAACAACAAATTGTAGACTGCATCCTTGAATTGCAGAAAATGGGTCGAGCTGGCCGCCTGAGAGAAAAAACATATTCAGAACCCCGAAGATGGATACCAGTTAAGGGAAGAGTTACAATCCAATGCGGATGTTGCTACAATTTTGCCACAGACAGGAAAGGAAATCCACCAGGGATACTCCGTCGCAGTGAGGTGGATCCGATGCCAAGAGTCATCAAGAGAATGGTGAAAAGGATGATAACATGGAGGGTATTGCTGCAGGATTACATACCCAACAATTGCATTATCAACATCTACAAGGAAGGCGGCGCATACCTCCGCATATAGACCATCATGACTTTGTTAGACCCTTCGCATAGTATCATTCGTCAACCGAGTGCAACATCATGTTCGGATATAATCTCCGGATTGCAGGCCCCGGTGAGTTCCGAGGGCCGGTGGAGATACCACTACCGGTAGGTTCCGTCCTGGTGTTAAAAGGAAATGGAGCAGATTTTGCGAAGCATTGCATTCCCGGAGTGCCTGTGGAGCGGATCTCAGTTACTTTTAGAAGAATGGACGACAGAAAAATGCCTTACCACTTTCAGCCAGATCCAGAATTGGAGAGTTTCCGGCCTTACGAGCTGTGAGTTACATGGGAAATAACACACCTCCAATGCACATCCATGCGGCATTCTTGCTAAGGGTGGCTTGGAAGGTGATGTTATTGCCCATGTTTCTTACTATTCAGACATGGATTTTTGACAGACGCTTTTGGATGGATCAACAAAAATCTTACACAGTCCGTTTTGGATTTACATGGATTGTATAAGACATTAAATTTCTGAGGAAAATGTCATCATGACTAGATTAAGTTGTATGATGTACTTTCAGCAAGTTAGAATGAAAATGACTACGTCATATTTTGCCTTCACCTCTTTTTGTGCAAATTGACTGGGAAACACCATTAGAGTTAAATGAACTTTGAACGAAGAACAGAAAAGAAAAGAAAATAAATGAGAATTTTTCCTAAAAATCTAAATATTAAAATGAACTTCAAATTCACATGAACACTAAATAAAAAAAATAAAAAAAAAATTGGGATCGTTAAAGGACAAACAAAACGAATCTAAATCTCAAATTGAATTCCGATCTGAATCCTCTAATTCGAACCTTTCAGTTCTTTCCTCAATTGAAATTTGTTTGAAACTATTTTGAAATTTGAATATTCTCTTCGATTTGTCGTTAAGTTAAGTCTTTTCAGCTTGGTAACCTTACCGGCTCCTTTCAATTCTCTTTCTTCTGTGTCTTAGAGGATCGACTAGTTCTATTGACACAGAGCCATGAACTTTTTTCGATTTGGTTCTGATGGCATGAGACTGGGTCCCTCTTCATATAAATAAATCTTCGAGACGGGAGCCTAACTTCCAGTTCTCTTCGAGGCTAGAGCCTAACTTCTAGTCCTCTTTTAAACTTTCGAGACTGGTACCTAAATTCCAATTCTCATTCTGGGATCAGTACCTAAATTCTGATTCCCATCTTTCGAGATCGATACCTAAATTTCAATTCTCTTTTGAATTGATACCTAAATTTCAATTCTAATTTCCGAGACTGATACCTAAATTCCAGTTCTCTTCCTTCGAGGTCGGTACCTAAATTCCGACTCTCATTCGAGATCGATACCTAAATTTTGATTCTCTTTCGAATTGATACTTAAATTTCAATTCTAATTTCCGAGACTGGTATCTAAATTCCAGTTCTCTTCCTTCGAGGTCGGTACCTAAATTTCGACTGTCATTCGAGATCGATACCTAAATTTCAATTCTCTTTTGAATTGATACCTAAATTTCAATTCTAAATTTCCGAGACTGGTACCTAAATTCCAGTTCTCTTCCTTCGAGGTCGGTACCTAAATTCTGACTCTCATTCGAGATTGATACTTAAATTTCGATTCTCTTTCTAATTGATACCTAAATTTTAATTCTAATTTCTGAGACTGGTACCTAAATTCCAGTTCTCTTCCTTCGAGGTCGGTACCTAAATTCCAACTCTCATTCAAGATCGATACTTAAATTTCGATTCTCTTTCGAATTGATACCTAAATTTCAATTCTAAATTTTGAGGCCGGTACCTAAATTCCAGTTCTCTTCCTTCGAGGTCGGTACCTAAATTCCGACTCTCATTCGAGATCGATACCTAAATTTTGATTCTCTTCCGAATTGATACCTAAATTTCAATTCTAAATTCCGAGACTGGTACCTAAATTCCAGTTCTCTTCCTTCGAGGTCGGTACCTAAATTCCGACTCTCATTTCGAGATCAATACCTAAATTTTGATTCTCATCCTTTTCGAGATCGATACTTAAATTTTGATTCTCTTTTGAATTGATACCTAAATTTCAATTTTAAATTCCGAGACTGGTACCTAAATTCCAGTTCTCTTCCTTCGAGGTCGGTACCTAAATTCGGACTCTCATTTCGAGATCAGTACCTAAATTCTGATTCTCATCCTTTTCGAGATCGATACATAAATTTCGATTCTCTTTCGAATTGATACCAAAATTTCAATTCTAAATTCCGAGACTGGTACCTAAATTCCAGTTCTCTTCCTTCGAGGTCGGTACCTAAATTCCGACTCTCATTTTGAGATCAGTACCTAAATTCTGATTCTCATCCTTTTCGAGATCGATACTTAAATTTCGATTCTCTTTCGAATTGATACCTAAATTTCAATTCTAAATTTCTGAGACTGGTACCTAATTCCCAGTTCTCTTCCTTCGAGGTCGGTACCTAAATTCCGACTCTCATTCGAGATCGATACTTAAATTTCGATTCTCTTTCAGGTTTGATACTTAAATTTCAAATCTCACACTCTCGAAATCAGTACCTAAATTCTGATTCTCATTCTTTGTGAGGTCGGTACCTAAATTCTGACTCTCATTTTGAGATCAGTACCTAACTTCTGATTCTCATCCTTTTCAATCGATACTTAAACTCTGATTCTCACTCCGAGGCTGGTACCTAAATTCCAGATCTCTTCACAATCCCAGGTTGAAACCCAGGTTTCAATTCTCATTTCAAATCCAAATTTCAAATCCAAAATTTCCTTAAATCGATTTTAAATTAAACTTCAATTGAAATCCAAACTCACACATTGAAACTTGAAATTTAAAAGTAAAATAAAATCTAAATCGAATTCCCCAGATCTTGTGATTTGGAGTTCACCTCCTTTTCCATTCCTCAGCGAGAGTTCAGGAATCTCCAGCCTTGGAAATATACCTGATACTCCCCAGCGGAAATTCTTCTATTTCGTCCTAAGTTTGTCACTTGGACATTTGTGTTGGCTTTGTTGATTTCTTCGGTCAACGCCAATACGTGCGGTGTGTTTGGATAGCACACCGCACCTATTGGGGGTCCATTTGTTGACCTCATTTTTGATGAGGTCTTTTGCTTCTCTCTTTAGTACTTAGGATCTAGTCTTAGGCTTTTCCTTTGACTAATCTTAGATGACTAGAAGTGGAACCCACCCTTTAGAAATTCAAACACTTCTTAACTCCCTGCAAACCCCACAAGCTTGATTGTAGACCCCTAATCACCTAGAGAGTTGAAATCAAATGTGGAGGTTTAAAGGATGAGTTCCCTATAGGACTCTTTGGCCTTAGGATTACCACAGGTGGCACAGTCGCAGTGAGGGTTGACTTGCACATACACTACACTCTCACACCCATTCCAAGTCCTAAAACCACATTCTCACCCAACTTAACTTCCTGACTCATGTAGGTAATTCATATGGATGGTCCTTAACCCCTAAGACCCTTGCTAAGAGGGTTAGGAACAACATAGTGAATGCCTCAAATGAGTCCTCTCATGGCTCATATGGGCTTAATGTGGCTTCATGGCTCAACCAAAGTGATTCCATTTTACTCAAATTTGATTAATCTTCATTTTTTTCAAAATTTCAATTTTTGACCCCCGGGGTCCTGGACCCACCAAACCTACCAAATGCCCTTGGAGCTACCCAAAATTTGCAAAATTACCTAAATTACCCAAAATTCCTCAAAATCAGTCCTAAACATTTCCCCCACTCAAATTGATCATCCATAGCCAAAAATACCAAAAATTTCCAAAAATACCTCCCAATACCCTCCAAATACCCAAAATGCCCTTCTTAGCCATAAATTCCATAAATTCCAAAAATTCCCAGAAAATTCCAGAAAATCCCAAATATTACCAATTTCATTTTGTTCAACTACACCATGGGCCAATTGTTCCAATTTACCCAATGTTTACCAAAACCCCAAATTTGACCCATTTTAAACCCAAGTGAACCCAATGTCAAACAAAACCACCCCAATTGATCTCAATTCTGGTCCAATTCAATCCTAAACTTCAATTCAATATCCCCAACATCAATTTAGACCAAATCCAAGTCCAATTTGATTGTCATTTTTCAATTTGAGACCTAAGGCCCAAGGCCCAATTTTGGCCCATGACCCAAACCTAGCCCAAACCTAGCCCAATTCAACCCCAATTGGTCCCAAATCTTTTCTAAAGGCATCCTAACATCCCCATAAACAAAAAACTAACTTGATTTGCCCGAAATTTGGACCTAAACTCCACCCAAACCTAACCCAAAACCAAAATCCCTTAAATTGACCTAAGCCCAAACCTAACCCAAATGGGCCCAAATCTTAAAATTAGAGCCCAACCAAAGTTGGAAACTCTTTGTGACACTACCATGAACATTTCTCAACATTAATTTTACATCAAATCCAACTTTAGCCCAACCTTAACCCAAGTTAGCCTAATTTGGCCCACCTTGGCCCCTTTACCAAAAGACCCCACATTAAACCCAATTCAATTCAAAATCACTTTAAACTTGTTCCAAACCACTCATGACACATGCCTAAACAAATTGCAACATTTATTTGACATGGTCCTTCACAAAATCTTCATTCAAAAGCCCATTTTAAAATCCAAAAGCCCACTTCCTTAAATCACTTTAAAAGCCCACTCAAGACCATTTCAAAAGCCCATGTTTTCAATCCAAAGCCCACATGACATTTCTCTACATCATCCATTTAATCAAAATCACCCCTAAGTTTCAAAATCATCATTTAACCATTCCAAATCAAGCTTCATGAAAATTCTCCACCAAAATACCAAAATTCCTAAATTCTACTTCCATGAAATTGACCAAGCTTTGCCCCAAGCCACATGGAGCCATGAAGCCATGCATAAGCCATATGAAAGCCATGGGAGTCACTTTCCACCTCACCAAGAAATTAATGGCAAGAAGAGGGGACCCTTTCCTATTCATTCATTAAGCCCTTTTAACCATATTCATGTCACACTCTAAACCATGCTTAGCCACCTCACCATGGATGGAGACTTCACCACTCCAATTCAGCTGACCTAAATGATTCTTTTCAGCCCAAAACTAGGCCTTGGGTGGTGCACCAAGCCTAAAACCATGGGTTGACCAAATTGAACCCAAAATAAGCCTCTCCCCGTTCCATTTCAATTCAGCCCCTTTACACTTGACCAACTCCAATTGACTTCACGAAATTCAAGCCCTGACCCTGGCCTGCCAGCCACCACAGCCGCCGGAAAACACCAGGCTGAGAGCACCCATGTGAGCCAATTTTTGAATTCTCCCTGGCTGAGCTGTCCCAACCCAAATGGACACCATAGCTGTTCTTCTCCTCACGCAGGCGTGCTGATCCCAGCCTTAAACCCCCCGGGAAGCCCTCCAGCCATTCCTATTTAAACACCACCACCTCTCAGCCAAAGAAAGAGATGAACCAGACCTTAAGGAAACTCTGCCAAAATTGCTCCAGGACCTTCTCCTAACCCAGAGCAGTTGATCCCCAGTGTTCCTTTTCCCTAAACCCTATCAACAGAGCTCAATTTCTGAGTTAAAAATCCACCCAAAAACAGGACACTTCACCACAGTGAGCCAATCTCCAAATTGATTGATCCTACACCTTCACCAGACCAAGAGGAGAAGTTCCCCGACAAAAGCCCCCTCACCGGGCCGGCCATTGCTTCCGGCCCGCAAGCTTTGTGATCGGCCTTGGTCACTTTCATACTTAGACAATTCTCCGGAGCCGGAGACTTCATGCGGAGCTTGCTCGGACTCGATCGAAGGTGACAGAACTCTCAGATCGAAGCTTCACTTCTCTGAGCAAAGGTATGAACTCATTCTTCCTCCCGAGCTTCCAGCAATTCTCCATTTTATTTGGGTCGATTTCATAGCCTATAAACCATATGGATGTGTTCGTCTCTTCAAGACGAATCGATAGAGCATAAGAACACAAAAATCCATTGAGAATCGAGTGAGATCTTGTCGGCAATATTTTAGGTTGTGTGTTTTATTTTGAAAAGTGGTCGCCTAACAGAAGTTGTGCGGCAAATTTTTATTTTAAATTTAATTTAAATATATATAATTTAGAAAGTAGTATTTGATTTTGAAAATAATTTTTAAATTTGAAAGTTTTAAGATATGAGATTAAACCGATCTCACATCCCCAAATAGTTTATATAAACGAGCACCGCACCACAAGCCGTATATCTATCCCTAAGGATAGACACACCGCTTGATGGTGGGGCTCGATCAAATAAACTAGAAGTTTTGTGACAATCCGTTTGGTCCGCGAACCAACTTTATAAGCCGACAAATTCCCTGCTTAATATGAAAGTATCGAAACGGGGTTTATATTACTCAGGTTCTTTAAAATTCCCTATAAGGGCAAGCCCCTATAGTTAATTACATCTTAAGTGACGGGAATCACCTAAGAAAACTCTCGATAATAATCAATAATTCTCGCTCTCAAGAATTTCAAAGTTTAAGGTTTTCAAAGATTAAATTTTGGAATTTCGATAGGGAATGGATCAAATTTTGGAACATTTTGTTTTGTGAATCCAAAGGAAGAGAGGTAGGAGAAATCAATGATTCGAAGTGAACTTCGATAATTTCCCGACTATCCTATTGTTTGGCTTGAATTTAGGAAAGTCCTAATGTTTATTTGATATTTCAATCTTGCCAATTTTAATTAATTAGGGCTTATATTTGTATGATAAAATCAAACAAATAGCCTAGAAGATGTGAGGGTTTATTGTCGTATCGGACGACTACCTCGGAATCCTAAGACCGGTTAGGGCTTAATTTGCAATGCAAATGCACTAACGAAGAGTTGAGGATTTATGTTGCACTAGGCAAGCTACCTCGAAGTCCTATGGCTTGGTTATTTAATTCTAGGAAAGTTTTCTTGAAGTAGACTCGGGTTTTCTTGATGAAGATGGTCGTGCTGCCCACCATGCTCCAAGCTCCTTGTTGTCGCAGAGGTTTAGTTTTAGAAATCATAAATCAGGGGATGAGAAAAGTGTTTTGGTTTAGAGAAGTCCTAATTTCCAAGTGTTTTGTATTTTGATTAAAACAAATCTTAAAGTTGATTATAACGACACCGGTTAAGATCCCACGGTTCCATCCTTCCGGCATCATTATTTTCATCGGATTCACTTAGTCCAGATGAATTTGCTAAACTCAACTGAATGAGTTCCACACTTTCATTTAGACCGTGGGAAATCCCGTTAGCAACACGTAGGTTACATCATCCGAGGTATTCCCGATCATCCAACAGGACGTTTTAATTTAGTTGTAATTGTAGTTTTGTGTTCTGTTTGTGATTAAATTTTGAGTAGTTTTATATTTTGAAATGTTATGGAGGTGAATTTTATCTTGCAATGACTTTTAATTTAGTTTTGGTTTCAGTTTTAGGGACTATCCTAAAAGTGTGGGTTTCATGCAACAGTTGTTTATCATGCAAGAAAAGTAAGTGCGATGCGATTAAATAAATTAAAATAAAGTAAATGGCAAAAAAAATAAAAGCGTACCTGGAGGGTCTTCCCGTCATCCCAAGCTACACTTAAAACACAATTTAGAATATTTAAGCAAGTTCCTAGGTAAAGCTAAGGGAAGGGTTATGGTTTTCTACCAAATTCCTAATCCTATAGCTAGTCATTTCCTATGACGTTTAGGTTCCTGTGTTTTGGTTTGAGGACGATTTTCTTCATCAAAGAACAATTAAGTTCAGTTTTTCTTATAAATGTCCTATCATATTGAGAAAGTGCTTAAGAAGGATCTTAAACATCTTTTCAATATTCCTGGGATTGTTTTAAGTCCAAATGAATTTAATTATACAAATGAATTAATCGTCCAAGAATTTCAAGTTTTGTTAACTTGCTCGGTGAACTAGGACATTTGAATATCCTATGAGTGAAGTGACACTTCATTTAATGTTTTATTTAGGAGTTATAATAACTAAAGCTTTCAAGGGTAAGTTAGTATTCAAATGATTTGGTTTAAGTTAAAGAGTTTAAATTTGGAATAGTGTTCAAGTTGTTTTCTTTTTTTTTTAAATTTATTTTCTTTCTGTTTTAGGTGATGTTATATTTAATTCAATTTAATTTAATTTTAATTGAGCTTTAATTTAATTTAATTTAATTTAATTTAATTTGATGTTTAATCAATTTGATTTGATTTAACTTTAATTTGATTTGATTTAATTTAATTTAATTTGATTTAATTTAATTTAGTTATTCAATTTAATTTAATTTATTTAATTTAATTTCATTTAATTTGATTGTTTAATTTAATTTAATTTGATTTAATTTAATTTTATTTAATTAATTTAATTAATTTAATTTAATTTAATTTAATTCAATTTAATTTAATTGTTTAATTTGATTTAATTTAATTATTTAATCTAATTTAATTTAATTATTAAATTTAATTTAATTTAATTTAATTGTTAAATTTAATTTAATTTTAATTTAATTTATCTTTAATTTGCTTTATTTTTTTAATTTTAATTAAAATTTTAAAGAGTTTAATAATTTAATTAAGTCTTTTAATATTTTGAATTTGAGTTATCATTTTATTTAAAAATTGAGTATTAATGATATAATTAGTTTAGGGATTTTTAAATTAAAGAATAAATCTCTTCCTAATAAATATCCCTTATTTTAATAATTCCAATTTTATTATTCTTCCAAATTTAATCAATTATTTAATTAAGGTTTAATTATTTTAAAATTGCTTAATGGATTTCTACCCTTTAATCATTTAAATTTCAATCATCCAAATCAGATTAGGATCAAATATTTTACTTGTTAAATTTTTATTAAACCTAAAGTTTTAATTAAGGATTAAAATTTAATTACCATTTTACCCTTTAAGCTTAATAATTTTGTAACTCACTAAATTGAATTCAAATGAACTTGAAATTTTTATGTGACTTCACTCATATGTCAATAAAGACATGAGAGGAGAAAATGTGATTTTTCTGTATTTAATTTATTTATATAATTATTTTTGGTAGAAAATAGAGATTTTCAAGGGAAATTTGATAACATGACCAAGGGAAAGTTTCTGTCCTTAAGAAAATTAGGGGACATTTCTAATGACCAGAGGACCACTTGGACTAATTTTGGTGATTTTTTGAATTATATTATTTTTATTATAATTATTTTGAGTTTTGGAGTGTTAATTAATTTAAAAATAAAATAAATGTTGAAAAATGGGTTTTATATTTTTCAAAAATCTCTCTGATATCAAGGAAACCAGAGAAACAAATTTTGCAATTTTCTGATCTTTCTATGATTTATTATAATTATTTTAGTGAAAATGCCAGAAAATACATTTTTTTTTTTAAATTTTAAAATTACCCTAGGGTTTTAAAATTCAATATCTCACTAAATAGACCTAGGAAAAATGTGGGATTTGTTCCTAAGTGATTAGAATTCAAAATGTGACATTTTGGTGAATTTTATTATTTTTATGATTTTTATTATTTTTTAATTATTAAAAATATTAAAATATTATTAAAAATCAACTTTTTTAGAAAATTGAAATTTTAATTTTCTTAGGTTCCCCTGATATCAGAGAGGCTCCAAAACCAATTTAGTGAATTTTTGAAAAGTATTTTAAAAGTTATGAATTTTTAAAGTTTAAAATGGCTAAGTGACTTAATCAACCCAATTAGTGGGGTTAACCAAGTCCAATTGACCTCAAATTTTTATGGTGGGTTCCTCTGATCCTAAAGGTCAGTGGAGAATTGATTTCAAGTTAATTTGATACCTGGTTAACTCTAATTAATTAAAGACCTATTTTGGGTGTTTAGGTCAATTAGGGTTGTTTTGAATGAACTAAGTCAAAACCTATTTTTCCTAGGGTTCTCTGGTCATAAGGAACATCACCAAATTTTCCTAGAATCTATTTCACAACATGCTAATTTTTGGAATTAAAATACTCAAAACAGCAACATGCATTTGAAAAATAAATAACTTTTCACGAAATGGCCTCGACCTTGGAAAATTCGGGGAATGTTCCCAAGTTCGAGGCTTCAAAGCCCTATGGTCTCATGCCATGGTGAATTGTATACATGCATGGAGAATTAAATGTATGCAGAGAGTAAATAAATTATAAAAAATAAAATACTTGATGAAATTAAATGATTTCTTTTCCACATTATTCTCCTCGCGATTCACTCGAGCGAGGGGTATTTTTATTTTATTTTTGTGATTTTTCTACACAAAGATATGGATTTTTGAAGTTTCGATATTTAATAAATACATTAAATACCCTAATTATCTACTTATCCACGCGGCGCCGGCGAAACATCGGCGGCTCCGAAGGGGTACGTGTCGCGGCGTGATTGGGCGCCGCCATCCGAGTCGGCGGCCGGGCCCCGCGGTTCTCGCACCGTTTCTCGGTCCGACGCCATCCGAGCCGTTCGTCCGCGCGTGTATTGAATGGACGGCATCCGTTCATCGTCCCCAAGTGTTCTCGCCCGAGAGCCGTCCACACTAAATCCCTAAGATCTCACTTGATTCTCAATGAATTTTTATGTTCTTATGCTCTATGGATTCGTCTTGAAGAGACGAACACATCTATACGGCTAACATGCATTGAAACTAAGGCATTTGAAATAGAGAATCTTCAGAAGCTCGGGATGAAGAGTTAGCTCATACCTTGGCTCGGAGAAGTGTGGCTTCAATCCGAGAGTTGTTGCACCTTCGATTGGGTCCTAGCAAGCTCCGGATGAAGTCTCCTGGTGCAGTGAATTGTACGGATATAATTTCGACCAAGCCCGATCACAAAGCTTGGAGGCTGGAGCAAGCTGGGTGGCTCGGAGATGGGGCTTTTGATGGTGGACACTTTCCCTTGGTCCGGTGAAGGTGTAGAGCCAATCGATTTGGGAATTGGCTCATCGTGGAGAAGTGTCCTGGTTTTGGGTGGAATTTCAACTCTGAAATTGAGCTTTCAGAGGAGAAATGGCAGGGGAATTCCACTGGGGATCAAGTGCTCTAAGGATGGAGAAGGGTCTGGAACAATTTTGGCAGAGTTTTGGCAAGGTTTGTGCTTGGCCCCTCCTCTCATGGCCGAGAGGGGTGGAGTTTAAATAGAGCTGGCTGGGAGGCCTCCCGGGGAGTTAGGGCTTGGGATCGAGCCTGCTGCGGTGAGGAGAAGAACAGCCATGGTGACCACTAGGCAAGGGCGGCTCGGCAAGTGAGAATTTCAATGTTGGCTCACATGTGAGCTCTCGGCCATGGTGTTTTCCGGCGGCACAGGTGGCCGGCCGGCCAGCATGGGTCACCCTCGAGGTCGGGTGGGTCGGGCTGGAGGTTTGTGCAATCAATTGGCCATGGACATGTGTAAAGGCTTTGATCCGAAGTGGAATGGGGCATGGCTAGATTTGGACCTAAATGGGTCAACCCACCCATTTGGGCTAGGTGCACCACCCAAGGCCTGGTTTTGGTCGAGGGAAAAGTGATTTGGCTCAGCATAATCGGTAGGGTCAAGTCACCATCCAAGCACAATTAGGCTTAAGCATGGTTTAGTGGAATCATGGAAGTGGTTAATCACCTTTAGGAATTAAGGAAAGAGCCTCCTCCTTTTGCCCAAAATGGCATGGTGACATGTAAAGAGGCTCTCATGGCTTGCATATGGCTTGTGCATGGCTCCATGGCTCCATTTGGCTTGGGAAAAGATTTGGTCAATTTCATAAAAAAAGATTTTAAGGATTTTGGATAATTTGGTGGAAATTTGGATGAAGCTTCATTTAGAATTATTTGATGATTGGTTTAGGACTTAGGGATGATTTTAATTGAAAGTATGATGAGGGGAAATGTCATATGGGCTTTGGAAGAATTTTTGGGGTTTTGGATTTGGTGGAAGTGGGCTTTTAAAATGGTTTAAGGAATGGGCCCTTAAGTTTAAAAATGAATTTATGGATGGGAATTTTGTAAAGAGGTTGGGCCAAATAATTGTTGGGTTTAGCTCATGGATGTGTCATGAGTGACTTGAAGCAAATTTGGGGTAGTTTGGGCTTGAATTGGGTTGAATTTGGGTTAGGTTTGGGTTTAGGTCAAAAATGGGCCTTTTAACCTTGGGTTGAGTTTGAGTGGGACTTGGGTTTAAATTTTGGGCAAATCATGTTAGGGTTTTGTTTTTAGGGATGTTAAGGAGGATTTAGAAAAGGTTTGGGGTTAATTGGAGTTGAATTGGGTGAGTTTGAGTTAGGTTTGGGTCATGGGTCCAAATTGGGCTTTAAGGCCAAAAGTGGAATTGGATCCAAATGTCAACCAAATTGGACTTGGATTTGGTCTAGATTGGTATTGGGGATGTTGAATTGAAGTTTAGAATTGAATTGGACCAAAATTGGGGTCAATTGGGTAGGTTTGGTTTAACATTGGGTTCACTTTGGGTTAAAATGGGTCGATTTGGGGGTTTTGACAAAAGTAGGGTAAATTGACAAAATTGGCCCATGGTGTAGTTGGACAAAATGAAATTGGGAATATTTGGGATTTTTTGGAATTTTCTGGGAATTTTCTGAATTTTTGGATTTTTAGGCCAAGAAGGGTATTTTGGGTATTTGGAGGGTATTGAGAGGTATTTTTGGAATTTTTGATATTTTTGAAAGATAGTCAATTTGAGTGGTGTAGAGAAATGTTTGGGAATAATTTTGAAGAATTTTGAAGGTAATTTGGAAATTTTGCAAAAATTTGGGTAAATTGAGGTTTTGGGTAGGTTTAGTAGGTGTAGGGTCCCGGGGGTCAAAAATTGAAATTTTGGAAGTGAGATTGGGTGGATGTAAGTGGAAATAAGTCATTTTGGTTGAGCCATGAAGTCATTTGAAGCCCATATGAGCCATGAGAGGACTCATTTGAGGCATTCGGTATGTTGTTCACACTGACCCTCTTAGCCGAGGGCTTAGGGGTTAAGGACCATCCATGCGAATCACCTACATGAGTCGGGAGGTTAAGTTGGGTGGGTGTGGTTTAGGAAGTGTGTGGAAATGTAGTGTGTAAGTGTAGTGTAAGTCGAGTACCTTCATCGGACGAGGCCACCCGGGGGGCGGTCCTAAGGCCCAGTCCACAATAGGAACTCATCCTTTAAACTTCCGCATTTGATTTCAACCCCAGGTGATTAGGGGTCTATCGTCGAGTTTGTGGAGTTTGCGGGGAGTTCGAAGTGGTTTGAATTTCTAAAGGCGGGTCCCGATTCCGGTCCTGCTAAGATAGTCGGAGGAAAAGCTGAAAGCTAGATCCTAAGTACTAAAGAGAAGAAGAGAAGACCTCATCGAAAATGAGGTCGACAAATGGACCCCACGATAGGTGTGGTGGTGACGGAGCACACCGCGCGTATTGGTGTTGACGAGGCGGTCAACAAAACCAACACGAGATGTCCAGTGACGAACTTAGGACGAAGTAGAAGAGTTCTGTTCGGGGAGTGTCAAGTATATCTACGAAACAGGAGATTCTTGAACTCTCGGCTGGGGAAAGGAAAAGGAGGTGAATCTCGAATCACATGATGCGGGGAATTTCGATTTAGATTTTATTTTGTTTTAGTTTAAGTTTTGATGTGTGAGTTTAAATTTTAGTTTGGAGTTTCGATTTAGATTGAAGTTTGTCGAAATTGATTTGAAGGATTTGATTTGAAATTAAAATTGGAGTTACAGGGTTTTAGATGTAATATCTTGACCTCGAAAGAAAATTGAATTGATTAGATTGAATCGTTGCAATGAGAAGATACCTCGGAGCAAAGTGGTGTTGGATGTAAAATCCTTAACCTCGAGAGTTTGATTTTGATTTGATGTATTTCATTGCGATAGGGAAAAGATCCTAAAGCGATGCGGTCTCGGATGTAAAATCCTCGACCCAAAGTTTGAATTTTGATGTATTTCGGTGCGATAGGAAGAGAATCCTAAAGCGAGTGCGGTCTTGGATGTAAAATCCTCGACCCGAAAGTTTTGAATTTTGATGTATTTCGGTGCGATAGGAAGAGAATCCTAAAGCGGTGCGATCTTGGATGTAAAATCCTCGACCCAAAAGTTTGAATTTGATGTATTTCGGTGCGATAGGGAAAGAATCCTAAAGCGAGTGCGGTCTTG
The DNA here is from genome assembly GCA_022702705.1 of Papilionanthe hookeriana x Papilionanthe teres. NCBI lineage: Eukaryota > Viridiplantae > Streptophyta > Magnoliopsida > Asparagales > Orchidaceae > Papilionanthe > Papilionanthe hookeriana x Papilionanthe teres. The sequence continues at coordinate 106,188,462 of CM040430.1, forward strand.
GATGTAAAATCCTCGACCCAAAAGTTTGAATTTGATGTATTTCGGTGCGATAGGGAAAGAATCCTAAAGCGGTGCGGTCTTGGATGTAAAATCCTCGACCCAAAGGTTTGAATTTGATGTATTTCGGTGCGATAGGAAAAGAATCCTAAAGCGGTGCGATCTTGGATGTAAAATCCTCGACCCAAAAGGTTTGAATTTGATGTATTTCGGTGCGATAGGAAAAGAATCCTAAAGCGGTGCGGTCTTGGATGTAAAATCCTCGACCCAAAAGGTTTGAATTGATGTATTTCGGTGCGATAGGGAAAGAATCCTAAAGCGATGCGGTCTTGGATGTAAAATCCTCGACCAAAAGGTTTGAATTTGATGTATTTCGGTGCGATAGGAAAAGGATCCTAAAGCGAGTGCGGTCTTGGATGTAAAATCCTCGACCCAAAAGAGTTTGATTTGATGTATTTCGGTGCGATAGGAAAAGGATCCTAAAGCGATGCGGTCTTGGATGTAAAATCCTCGACCCGAAAGAGTTTGATTTGATGTATTTCGGTGCGATAGGAAAAGGATCCTAAAGCGGTGCGGTCTTGGATGTAAAATCCTCGACCCAAAAGAGTTTGAATTTGATGTATTTCGGTGCTGATAGGAAAAGGATCCTAAAGCGATGCGGTCTTGGATGTAAAATCCTCGACCCAAAAGTTTGAATTTGATGTTTGATTCCGGATACGGAAGAAATTGAATTTGAATTTGATTGAGACTTGAAATCTGGAAAGATTGAATTCGGAAATTTGGAAATTTGGAAGGATGAGTTTGAACTCGATTGAAATTCGATTTAAGATTTGATTTGAAATTTGGAAGATCAAGTTTGAAACTTGATCGAGATTGGATTTGGAATTTGATTGAGGATTTGATTTGAGATTTGGGAAGATCGAATTTGAAGTTTGATCGAGAGTGGATTTGGAATTTGATTGAGAATTTGATTTGAGATTTGAAAAGATTGAAATCGATTCGGAATTTGGAAGGATGGAATTTGATTTTGAAGTTTGGAAGGATGGAATTTGATTTTGAAGTTGATTTCGTTTATCTTTTAATGGTTCAAATTTTTTTTATTGTTTATTTAATGTTCATGTGAACTTGGTGTTTGTCATTTTTCGATTTTTTTTAGAAAGTTTTCTTTTATTCTCTTTTTTTGTTTTATTTCTTTTCGTTCTTTGTTCGAAGTTCATTTAACTTTAATGGCGTTTCTAATCAATTTGCACTGAAAGAGGTGAAGGCCAAAAACGTGACATGGTCACTTTCATTCCAATCATGTTGAAAATACATCATACGACTCGATGCGGAATATATTTCATACAATCCATGTAGACTCAAAACGGATTCGTGTATGATCTTTGTTGATCCATCAAAAGAATCATCTGTCAAAAATCCATGTACTGAATAGTGAGGTACATGGTCGATAACATCACCTTCCAAGCCATCCTTGGCAAGGATGCCGAGTTGGATGTACATTGGAGGTGTGATATTTCCCATGTAACTCACGGCTACGTAAGGCGGAGGTTCTCTAGCTACTGGATACGGTTGGAAATGGTAAGGTATTTTGTTGTCGTCCATCCTCACTGAAAGTAAGCGAGATTCGCTCCTTCGGCACTCACGGTATGCGATGCTTTGCGATATACGCTCCGTTACCTTGCAATATCATGACGGAACCCACCGGTAAAGGTATCTTTCGCGGCCCTCGGAACTCACCGGGCCTGCTATCCGGAGGTCGGATCCGAACATGATGTTGCACTCATTCAAGAAAGAGACCGTGCGAAAGGTCGACGAAGTCGTGGTGATCGATATGTGGGGGTATGCGGTCACCTTGTTTGTAGATGTTGATGATGCGGCTATTGGGTATGCAATCTGTGGCGGTACCCTCCATGTTATCAATCTTTTTACCATTCTCTTGATAACTAATGGCATCGGATCTACTTGCCCATGACGAAGTATTCCCGGTGGGTTTCCTTTTACGTCTTCGACAAAGTTGTAGCGGCATCCGCATTGTATTGTGATTCTTCCTTTCCACGGCATCCATCTCCGGGGTTCAGAGTATGTGTTTTCCCTCGGGCGGCTGCTCGGCCCATTCTTTTCGGATCCGGATACGGTCCACGATTTCTTGTTGTTCATACTGCGAGAATACGTCGGTGTGTAGCTCGAGGCCTTCAGTATGTTGATTCTTCTTCCTTTAATTCTCTCGAAGTATTCGAAAGTTTTCTTTTCAACATTACGCATCCTCTCCGGCTCGTATTCCGGAATGATGCGAGATGGCGAGGCCTTGTGACATATTGTGGGATATATGGTTCAATCCCTTCACGTTCCCACACGCACCTCGGCTCCTCGGGGATGATGTACGTCGGGACATCCCCGGGGTTGCTACTGCAACAAGGTCATGCCTTCTGTGGTGGTTCTATCCGGTGGCGTGGTAGCCTTCTTCCTTCGATCTTCGGAGATTTCCACGGTTCTTTCGTTATTCTAGGAGCTGGCCTCCTTTGTTCGAGTTCTGGTGAACCGGTGTCCTTGAAGTGTATGTGCTTGGCATTAGCAATTGTCTCGTCGCGAGTCCGCGGCTAGTTTTGTTAACATCTTACGGATACGGCGATTCTTATTTCTTCGTTGCGTGGGCGTGAGGTAGCTCTCCGCACTTCTTGAATCTCGCGGGCGCGGCGGCGGCAAGCTCGCCCTCCGCTTGTAGCGACTACGGACTTTATTTTCTTATCTTCTTCGGTGTTTGCCTTTCTTTTCTTGTTGTTGGATTGGTGGCTTGGGCCACCCACTTTCATCACTTGTACTGCCAGGGTAGTTCTTCTCGGTTAGCTGGGACCCGGTCACTTTCCTCGTCTTGTAGGCTGCTGGTGCGAAATGCGAGTCAATCTCGATTATCGCTCCATCTTTCACCCTCTTTTCATCGAGTGCGAAGGCTTACACCATTCTTAAAGTTCAAGACCAACCGCCGGTTCGACATTTCCTGCGAAAAGACAAGGAAAAGGATCGAGGGTCGTACTAAGAACAAGAACATTAAGAAAATGTTTATTAAAGATACATTTTTTATTATTCTTATATTTTGAAATTTAACGGGAATGAAGTAGGATAAAATGAGGGAAGAGATTTTGATTTGAAAAAGGAAACAAGGAAAACTTAATTATCATGATTTTATTTATCTTAGCACATTTTATTATTTTTGGGTTCGGACCCGATCACAAGTAATTACTTCGCCCGTGTTTCTTAGGGATGAAGAATTCATTCCTTCGAAACATCGGGTAGCGTAATACTTTTTCAAGTATCGTCCGTTGATTGGAAGCATATGTCGTTCTCCACGGCGATTCACTAGGCTGGTAGGAACCTCCCGAGTATCTTGCTTGACCACGAAACGGTCCTTCCCGAGTGGGTTCAAATTTTCCTCCTATCTTGCGGTGTGCGAGAATAGGTCTCTTGAGAACGAGAACTAAATCACCAACTTTGAAGGTTCTTGGGCGGACCGGTTTGTCATGGGCTTGAACCATCTTAGCTTGGTATAGTTCTAAATTGCATTTAGCGCTGCAAGTCTTTTCCCTTCCAAGCTTTCTAATTCTTCGAGTCGCAATGCGGCGTTTTCTTCGTCGTGATCTTGTTTGCAAGCTGCAATTCGAGTGAAGGAAGGCTGAACCTCTAAAGGTAACACTTGCCTCGGACCCATACACCGGAGCGTAAGGTGTAGCTTGAGTAGGAGTTACGAAGGTTGTCCGGTAGGCCCATAAGGCTTCTAACAATTTCTCGTGCCAATTTCTCTTATTATCGTCCGGGGTTTTCTTTAAGATTTGAACGAGAGTTTTATTAAAAGCCTCGGCGAGGCCGTTTGCTCTTGGGTAGTAAATTGTCGAGTATCGCCGGTCGATTTCGTGTCTCCGACAAAATTGTTGATTTGTGTGCTTCGAATGCTGACCCATTATACGAGATGATCTGCGCGGCACTCCGAAACGGTAGACAACTTGGTTCTTGAAAAGCTGCAGCACGTGGTGTGCTTTCACTTCTCTAAGTGGAGCTGCTACGCCACTTGGAAAAGTAATCTGTAGCTGCAAGAATGAAACGATGTCCTTTCGAAGATGGTGGTTCTATCGGACCCACTATATACGTGCCTCGACATTCGAATGGCCACGACGCAATTGTCGGGTGTAGCACATTTGGAGGTTGGTGTAGAACCACCTCCGTGCACTTGGCATTGGTGACGGCTCTTGGCGATTTTCATGCGGTCGGTCATCATCGAGGGCCGGTAGTACCCTAGTCTTTTAATTTTCATTTTCATCTTTGGACCCGGTGGTGAGCGCCACGGAGTCACGAATGCACCTCTTTAACAATTTCACGGGCCTCGGACCCGCTTAGGCACCTTAGCCACATTTGATCAAAAGACCTTACGTATAATGTGTTGTTTATTAATGCGTAAGACGAGTTCTTTTCTTGATCGATGGGCCGGCGACCTATCGTCTGGTAGCTTTCATGTTTGCGGGTAGTCCATCGATAGGCTGTCGCCCGATCTTACGTGTTTTTACGTCACTTCTTCGCAGTTGATTCTTTTTCTTTTGCTTGATTTGTGTATTGTGTACATGTCGAGCTGTGATAGGACCGACGTCCGTGAGCCGACACTTCCACTGATTCATCTTGCAAACAGGCAAATTCTTTTGCGAGACGGGCTAAAGCATCTGCTTAAAGCATTCTCTTTTCTAGGAATTTTGTAGATTGTCACATTTGGAATGCTGTTCAACAATTTGTATGGCATCTTGGAAGTATTGTTCGAGTCTTGGCTTAAAAATTCTGTATTGTCCGGCGATCTGTTGAATGATTAGCTGTGAATCCCCGTAGATGTTGATGTACGGTTATCCCCATTTGAATGGTTAATTCCAATCCCGTTATGAGGGCTTCGTATTACGCTTCGTTGTTTGTACACGGTTACGTCGAGTGGTAGGAGTATCTTAACATCCCCGCTCCGGTGTTATAAAGATTAGCCCGATTCTGCCTTACGGGCACTATCACTTGCGATTCTTCGTCTTTGTGTCTTGAAGATGCTCCGTCGAAATACAATTCCCAACGTCGATCATCGGGGTCTTCTAGGCTCATTATTTGTTCATCGGCGAGATCGTCATTGAGAGGAGATTCGGCGGCAAAGGGTGTCTTTGCGAGGAAGTCTGCTAAGACTTGTCCCTTTACGGCACGCGGAGGCACGAAAGTTATATCGAATTGCAATAATATCATTGACCATCGGCAAGTACGCCGGAAAGTGTTGGACGAGTCATCGAGTATTGCAATGGATTAAACTTCGAAATCAAGTTGACCTTATGAGAAAGCATGTAGTGCACGAGCTTTTGAGCGGCGAAGATCGGGGCCAAACAATGCTTTTCAATTGCGGGATACCTTACTTCCGTCGGAAGTAAACGACGGCTTAAGTAGTAAAGAGCATTTTCTTTACCCTCATCATTGACACTGAGCTAACGAGGCTCCAGGGAGTCGTCTAGAGCCGCGGTGTAAAGTATCGGTGGTCACACGAGGCCAGGGCTGCTAAGACGGGAGGTGTCATTAAATATTGTTTAATGTCTTCGAAGGCCTTCGGCATTTCCCTTCCCAAATAAATTTGGCGTCCTTTTTAACTAGTGCCGAGAAAGTGACACCTACGACGAGGTTTGAGATAAAGCGTCGAAGATATGCCGGCTTCCCTTGAAAAGATCGTAGTTGTTTTAAGGTTTTGGGAGGCGGCATTTCTAAGATGGCTTTAATCTTCTCCGGGTCGATTTCAATTCCACGATGTCGGACAACGAATCCTAAGAATTTCCGGAGGTGACGCCGAAGGCGCATTTTAAGGGATTCATCTTAAGGTTAAAGCTGTCTTAATCGTTCGAAAACAATTCTCAAATCATACGAGTGGTTTTCCTTTACTTTGCTTTTGATGACGACATCGTCCACGTAGCATTCGACTTGATTGTGGATGAGATCATCAAAAATTCTTGTCATTGCTCTTTGGTAAGTTGCTCCTGCGTTCTTCGGTCCGAATGGCATCACTTTGTGTAGCAAAATATTCCGATCGGCGTTACGAATGCTGTAAGCTTTTCATCTTACGGATCCATTTTTATCCGGTTGTATCACGAAGATCCATCCATGAATGAGAATATTTCATGTGTCGAAGCAATATCGATCATCGGTTCTGGAATCGGTAGAGAATTCATCTTTTGGACATGCCTTGTTTAAATCTGCGAAGTCCACACAAATTCGATACGACCATTCTTCTTTACGGTGGCACTACGTTGGCTAGCCAAGTCGGGTATTGTTCTTCACGGACAAATTTAGCGTCTATTAGCTTTTTAACTTCGGCTATGACTTGTTGTTCGATTTCTAGACGCATTCTTACGGGACCTTGTCGTGCGGGACGAAGTAGGATCTACTCCTAGCTTATGGACTGCGACCTGCGGAGCTAATCCTGGCATTTCATCGTAGCTCCAAGCAAAACGATCTTTAAATTCCATTAATAACTTGATTATTTCTTCGGAGTCTTCTTTGTTGAGTAAGGAGCTAACAAAGGTAGGTCTAGGCTCTTCGCTAGTACCCAAGTTAACTTCCGTTAACTCATCATTGTAGATTTGATTTCTTCTTCGAATTACGGTGGAGCGTCTCCGATTTGTAAATCTTCGAGTTCGTACGTAGTTTCCATGCGGTTTTCATTGGATTTGCAAGTGACAACCAAGCAAAATTCGGTATCGTCAGCTGACCCTGCTTGTGCCGAATCCGAGTCCATACTTTGAATTGGGAGGACGGCCGGAGTTATTCCATAACTTTTCAAAATGTTGTGATTGGCCTTTTGTCCATTGTCGAGGTAAGAAACCACGTTGAATTAAATTTTGAACACGGGGAGAGTACCACTCAAAAGGTAATTCCATTAATTCGATGAAGTGACATCTTCGAATTGTACATTATTTTCGGTTTTGGAGGAAGAAGCACCACGGTAGAATTTGATCGGCTTTGCACGCGTCACTACGTACCTCTTTGACCTCCATACCCTCGATCTTATTAGAATGGATCGGAGTTAGGGTCATAGTATGTACGTAGTGGTTAATCTTCTCGTACATTGATTTGTATTCTTCGTTCTTTTCATCTTCGAGGAGATCTTGTATTGCGGCTTCTTTCGACTTATTGTTGCTTGCTTCTTGCTTGATTTCTTTTTCCTCTTCGAGCTATCATACCGATCGACATTGATGGTTGGTTTCTTCGATCCGATTGTCCTAGTGTCTCTACCACGGCCTCGTCCCCGGCCTCGACCTCGGATGCGAGTTGTGGAGAAACCTTCACCATCTCGCCGGAGGAGTGGTGAGTGGCTGTTGGACTAGAACTTCGGGTTCTTCGTTGTCTCGAACTTTCTTTGCTTCATTTGTTATGGTATCTCCGGAGAAGATTGTTTTCTTTGGCGGTGCATAATAAGTTGCATCTTCATGGATTCCAATCTCATGTACGGAGAATGGTTGTAAATCACCTTTGATGCACTGTTCCCCTCCATCGTAGTACTTGATGCACTGGTGTAGAGATGATGGTACCATCCTGTTTTCATGTATCCATGGTCGGCCCAGTAGAGCGTTGAACGACGTTTACGAATCGATTATATGAAATTTTGCGGTTGTCTTTGCTAAATCACCGGTCTTCATCGGTAGCGTTATTGACCCGAGGGCTCTTTCTCCTTTACGGTTGAATCCTCTTAATAACATTTTGTCGGCCTCGAGCTCGCGAGCATCGATTTCCAAGTATCTTTAGTGTTCGAAGACTCATTATATTGATTGATGCTCCTGGATCCACCAAAACTGCGGAGAGCGTAAACTTCCCGATTGTAGCTGAAATGTACAACGGTCGGTTGTGATCTGCTGTCCCAAGTAGTAGGTCATTGTCCAGTGAAGGTAACACCTCGGCTTGTTCCTTTAACGAAGCAAACCTCATCTAAGGAATCTCCGGCCATTTGAGCTAAGCAAATTTCCGGATCAAGTAAGGCCTTGATCGAGCTTCTCTCATCTCCTTTGATAAGATGAGAGCATCGTAAATGCTCGGTTTGGCCGGTAGTTTCCTAAGATGGGCTAGCACGTTGTAGTCCACTTTGTTCTCCTGCGTCTCGGCTTCTTCTCGAATGGGTATTTCTTCTGTGGGGTTGGTTCTTCTTGAACAACCACCGCTTTCCTTTGTCTTTTGGACCCATTCTCGGAGGTAGAACTTTTCCACTTCTTAGGTTGACTTCGTAATTTCTTCGAATCTAGTATTGAGTTTGTTGGTGTCTCCTCCTGAATCGGAATGAGTCGGCTCTTCGGATTATCTTCCAAATGCGAAGGCTCTAACTCTATCGTAGCTGGAGCTCCTCGAAACTCACAGATAGATCCGTTGCTTGTTGAACTCTCGTAGCCTCCTTGATGGATGCCTTCTTCGTCATTTTGATCGTCGAGATCTTGTATGATTTGAGAATTGTTGTTGGTATCGAAATCGACGCCCGGATTGTCGCTAATTACGCAATCGTTAGAAACGATCAAAACGTAGCCAACGCCATCACCCTTATCATTATATGATCCCACCGAAGTGAGCGGATAATCATACAAAATCGAGAGGTTCGAGGGATTTCTCCCCGAATCGGAAGCAACTATCCTAGGATAAGCGGCCCCTAGTACGAGCCTTAGGAGTCTCGGTCCCCTCTTCTTCGTCGATTTTCTTCTTCTCTTTGATTGTCTTCTGTCGAGGTGGTTCTTCCATCGCAGAGTGATAGTACCGGCTTAACGGGTCTCGAACTACGAATTGAAGCTCGCACCGAAGCGGTTCGGATGTTATCTAAAATCTTCTTCGAAGATCTCGTCCGAGCGGTAGTCCATCCATCGTCGAGTTGCATAGGGATGCATCGGAATGACGGGATCGGTTGAGATAACATTGACGGAACCTCCTTTACGGGGTTCCTTCATGTACTCCTTCGGGATTGTTATATTTCCTTTCCGAAGGTTGTCATTGAGCCGACTTTTGAAGGTAATGCGGTCTTCATCTTGTGCCCGAAGCATCCGATGGTAGGGGCAAAAGTTGGGATCACCTTTCTTGTTGACTTCCTCCGGTCTTTTGGGCTGCGGCGTGGAAATCTGGAGTTTTCATTAAGCTACGGAACATCTTTGGTGCTTGCTTCATTCTTGAACGGATATTCTGCTGCTCGAAGCTCCCTCGATGTACGTTGCGGACGAGACGGTTGTTCATGCTTGCGGAGACGACTGATAGTTGGACCGGGGTTGCTTGGTAATTTTGTTGTGGTTCTCTGCGGCCGTTACAGTGGTATTTGCATCGGTTGCTTGCCTTTGTCAGCTGCTGCAACGACCCAGATTTCTTTTCGAAAGTCTTCACCGGCTACGCTTGTCCGTCTTGTCGGCAAAACTTAATTGCTTCGCCTCTTCTTGCAAGTTTCCGGCCTTGCTTAACAACTTCTCAAAAGTCTTAATAGTGAATCCCTTGAGGAGAAGTGCTATCGGGCCGTGAATGCTTTTAAGCAAGATCTGATTGCATGTTGTTCTTGCGGTTGTGGTTCACACTTCATACTTAAATTTCTCCATCGAAGTATGTAATCCACTAGAGTTTCATTCGGCCTTTGTTTCTCTGCCACTAAATCACCTATAGTGATGTGGTGCTGAGCTCCGACAAATCGCTTAATGAAGAGGCTCTCTAGCTACGAGAATGTCTTTACGGATCCGTTGGGTAATTCGCATACCGGTCGAAGGCGATTCCGACGGATCGCTTACGAGCTGTCGGAAGAGTAGCGCATCGCTCCCGCCGGCATTGCAACAAGCGGCACGAAAGTGTGCGACATCTTTGTCGGGGGTTCCGGTTCCGTCGAAGGTCTTAAACGAGAGGTGGTACGAAGCCCTTTGGGTATTGGACGGCGTCGAATTCTTCCGGGTAGAGTCTGCCCGTCCGAATAGATGTCCCGTTCTTCGATTGTGCTAGGGCTTCTCGCACTTTCTTTGCTCTACCAAGTTCTTGATATCCTTTTCAGGGATCATACTTTGTGTTGTATCCTTTTTCAGCTGGTCATCCCCATTGACGGATGTAATCTCCTTTCCTCCGTCTACGATGTGAATGACTTCTGGGGGTGTCTCTCTATGTGGTTGTACTTGACTTTGGAGAGTGGCTAGAGCTATGGCCATCTCTTCCATCCTCTTCGCCATTTGAGCGATCGTGTCGTCCTTTTCCTGAAGTCGTCTCTTCATCGGTTACGGCTCCTCTCTTCTGCAGTGCTGCGGGAGCACCTTGAGAAGCTGATGAAGCTCGTGTCTCGACCATGTTGATTTCGCATATTCATTGTCCATGAACTCCGATGAGTCGATCTCATCTCCGAACTTTTCTTCTCTTTCTTTTGCCAGACCGTCGTATATCGGTTCTCGACTTTTCCATGGCATCTTCTAGCGGAGCTTTCGTGTATCTTTGTGGTTGTCATGCGATGGTTGCCGGGTCCTTTTTTCACGAGTCCCCTTCATCGCGGTAGCACTTTCTTCGGATTCCGAGCCTCTGGCGAGACTTTCTTTCTCGAGTCTGTCGTTTCGGTCTCAGCTGCCCCGTAGTGGGACGCCACACCATCCTTCTGCAGCGAAGGTCGCATGACCGGATGGTGCATCGGCCAAATGCTTTGGAAGGTGGTATCCTCCTAATCCGTAACACGATACTACGACGGGCGGGCTAGCCTTCATTCTCTTGCTAGGCTTTTCTATCATGACGGCGGGTTCTACTCGGGGCCCGAGACGGGATTTGAGCGGCACCCGTCCTATCCTTCGTAGAATTTCCGACACGGGGCGGTTTTCCTTCCTTGCTAACTTTTCTACCAAAGTTTGCGGTCGAGCAAACGGCGTAGTTCGATTCTTTTCTTGCGGCTATCTTTGTAGTATGCGGGCTGTGGTAATGTGGCAGCAATCTTGCGAACATTCTCCTCATCCTCTGCGGCGGAAAGGGGATGGAACCTGCTTCCTCCCAAAAGTGGTATGTAGTCAGGCAGTGGTGTATATTCTGGTAACGGTGTATATTCTGGCAACTCTGGAATTTCCTCCGGGAAGGCAATCTCAGCAGCTCTGGCTTCCCTGGCGATCCTTCTATTTCTATTTCTTCTTTGGGTCTTTATCGGCGACGGAATCTTCGAAGCTTGGACCCGATTTCGAAGACGAAGGTCTTACGGGAAGATCCGTACCCTCCGCGGTAACGGGTTTACCATAGTTACGGATTTCTTTCCCCTTTGATTTGGCGGAAGTCGGGGTAGGTGCGAAACAACTAGACCGGTGGGGGTAGTGAGAACGGTCCTCCTGCGGACGGCAGTACTCCTCCTAGTCGGGACCCTTTGCAGGGGAGGAAACTCTTGGGTCGACCTAAGGTTGAACTCAAGCAGTGGTTCCTCAGCTTCAGATACCTTGTTTGTCAGTGCAAAGAGGGAGACGTCGGTGACTTTGACGTTCGTGTTTTCAAATCCCTGTCCAAATCGGATGACCCCATTGTCGGGCAGCTCATCCTTATAGACGGCGAAGTCCGGTCCGTTGGTGAAGGAGAAAATCGGTTTTGGGGCTTCCATTTCTGCGAGGTAGACTGCGGTTGTCGGTCCGAGTTATGCTTCTTTTCTTCGGGGCGAAAAGAAAGGAATTGAAAAGAGTCCGAACTCATTCTTTGTTCATGTATTTATAAAAAAGAATCATTTGTTAAAAGAATCACTTATTAGAGGGTTTGTTTATTTAGAACGGAACGTTCGAAGGTGTAGAGAAGGTAAGGAATCCGATTCGGAAAGGAAAAGAAAGTCTTAAGCAAGACTTCCCGACTCGAAGGATCACTCCTAAACTAACACCTATTGGGGGCCCACCCCACCTCAGAAATGAGGTAAAAGGATCTCGGAACCTCTCTGTTTAGGGGTGTCTAAACAGTGGCTCCTAAATCCGAGAGAATGTTGGCTATACTTGTTCGAGATAGAAATGAACATAGTATTCCAACGGAAAGAAGGGTAGTTTGATCCATTAGGGACATGGATACACTACCGATTTTTGAAAACGGAATTATTTGATTATAATGGAGAGAGGAATTCTCCCACAGTGAGTCGCTCAGAAATTGTCGGCAATATTTTAGGTTGTGTGTTTTATTTTGAAAAGTGGTCGCCTAACAGAAGTTGTGCGGCAAATTTTTATTTTAAATTTAATTTAAATATATATAATTTAGAAAGTAGTATTTGATTTTGAAAATAATTTTTAAATTTGAAAGTTTTAAGATATGAGATTAAACCGATCTCACATCCCCAAATAGTTTATATAAACGAGCACCGCACCACAAACCGTATATCTATCCCTAAGGATAGACACACTGCTTGATGGTGGGGCTCGATCAAATAAACTAGAAGTTTTGTGACAATCCGTTTGGTCTGCGAACCAACTTTATAAGCCGACAAATTCCCCTGCTTAATATGAAAGTATCAAACAGGGTTTATATTACTCAGGTTCTTTAAAATTCCATATAAGGGCAAGCCCCATAGTTAATTACATCTTAAGTGACGGGAATCACCTAAGAAAACTCTCGATAATAATCAATAATTCTGCTCTCAAGAATTTCAAAGTTTAAGGTTTTCAAAGATTAAATTTTGGAATTTCAATAGGGAATGGATCAAATTTTGGAACATTTTGTTTTGTGAATCCAAAGGAAGAGAGGTAGGAGAAATCACTGATTCGAAGTGAACTTCGATAATTTCCCGACTATCCTATTGTTTGGCTTGAATTTAGGAAAGTCCTAATGTTTATTTGATATTTCAATCTTGCCAATTTTAATTAATTAGGGCTTATATTTGTATGATAAAATCGAAACAAATAGCTTCAGAAGATGTGAGGGTTTATTGTCGTATCGGACGACTACCTCGGAATCCTAAGACCGGTTAGGGCTTAATTTGCAATGCAAATGCCTAACGAAGAGTTGAGGATTTATGTTGCACTAGGCAAGCTACCTCGAAGTCCTATGGCTTGGTTATTTAATTCTAGGAAAGTTTTGTTGAAGTAGACTCGGGTTTTGTCGATGAAGATGGTCGTGCTTGCCCACCATGCTCCAAGCTCCTTGTTGTCGCGAGGTTTAGTTTTAGAAATCATAAATCAGGGGATGAGAAAAGTGTTTTGGTTTAGAGAAGTCCTAATTTCCAAGTGTTTTGTATTTTGATTAAAACAAATCTTAAAGTTGATTATAACGACACCGGTTAAGATCCCACGGTTCCATCCTTCCGGCATCATTATTTTCATCGGATTCACTTAGTCCAGATGAATTTGCTAAACTCAACTGAATGAGTTCCACACTTTCATTTAGACCGTGGGAAATCCCGTTAGCAACACGTAGGTTACATCATCCGAGGTATTCCCGATCATCCAACAGGACGTTTTAATTTAGTTGTAATTGTAGTTTTGTGTTATGTTTGTGATTAAATTTTGAGTAGTTTTATATTTTGAAATGTTATGGAGGTGAATTTTATCTTGCAATGACTTTTAATTTAGTTTTGGTTTCAGTTTTAGGGACTATCCTAAAAGTGTGGGTTTCATGCAACAGTTGTTTATCATGCGAGAAAAGTAAGTGCGATGCGATTAAATAAATTAAAATAAAGTAAATGGCGAAAAAAAATAAAAGCGTACACGGAGGGTCTTCCCGTCATCCCAAGCTACACTTAAAACACAATTTAGAATATTTAAGCAAGTTCCTAGGTAAAGCTAAGGGAAGGGTTATGGTTTTCTACCAAATTCCTAATCCTATAGCTAGTCATTTCCTATGACGTTTAGGTTCCCTGTGTTTTGGTTTGAGGACGATTTTCTTCATCAAAGAACAATTAAGTTCAGTTTTTCTTATAAATGTCCTATCATATTGAGAAAGTGCTTAAGAAGGATCTTAAACATCTTTTCAATATTCCTGGGATTGTTTTAAGTCCAAATGAATTTAATTATACAAATGAATTAATCGTCAAAGAATTTCAAGTTTTGTTAACTTGCTTCGATGAACTAGGACATTTGAATATCCTATGAGTGAAGTGACACTTCATTTAATGTTTTATTTAGGAGTTATAATAACTAAAGCTTTCAAGGGTAAGTTAGTATTCAAATGATTTGGTTTAAGTTAAAGAGTTTAAATTTGGAATAGTGTTCAAGTTGTTTTCTTTTTTTTTTAAATTTATTTTCTTTCTGTTTTAGGTGATGTTATATTTAATTCAATTTAATTTAATTTTAATTGAGCTTTAATTTAATTTAATTTAATTTAATTTAATTTAATTTAATTTGATGTTTAATCAATTTGATTTGATTTAACTTTAATTTGATTTGATTTAATTTAATTTAATTTGATTTAATTTAATTTAGTTATTCAATTTAATTTAATTTATTTAATTTAATTTCATTTAATTTGATTGTTTAATTTAATTTAATTTGATTTAATTTAATTTTATTTAATTAATTTAATTTATTTAATTTAATTTAATTTAGTTCAATTTAATTTAATTGTTTAATTTGATTTAATTTAATTATTTAATCTAATTTAATTTAATTATTAAATTTAATTTAATTTAATTTAATTGTTAAATTTAATTTAATTTTAATTTAATTTATCTTTAATTTGCTTTATTTTTTTAATTTTAATTAAAATTTTAAAGAGTTTAATAATTTAATTAAGTCTTTTAATATTTTGAATTTGAGTTATCATTTTATTTAAAAATTGAGTATTAATGATATAATTAGTTTAGGGATTTTTAAATTAAAGAATAAATCTCTTCCTAATAAATATCCCTTATTTTAATAATTCCAATTTTATTATTCTTCCAAATTTAATCAATTATTTAATTAAGGTTTAATTATTTTAAAATTGCTTAATGGATTTCTACCCTTTAATCATTTAAATTTCAATCATCCAAATCAGATTAGGATCAAATATTTTACTTGTTAAATTTTTATTAAACCTAAAGTTTTAATTAAGGATTAAAATTTAATTACCATTTTACCCTTTAAGCTTAATAATTTCGTAACTCACTAAATTGAATTCAAATGAACTTGAAACTTTTATGTGACTTCACTCATATGTCAATAAAGACATGAGAGGAGAAAATGTGATTTTTCTGTATTTAATTTATTTATATAATTATTTTTGGTAGAAAATAGAGATTTTCAAGGAAATTTGATAACATGACCAAGGGAAAGTTTCTGTCCTTAAGAAAATTAGGGGACATTTCTAATGACCAGAGGACCACTTGGACTAATTTTGGTGATTTTTTGAATTATATTATTTTTATTATAATTATTTTGAGTTTTGGAGTGTTAATTAATTTAAAAATAAAATAAATGTTGAAAAATGGGTTTTATATTTTTCAAAAATCTCTCTGATATCAAGGAAACCAGAGAAACAAATTTTGCAATTTTCTGATCTTTCTATGATTTATTATAATTATTTTAGTGAAAATGCTAGAAAATACATTTTTTTTTAAATTTTAAAATTACCCTAGGGTTTTAAAATTCAATATCTCACTAAATAGACCTAGGAAAAATGTGGGATTTGTTCCTAAGTGATTAGAATTCAAAATGTGACATTTTGGTGAATTTTATTATTTTTATGATTTTTATTATTTTTTAATTATTAAAAATATTAAAATATTATTAAAAATCAACTTTTTTAGAAAATTGAAATTTTAATTTTCTTAGGTTCCCCTGATATCAGAGAGGCTCCAAAACCAATTTAGTGAATTTTTGAAAAGTATTTTAAAAGTTATGAATTTTTAAAGTTTAAAATGGCTAAGTGACTTAATCAACCCAATTAGTGGGGTTAACCAAGTCCAATTGACCTCAAATTTTTATGGTGGGTTCCTCTGATCCTAAAGGTCAGTGGAGAATTGATTTCAAGTTAATTTGATACCTGGTTAACTCTAATTAATTAAAGACCTATTTTGGGTGTTTAGGTCAATTAGGGTTGTTTTGAATGAACTAAGTCAAAACCTATTTTTCCTAGGGTTCTGCTGGTCATAAGGAACATCACCAAATTTTCCTAGAATCTATTTCACAACATGCTAATTTTTGGAATTAAAATACTCAAAACAGACAACATGCATTTGAAAAATAAATAACTTTTCACGAAATGGCCTACGACCTTGGAAAATTCAGGGAATGTTCCCAAGTTCGAGGCTTCAAAAGCCCTATGGTCTCATGCCATGGTGAATTGTATACATGCATGGAGAATTAAATGTATGCAGAGAGTAAATAAATTATAAAAAATAAAATACTTGATGAAATTAAATGATTTCTTTTCCACATTATTCTCCTCTGTTCACTGAGCAAGGGGGTATTTTTATTTTATTTTTGTGATTTTTCTACACAAAGATATGGATTTTTGAAGTTTCTGATATTTAATAAATACATTAAATACCCTAATTATCTACTTATCCACGCGGCGCCAGCGTGAAACATCGGCAGCTCCGAAGGGGTACGTGTCGCGTCGTGATTGGGCGCCGCCATCTGAGTCAGCAGCCCGGGCCCCGCGGTTCTCGCACCGTTTCCTGGTCCGACGCCATCTGAGCCGTTCGTCCGCGCGTGTATTGAATGGACGGCATCCGTTCATCGTCCCCAAGTGTTCTCGCCGAGAGCCGTCCACACTAAATCCCTAAGATCTCACTCGATTCTCAATGGATTTTTATGTTCTTATGCTTTCTATGGATTCGTCTTGAAGAGACGAACACATCTATACGGCTAACATGCATTGAAACTAAGGCATTTGAAATAGAGAATCTTCAGAAGCTCGGGATGAAGAGTTAGCTCATACCTTGGCTCAGAGAAGTGTGGCTTCAATCTGAGAGTTGTTGCACCTTCGATTGGGTCCTAGCAAGCTCCAGATGAAGTCTCCTGGTCTGGTGAATTGTCTGGATATAATTTCGACCAAGCCCGATCACAAAGCTTGGAGGCTGGAGCAACTGGGTGGCCTGGAGATGGGGCTTTTGATGGTGGACACTTTCCCTTGGTCTGGTGAAGGTGTAGAGCCAATCAATTTGGGAATTGGCTCACCTGTGGAGAAGTGTCCTGGTTTTGGGTGGAATTTCGACTACGAAATTGAGCTTTCGGAGGAGAAATGGCGAGGGAATTCCATCGGGATCAAGTGCTCTAAGGATGGAGAAGGGTCTGGAACAATTTTGGCAGAGTTTTGGCAAGGTTTGTGCTTGGCCCCTCCTCTCATGGCCGAGAGGGGTGGAGTTTAAATAGAGCTGGCTGGGAGGCCTCCCAGGGGGAGTTAGGGCTTGGGATCAGCTGCTCTGGTGAGGAGAAGAACAGCCATGGTGACCACTAGGCAAGGGGCAGCTCAGCGAAGTGAGAATTTCAATGTTGGCTCACATGTGAGCTCTCGGCCATGGTGTTTTCCGGCGGCCCGGTGGCCGGCCGGCCGAGCATGGGTCACCCTCAAGGTCGGGTGGGTCGGGGCTGGAGGTTTGTGCAATCAATTGGCCATGGACATGTGTAAAGGCTTTGATCCAAAGTGGAATGGGGCATGGCTAGATTTGGACCTAAATGGGTCAACCCACCCATTTGGGCTAGGTGCACCACCCAAGGCCTGGTTTTGGCCGAGGGAAAAGTGATTTGGCTCAGCATAATCGGTAGGGTCAAGTCACCATCCAAGCACAATTAGGCTTAAGCATGGTTTAGTGGAATCATGGAAGTGGTTAATCACCTTTAGGAATTAAGGAAAGAGCCTCCTCCTTTTGCCCAAAATGGCATGGTGACATGTAAAGAGGCTCTCATGGCTTGCATATGGCTTGTGCATGGCTCCATGGCTCCATTTGGCTTGGGAAAAGATTTGGTCAATTTCATAAAAAAAGATTTTAAGGATTTTGGATAATTTGGTGGAAATTTGGATGAAGCTTCATTTAGAATTATTTGATGATTGGTTTAGGACTTAGGGATGATTTTAATTGAAAGTATGATGAGGGAAAATGTCATATGGGCTTTGGAAGAATTTTTGGGGTTTTGGATTTGGTGGAAGTGGGCTTTTAAAATGGTTTAAGGAATGGGCCCTTAAGTTTAAAAATGAATTTATGGATGGGAATTTTGTAAAGAGGTTGGGCCAAATAATTGTTGGGTTTAGCTCATGGATGTGTCATGAGTGACTTGAAGCAAATTTGGGGTAGTTTGGGCTTGAATTGGGTTGAATTTGGGTTAGGTTTGGGTTTAGGTCGAAAATGGGCCTTTTAACCTTGGGTTGAGTTTGAGTGGGACTTGGGTTTAAATTTTGGGCAAATCATGTTAGGGTTTTGTTTTTAGGGATGTTAAGGAGGATTTAGAAAAGGTTTGGGGTTAATTGGAGTTGAATTGGGTGAGTTTGAGTTAGGTTTGGGTCATGGGTCCAAATTGGGCTTTAAGGCCAAAAGTGGAATTGGATCCAAATGTCAACCAAATTGGACTTGGATTTGGTCTAGATTGGTATTGGGGATGTTGAATTGAAGTTTAGAATTGAATTGGACCAAAATTGGGGTCAATTGGGTAGGTTTGGTTTAACATTGGGTTCACTTTGGGTTAAAATGGGTCAATTTGGGGGTTTTGACAAAAGTAGGGTAAATTGACAAAATTGGCCCATGGTGTAGTTGGACAAAATGAAATTGGGAATATTTGGGATTTTTTGGAATTTTCTGGGAATTTTCTGAATTTTTGGATTTTTAGGCCAAGAAGGGTATTTTGGGTATTTGGAGGGTATTGAGAGGTATTTTTGGAATTTTTGATATTTTTGAATATAGATAGTCAAT
The DNA here is from genome assembly GCA_022702705.1 of Papilionanthe hookeriana x Papilionanthe teres. Taxonomy (NCBI): domain Eukaryota; kingdom Viridiplantae; phylum Streptophyta; class Magnoliopsida; order Asparagales; family Orchidaceae; genus Papilionanthe; species Papilionanthe hookeriana x Papilionanthe teres. Next base: position 106,207,249 of record CM040430.1, read on the forward strand.
TTGAGTGGTGTAGAAATGTTTGGGAATAATTTTGAAGAATTTTAGGTAATTTGGAAATTTTGCAAAAATTTGGGTAATTTCAAGGGTTTTGGGTAGGTTTAGTAGGTGTAGGGTCCTGGGGGTCAAAAATTGAAAATTTGGGAAATTGAAGATTGGGTGGATGTAAGTGGAAATAAGTCATTTTGGTTGAGCCATGAAGTCATTTCAAGCCCATATGAGCCATGAGAGGACTCATTTGAGGCATTCACTATGTTGTTCCTAACCCTCTTGGCGAGGGCTTAGGGGTTAAGGACCATCCATGCGAATCACCTACATGAGTCGGGAGGTTAAGTTGGGTATGGGTGTGGTTTTAGGAAGTGTGTGGAAATGTAGTGTGTAAGTGTAGTGTAAGTCAGCCCCTTCATCGGACCAGGGCCACCTGTGGCGGTCCTGAGGCCAAAGAGTCCTATAGGAACTCATCCTTTAAACTTCCACATTTGATTTCAACCCTCTCAGGTGATTAGGGGTCTATAGTCAAGTTTGTGGAGTTTGCGGGGAGTTTAGAAGTGGTTTGAATTTCTAAAAGGCGGGTCCCAATTCCAGTCCTCTAAGATAGTCAGAGGAAAAGCCTAAGGCTAGATCCTAAGTACTAAAGAGAAGAAGAAAAGACCTCATCAAAAATGAGGTCAACAGATCTTAGGGTTTTAGTGTGGACGGTCACGGGTGCACACCAGTCGTAGACGATGACCAGGAGCCGTTGGATCGCGCGTGTATCGAGCAGATGGTCGAGATCAAGTCGGACAGCGCGATGGTACATGAACCACGGGATGCGTCTTTGCTGACTCAAGTGGCTGCGTCGAATGGAAGCGCGACACGTAGGGGCTTCGGAGCTGCCGAGGTTGACGCGGCGCCGCATGGATAAGTAGGAAATTAGGGTATTTTTGAATTATTTAAATGCCCTGAACTTTAAAAATTCATATCTTTGCATAGAAAAATCACAAAAATAAAATAAAAATACCCTCTTGCTCAATGAGCAGAGGAGAATAATGTGGAAAAGAATTCAAGTTAATTGGATGGGTATTTTATTTTTAATAATTCATTTACTGTTTTCAGTATTTTGATTCTTCATTTGCATAGATAATTCACCATGGCATGAGACCATAGGGCTTTTGAAGCCTCTGATCTTGGGAACATTCCCTGAATTTTTCAAGGTTAGAGACCATCTCTGTGAAAAGTTATTGAATTTTCAAGTTCATGTCACTATTTTAGGTATTTTAATTCCAATAATTAGCATGTTGTAAAATAAATTCTAGAAAAATTTGGTGATGTTTCTTAGGACCAGAGGACCCTATGAAAAATATATTTTGAGTTAATTCATTCATATTAAGCTTAATTGGCCTAAACCCTTAAAATTGAGTTTGAATTAATTAGGGTTAACCATACACTAAATTGACTTGAAAATAATTCTCCACTGATCTTTAGGATTAGAGAGACCTCACATAAAAATTTGGAATCAATTGGAAATGTTTAACCTCACTAAATTGATTAATTAAGTCACATAAATAAAATTAAACTTTAAAAATTGATAACTCCAAAAATACTTTTCAAAAATTCACAAAAATAGTTTTGGAGCTTCTCTGATATCAAAGAAGGTCAGGAAAATTAAAATTATAATTATCCAAAAAAGTTGATTTTTCACAATATTTTAATATTTTAATAATTAAAAAATAGTAAAAATCACAAAAATATTAAAAATCATAAAAATCATAAAAAAAGTAAGAACAAACCAAATATTTTTCCTAAGTCCCTGGGATAAGATATTGAATTTTAAAGGCTTAATGTATTTTTTTAATACTAAAAAATAAATTTTCAACCTTTTTCACTAAAATAATTTTAATAAATCAAAGAAAAATCAGAAAATTATGAAATTTATTTTTCTGAACTCCTTGAGGTCAGAGAGTTTTAATAAAAATATAAAATCCATTTTTAACTTTTATTTTATTTTATAATTAATTAATACTCTAAAATTCAAAATAATTATAATAAATAAAATATAATTCAAAAAATCACAAAAACTTGTCCAAGAGGTCCTCTAGTCATTAGGAACACCCCATAATTTTCTTAAGGATAGAAACCATTCCTTGGTCATGTTGTTAAATTTTCTTTGGAAACCCTTATTTTCTACTAAAAATAATTATATAAATAAATTAAATTCAGAAAAATCACATTTTCTCCTCTAATGTCTTAATGGACATGTGAGTGAGGTGACATAAAAATTTCAAATTCATTTGAGCTCAATTTAGTGAGTTATGAAATAAATAAGCTTAAAAGGGCATAAATGTAATTAAAAAATTTAACCGTTAATTAAAACTTTAGGTTTAATAAAAATGGGGGGTAAAATATTTGATTTTAATTTTCTCTTGGATGATTGAAACTTAGGGAAATTAAAGGTAGAGACACATTAAATACTTTGAAAATATCAAAATGAAACTTTAGTTAATTAAATGATTTAAGTTTTGGAAAGAATATATTTAAATTTGGATTATTAAAATAGAGATATTATTAAGAGGATATTTATTATTTAATTTAAAAATCCCTAAATAAGTCACTTTAACAATATTTAATTCTTAATTAAAAATTAAAATAATAATCCATATTAACAATTAAAACTACAACTAAAATTAAAATTAAACTAAAATTAAATTAAAAATTAAAATTAAATTAAAATTAAATTAAAATTAAATAAAATTAAATTAAAATTAATTTCAATTAAATAAAAATTAAATTAAAATTATATTAAAATTAAAATTAAAAATTAAATTAAAATTAAAATTAAAATTAAATTAAAATTAATTTAAATTAAATAAAAATTAAATTAAAAATTAAATAGATTTAAATTAAATTAAATTTAAAATTAAATTTAGAATTAAATTAAAAATTAAATTAAATTAAATTAAATTAAATTTAAATTAAAATCAAATTGAATTAAATTAAATTAAAATAATTTAACAACAAACCTAAATGAAATCATTAAAAATTAAATCTGAAATAATTTGAACACTATTCCAAACTTAAAATTAAAACATCATAATTAAATAAAACACTTTAATCCATTAACTCAAACTTTTAATTAATTATGATTAAGATTCTCGATAAACTAACTTGCCCTTAGAGGCTTTAATTATTATAACTCTTAAATAGAGTATTAAGTTAAATGACACTTCATTCATCAGGTAATCAAATACCTAAGTTCAATGAGCAAGAAACAAAGTTTAACTAAACTCTTGGATGATTAATTCACCTGTGAAATTAAATTTACTTGGACTTAAAATAATCCCAGAAGTATTGAAAAGATGTTTAAGATTCATCCTAAACACTTCCTCAATATGACAGGATGTTTTAGAAGAACAACTGAATCTAATTGTTCTTTGATGAAGAAAATCATCCTTAAACCAAACCAAGAACCTCGACGTCATAGGAGATGATTAGTTATAGGATTAGGAATCTGGTAGACAACCAAAACCCTTTCCCTTAGCTTTACCTAGGTATTTCTTGCAAAAATATATTTAAATGCATTAACATGTGTTTTAAGTGCAGCTTGGGATGACGGGAAGACCCTCCAGGTACGCTTTTATTTAATTGCAATTTACTTTATTGCAATTTACTTACATGCACTGTACTTTACTTTTTCTTGCATGATAAATAAGACCGTTGCATGAAAACCAAAACCTTTAGGATAGCCCCTAAATTGAAACCAAAACTAAATTAAAAGTCATTGCAAGATAAAATTCACCACCACAACATTCCAAAATATAAAACAACTCAAAATTTAATCACAAACAAAACAACAAAACTACAATTATAACTAAATTAAAAGGTCTCGTTGAATGATCGGGAATACCTCGGACGATGTAACCCACGTGTTGCTAACGGGATTTCCTACGGTCTAAATGAAAGTGTGGAACTCATTCAGTTGAGTTCAGCAAATTCATCTGGGCTAAGTGAATTCGATGAAAATAATGGTGTCGGTATGACGAAACCGTTGGATCTTAATCGGTTCTGTTTAAACAACTTTAAGATTTGTTTTAATTAAAATATTAAAAATATTTGGACTTTAAGATTTCTAAACCAAAACACTTCTCTCATCTCCCAATTTATGACTTCTAAAACTAAAGCTCTACAACAACAAGGAGCTTGGAGCACAGTGGGCAGCACGGCCATCGTCGTCAGCTAAACTCGGATCTACTTCAGCAAAACCATTCTTAGAATTAAATAACCAAGCCATAGGATTTCGAGGTAGTTTGCCTAGTGCAGCATAAATCCTCAACTCTTCGTTAGGCATTTGCATGATCATGTCATGTAAATTAAGCCCTAACTGGTCTTAGGACTCCGAGGTAGTCGTTTGGTACGACATAAACCCTCACATCTTCGAGGCTATTTGTATGATCATATTATACAAATATAAGTCCTAATTAACTAAAATTGACGAGATCGCAATATTAAATAAATTCCTAAATTGAAGCCAAACAATAGGATAGTTTGGGAAGTTGCCAAGATTCTTCTTGGATCCTCAGCTTCTCCTACTTCTCTCCCTTTAGACTCCTGAAAGTAAATTGTTCCAAATTTGAGCTAATTCCTATTGAAAATTCCAAAATCCAATCCTTTGAAAACCTTAAACTTTGAAATTCTTAAGAGCAAAACCACTAATCATTATCGAGAGTTTTCTTAAATGATTCCCGTCATTTAAGATGTAATTAACTATAGGGGCTTTCCCTTATAGGGAACTTTAAGAACCTAGGTAATATAAACCCTGCTGAATTCATTTATATTAAGCAGGGGAATTTGTCGGCTTATAAGATTGGTTCGCAGACCAAACGGATGTCACAAATCTTCTAGTTTATTTAACCGAGCTCCATCATCAGGCAGTGTGTCTATTCTTCGGAATAGATATACGGTTTGTGGTGCGGTGCTCGTTTATATAAACTATTTGGGATGTGAGATCGGTTTGATTTCATATCTTAAAACTTTAAAACTTAAAATTACTTTCAAAATAAAATGCTATCTTTTAAACTATATATATATTTAAATTAAATTTAAAATATGAAAATTCGCCGACATTTTTTGTAGGCGACCCCTTTTTTAAAATACAACACACAAATCTAAAAATATGCCGACAATTCACAGACTGGTTTATTAAGAAAATTTTTGAAAAAAGTGAGTTTTACTCGAGAGCATCTGAAAGATATGGATGGAAAGATGGATAATGTAGAAATTTATATTATGAAACATGATGAGAATGAGGAGAGTTATTAGCATTATTTGGAAAAACTGATTAGAGGTGATCAGAGTGCTGAGATGCCCCCTCATCCATTCTACATACCTTATGTGCCATCTAGAGATTGGAACGAGCAGGATGATGATGATGATGAGGATGATGAGGATGATGAGTAGATTTGTATTATTTGTTTTCGTTGTGGTGTTGTTAGTGTTGTTGCTGATGTTTATTTTGTTAGTATTTTGTTTGATGATTGTGTTGTGATGTGAATTCTGATAGTATGCAGATTGTAGTTGCACTATTTATCTGTTATGCATATTCAGATGTATTGTTGTTTGTATTAATGTTTTATATGTTGCTTTGTGGTAGTGATGTGTATTAGTAAATGTTTTAATGTGTATGTTATGTCAAAATTTTTAGTAGTGTGTATTTTAATTCAAAAACTGTTAGGAGATTATAAACCACTATTGGGAACTTCTACTTAGGAAATTACATGTTTAAAATTTTTCAAATTTCATTATCATCTGTTATCTGCATCAGTGTGTTATTTTAGTTGGTGTGTATTTGCTTTGAAAACCTCCACTACTGTAGAAGTCTTTTTGAAATTTTTACTTTTCTTTGTATAAAAAAATTTGTTTAAAAAACTAAATTTCATTTCATTTTACTCATGTTATTTAAATTGTTATACTTACATATTAGGATATTAAAAATTCCTGCAAACACGATATGTCAGTTTTTATTTCTCACCCATGTATCATTTCTTATTCTTAAATGTTTTATCTTAACTAAAAATTAAAGTTTTGGGGGGAATTTTAAAAACAAAGATTTTAAAAAAAATACCTAAAATTTTATTTTATTCTCAAGAATACTTAAAAATAAATCTTATTTTTGATTGAGAACAATTATGTATGTGAAGTTATATTAGGGGAACAAAAATTTTGAATATAAGAAATGAATAAAAGAATTTAGTTAAAATTTATAGTAATCATGAAAAACTTAAAGTTAAATTTTTTTTAATGAAGAGGTGTTAAATAAAGTTAAACTATCTTTAGTAAGTAGTTTTGTACTTTTGGATAAATAAAAGATTTGACTTTTATTCTTCAAAGCTTTAAAATTCTTTTATTGAAGAGTAATTTTCAAATATTATTATTATGATTTTTAAGTGAAAGATGTATATCTGACCTTTATTTTAAATGGAAGGGTGGAATTCAAAATCATTAAAGGTCTATCCAGATATAGTAATCCTTACATTATAAAAAAAAGTGAAGAATAGTATATGAAAAGGGAGGAGAATCTTGAGGATTTAATGGCCTAATCAAAAATTGGTTTCATACCTAAAGTTTAAAATATAAGTTCAGAGAAAATCTAAAGCTTAAGGTTATAATATAGTAAGTAAAATTATTTTCAAATAAAGATTTTTAAGTGAGAAAAATAAGTGTTTGAATCCTATATTTTGAAGAATCTACAAATATTTCTGAATTAGATAGAAACTTATATTTGTCATTTTCCTTTACTTAAGAACTTTCTAAACTTTAAGTTTGTTTTAATTACTGAAAATTTTTTCTAAATTGGACTATTCTATTTCTAGAACAAAATTTTGTTATCTTCCTAAGAAACTCAATACATAATTTGCATGCTAAAATGTTCTATGAGATAAACTATCACTTGAGGACAAGTAACATTTTAAGTTTGGGGGATTTTGATACACCTAAAATATATAGTATTTTTATGCACATTTTTATACCTATTTTTAATGATATTGCACTTTAATGGAAGGTATTTTTTGTTTTTCTTGTAGGTATGATGAAAATGGATGGTCATGATGAAAGGAGCAAAATTGGATCAAATTTGGAGCAAAAAAATGAAATTCAAAATTTTGGTACTAGCAGCTAAGCCCCGCCACAGTTAAAAATCGAAATTCAAATGAATTTGGTGCCAATTTCAAAGTGGATGGGATGCAAATCTTTGTGGTAACTTCCATAACTTCCTTTGGGCAGCAAGTTTGAATGAAGGGGTGCATTCTTTGGTAGATACATTGAATCTGGACACATTTTGAAGAGACACCAAGACACCTTTTAGTTTACTATTTAAATAGAGTCTTAGGAAAGATTAAGGAGCCTTTCCTTTGCATTTTGAAGGGTTCTTCCATTGCATTTTTACAGAGTTTTTATTTTAGTTTTAATTAGGAGAAGGAGTAGAGAGTAGAAAGGAGAAAAGGGTCGGAGTGAAGTCTTCTTCTTCCCACAACGTTTCTTTCTTTTAGTTTAGTTTTTATTGAAGTCTGAAGTCTATATTCTGAGTCATCAGAGTTGGGATATCCGCTCTGAGGAGTAGTTTAGGGAAGAGTTAAAGTTTCAGAGGAACTTCCTGAGTCTTGTGGAGAGAATTTTCAGATAAGTGTTTACTTTTGTTCTTACATTTAGTTTTTTAATTAATACTTGTTTCTGTTTGTTGTTTTTCTTATGGTTTTTAATTTCAAATCAATGTGTTTTTGTATTTTCTTAATGCATTCTGAGTAGTTTACTTTATCTTTTTCTTTCTTAAATGGAGAAGTAATTAGTTTATGAAGAATTTTTGTGGAAAGTATAAGTGTTTAAAAGTTGGAAGAAGTTGTGAAGATTAATTCTAAAAACTTTGTTTACTTCTTAATTTAGCCTGTTAAGTTGTAAAATTTCTTGAGATTATGTAAGATCCAATGCGGTATTGTCTCATAAAAGTTAGTAAGAATCACATGCAATTATATGGGTGAGAATTGTAGTCCATATAATTGAATGTAATATTAGAAGATATTTTTATGGAAGGGAGTAAAATTAGAGGATTTTAGAGTGATAGGCTAAAACTCCTAATTTAGTTTAAAGTTTTGAGTTTTGTTATTAGAAGTTAGCCCCCAGGTGGTGGGATTCGAGAGAACTCTAGAGTGAGAGACTGGTATCTTCCCAGCCTAACCATGTTCAAAATGATAAAAATTTCAAATTAACCTATGTTCTTTATAGAACCAAGTATGGGTAAAGAACACATTTTCTTAGATTTGTCACAATAAATTTAAATACTTTCACAACAATACTTTAATAATTATTACCACTTCATAAACGGAAAGAAAAAGATATTCTAGTTAATAGTATTTTACATACAGTGTTATCAATTATTATAATTTTAATTTCTTGCTTAACATTTTATTAAGGAAATTTCAAGAGACATCGACTTTTCAAAACTTTTCAAAATCAATACATACTTTCAAAAGCCATAAAAAAAGTAAAAAAATAATTTTTTTGATTTCTTTAAAGATTTTCCATTTTCCCTGTGAGTTTGATATCTCGGGGATTAATCAGAAAGTCCTATATTACTTGATAAACGATATGTATACTTGCGTAGTATCCCATATTATAAAAATCATAATTTTCATATCTGAATCATCAACAAATATATTTGGTGTGGACTCAAGTTTTTGGCGCACATACATATATTCCTCGAGGCCTAAGTTTTTGGTGTTGTTGCCAATTTTCATATCATATTTGTAAGTATAAATATCAGGGGATCAGGCATGAACTAGGGCAGGATCTCCTAATCCTCCAGTGCTCTCTCCTCTAGCAATAGACTGAATGTTCTTAAAGACAATATCTCCAATATCAATCTTCTTCATATTCTGAATACAATAATTCAAAATTGCTCTATTTCTTGTAACTTCATTGTGGTGATAAGAAGGTAACAGTCTTGCAGAGATGAAATAGTGCCAGACTTTAGATGCAACATTTAACTTGGAAGCATGGAAGTTAATCATCTGTTTTTGACTCATTTTCCATTCCCCTTTTCCGTCTGTCAGAAAAGCAATCACTTCCCTCAATTTTTGACTCATTTTCATCAAAATTTTCATATTCACATACAAAAGCTTCCCAAGTCTGATAAAATGCATTGATACGTTGAGGATTAAATTCAACCATTTTTCTTCTAAATAGCACATACTCTATCTCAGTCCAGGGCACATTCGCATAGAACTCTCTCACAACACCCAAAACAGCATTAGCAGTAAAATAACAAAATTTTTCCCATTTTTGTTCGACAATTAACTGTTCAACAGATCCACCAGGATTGTCAAAACCTCGATCCTGAATACACTTCTTATTGTAAAGGTAATAATTAAAACAAAATTGTGGTTTGACATTGACTAATCTTTCTTCATCATAATTAAATTTTCTCTTCCCTTTACTCATCCTTGGAGATATATGAATTTCTAAAAATTGCAAGAAAATTCTAATAAATTCCAAATCCACAATGTAACAAACTCCGAATACTATTCTAAACAAGTAAGAGCAAATTTCATCATAGGAAATCCCAAAATTTCTTCAAAAATCCCAAAATTCCAATCTGAGCAATGTGAGAAATTCCTATGGTGAAAATAAAAAATTTTTAACCCAAAGTGATGCTCTTACCAAGAGAAGTGTAGATCCGATCTCGAAAAGCCTTGAAATCTCTTCAAATCTAATATCTAGTAAGCCCTAGTTCTTCAAAATCGCGAAAATGGAGGAGGAAGATGAAAGCAATGGAAAAAAATAGCGGGTCCCAGGGTCAAAATCGCGAAATAAAAGGGTTTTGGACTTTTTTTGTATTTGGGCGCCGGCGGCGCTCTAATTTTTTTAAATTGGCCAAAGTCTCTGTATTTGGGCGCTGGCAGCGCCAGTGAAAAAATTTTTCTGGGTCCGAAAAATTTTTCGTAATTTCAATCGTTTCGTCCTCCACAATGACATTTAACAAGTCATTAAGAATCTATTTCATCATACAAGCAATAACTAACACAATTCTTACACAAACAACACAAAACATCACTTCTATATATAAAATCCACATTACAACATAAACACTAATATGTTCATCAAATCAAACCAACAACTCTTAGATTTTTAGTGTTGCAAGTACACAATGATAAGCGAACACTAAAAACTAAACACACACAACGAAATTAAGCATAATAAATCCAAATGCAAACTACAAAGCAAAGAAAAGAAAATACTAAACACACCAAACAAAATTAAGTAAAGCATATCAAACACACATCGAACACAAGCAGAATCCAGTAGTCACTCCTCATCAGTCTCCGAACTATCTTCCTCTCTGATATCTCCAATAGATTGTTGATGCACAAACAAATTGTAGAAGGGATGAAATGGGAATTCATCAGATGAATCCTCAGTAATCACAACATTCTTCTTCATCAGATTAATCATGCACATTTTAATCCGACCAGTATGATCAAATTGTTCCTTCATCCTCCAGTCTATGTAATCAAATAAATCAGAAATATTATTAATGCCATTCAAAACATTCTGTACCTCTTTTTCCAACTGCTTGATTTTCTTCAGTATCACTCTGGAACTTTCAAGAAAGTAAGGCTGAATGGGTTGTGAACTCTGAGTTGGTTGATCAGAAAGCAAATCTATTTCACCTTGATCTCCTACTGTTTGGTAGTCATAAAGATTAGTTGGATCAATAGGCCTCCAGGGAAGAAGAACCTTTTATCAACTCTCATACGGAACTTGTGATTGACTACATAACAGAAATATGGTGGACAGGTGTCCAAGTCCATATTTAGATCCATGAACTATCAATCCCAAAACTGATTTCACAATTATATTTCCAATATCAACCGGCCTTCCAGTTTGAATACAAAAATTCAAAATAGCACTTTCCTTGGTTACCTTACTAATCTTTAAACTTGGAAATAACTTCACCGAAATAAAATAATACCACTGCTTTGACACCGGATTTAAAGATGCAGAAGGGAAACTAATATATCCATTGTCTCTTACTTCCCAATCTTCATTTTCATCCGTTAAATAACGATAAACATCAATCATATTATTGCTTGTCACCTTAAAATTGGAATAGTGGCAGACATGTACATTCTCAATCATAAAGAGATCATTAATTCTTGCAGGAGTGAATTGCACAAACCTACCTCGCACAAAGATGAATCTTTGGTTGATCCCATGAAGATTTGCATAGAATTCCTTCACAACCAGAACGACTACAGCAGCGGTAGTGTAGCATAACACTTCCCAACTCCTTTCCTTTATTATCTCTCCAAATTTTGTAGTAGGATTATCCATACCTCGATTAATAACGCCTCTTTCCTTGATAATACTCCTTTTCATCATCACGTTGTTGAATAATCGGTGCGCCTCAAAACTGATAAACTTTCGTCAGTTGAAAAGGCAAGATTGAGGGATTTCTATGGAGTAGGAGTCCATGGGATGCGAATTGGGAAATGAAGTTTTCATTTTTCTGGAGTTTAGAAGTTTAAATTGGAGTTTAGGTAGTTATAAGGAAGAAGATCCCACTCAAAACTGCCAAAAATCACATTTTGAAACTCGAAAAACTGTTAATAGGTTTTGGGTGCCGGCGGTGCTCAAACCTTGAATTTCAGCATATTCTTTGTATTTGGACGCCGACGGCGCCCATTCTAGCTCCAGCATCGCCAATGGTTAAAAAATTTCACCGAACTTCGTTTGGCCCAAAATATTCCAATATCTCAATTTGAACCAATATTTATCAATTTTAAAATTATCTAGGAGCAATTAGGATTCCAAAATAACTATCTAAAAGCACAACTACAACAAACAAGCAAACACACCATAAAGATACATATGGGTTGCCTCCCATAAAGTGCTTGGTTTAACGTTGTCAGCCTGACGAACCATTCAGTTAGTCGAGATGAATCAACATTAAAACCTCTTTGAAGTCATGTTGAAACCCGTCAAAGTAAGGCTTTAATCGATGCCCATTAACCTTGAAAATCTTTCCAGTATTAGGATCCTCAATATCAACAGCTTCAAAAGAATGAACTTTTACAACTGTAAAAGGTCCCAACCATCTAGACTTGAGCTTTCTAGGAAATAATTTCAACCTTGTGTTGTATAACAAAACTTTCTGTCCATATTCAAATTTCTTTTTCATTATCTTCCAATCATGCAAAAATTTCATTCTCTCTTTATAGATCCTGTCATTGTGATAAGATGCATTTCTAATTTCTTCTAATTCATTCAATTACATAAATCTATTCTCTCCAGCATTTTTCAAATTAAAATTTAACTATATTATCGCCCAATATGCTTTATGCTCCAATTCAACTGGTAAATGACAAGTCTTACCAAACACTAGTCTATAAGGAGACATTCTAATAAGGGTCTTAAAAGCAGTCCTATAAGCCCATAATGCAGTATCTAATTGAGCAAACTAATCTAATTTGTGATTATCCACAATTTTCTCCAAAATTCTTTTAATTTCACGATTAGACACTTCTGCTAAACCACTAGTCTGAGGATGATAAGCATTAGAGATTCTATGAATAATATTATATTTCTCAATCAATCTCTTAATTTGATTATTTCTGAAATGGGATCCACCATCAATTATAATCACTCTCAGCATTCCATATCTTACAAATATATTTTTCTTTAAAGATTTTGAAACACTCCGAGCATCACATCTAGGTAAAGCAAGAGCTTCAATCCATTTTGAGACAATCAACTGCAACCAATATATATAAAGTCCCAAATGAAGGAGTAAATGGTCCCATAAAATCTAATCCCCATACATCAAAATTTCAACTTCCAAATTATAGTTTAGAGGCATTTCATTTTCTCTAGAGATATTACCTACTCTTTGACATCGATCACATGATTTAATATATTTGTATACATATTTAAAAAGAGTAGGCTAATAAAATCCAGATTGTAAAATCTTAAAAGCAGTTTTATCAACATTGAAATGACCTCCAAATTCAAAATCATGACATTGTTGAATAATTAAATTAGTTTCTTCATGTGGCATACATCTCCTAATAATCAGATCCTTACACTGTTTATATAGATAGGGCCATCCCAAAAATAAAATTTTGCATCATATTTAAACTTCTTTTGTTGTTGCCTTGTTAGATCAGGTGGAACAATATCACTCATAATATAATTCACAATATCAGCATACCAAGGTAAATTTCTTCCCATAATAGTATAAAATTGTTCATCAGGGAAAGTTTCTGTAAATTCCTTCTCAAATTCAGATAATTTATCATATTCTAATCTCGACAAATGATCAACTATTTGGTTATCAGATCCTTACCGATTAATTATCACAAAATCAAATTCTTGCAGAAGAAGTATTCATCTAATCAATCAAGGTTTGACATCCTTCTTTTACATTAAATATTTGATAGCTAAATGGTCAGTATGCACAATACTTTTAGCTCCAATTAAATAAGTTCTAAATTTTTCAAAAGCAAATACTATAGCTAATAACTCTCTTTCAGTAGTGGTATAATTAATCTGAGCTTCATTAAGAGTTTTACTAGCATAGTAAATGACTTTGAAACCTTTATCATGCCTCTGCCCCAACGCTACTCCGATCACATAATCACTAGCATTACACATAAGTTCAAATGGTTTCTCCCAATCAGGTGAAACAATTATAGCTACAATGATTAATTTCTCTTTCAATAATTCAAAAACACTCAAACATTCAACATTAAAATCAAATTTTCTATCATTTTCTAGAATTCGGCACAATGGTTTGGTAATTTTAGAAAAATCTTTAATATATTGCCTATAAAATCCAGCGTGTCCTAAGAAACTCCTCACCTCTCTCATGGTAGTGGGTGGTGGCAATCTCTCAATCACTCTAATTTTAGCAGGGTCGACCTCCATACCAAATTCAGAAATTTTATGCCCAAGCACAACTCCTCCTTCAACCATAAATTGACATTTCTCCCAATTCAGAACTAAATTTGTTTTCTCGCAAAGCTCCAAAACTTTTGCTAAGTTTCCCAAACAAATTTCAAATGAAGTTCCAAATACAGAGAAATCATCCATGAAAACTTCTATTCCATTATCTATCATACTGCTGAATATAGACATCATACATCTCTGAAACATTACAGGTGCCTTACATAGTCCAAAAGGCATTCTTTAAAAAGCAAAGGATCCGTAAGGTCTAGTAAATGTTGTCTTTTCTTGATCCTCAGGAGCAATAGGTATTTGATGATAACTAGTATATCCATCTAGAAAGCAGTAGTACTTGTGTCCAACAAGTCTATCCAGCATTTGATCGAGAAAAGGAAGAGGAAAGCGATCTTTTCGAGTGGCGACATTTAATTTCCTATAGTCAATACAAATTCACCATCCATTAATTTGTCTTGTGGGTATAATTTCATTACATTCATTCACTTCAACAGTCGCTTCTCCATTTTTCAGTACACAATGTATTGGACTCACCCAAGCACTATTCGAAATAGGCTAAATAATTCCAGCATCCAGCCATTTTAAAATCTCCTTCTTAACTACTTCTTTCATTATTGGATTCAATCTCCTATGCGGACCAACTTTCAGTTTATGTTCTTCATCTAATAAAATCCTGTGCATACAAATCGAAGGACTGATTCCTTTAATATCCGCTAATGTCCATCCATTAGCCTTTTTTATCTTTTTAAAATTTCCAACAATTTTTGTTCTTGATATTCGTTTAACTCTGAAGATACAAAGTTGTCGGCATATTTTTAAGTTATGTGTATTATTTTGAAAAGGGGGTCGCCTACAGAAATTGTTGGTGGATTTTTTTAATTTAATTTAAATAAATAATTTGAAAAGTAGTATTTAATTTTGAAAATAATTTTAAGATATGAAATCAAACCGACCTCACATCCTAGATAGTTTATATAAACGAGCACCGCATCACAAACCATGTATCTATCCCGAAGAATAGACACACTGTTTGGTGATGGGGCTCGATTAAATAAACTAGAAGATTTGTGACATCCGTTTGGTCTGCGAACCAATTTTATAAGCCGACAAATTCCCCTGCTTAATATAAATGAATTAAACAGGGTTTATATTACCCGTGTTCTTAAAATTCCCTATAAGGGCAAGACCCTATAGTTAATTACATCTTAAGTGACGGGAATCACTTAAGAAAACTCTCGATAATAATCAGTAGTTACGCTCTCGAGAATCTCGAAGTTTAAGTTTTCGAGGGATTGAATTTTGGAATTTCGATAGGGAATGGATTAAGTTTGGAACATTTTGTTTTGGGAATTCAAAGGAAGAAAGGTAGGAGAAATTATAGATTCAAAGCGAACTTCGGTAATTTCCCGACTATCCTATTGTTTGGCTTGAATTTAGGAAAATCCTAATATTTATTTAATGTTTTGATCTTGCCAATTTTAATTAATTAGGACTTATATTCGTATGACATGACCATACAAATAGCCTCGAAGATGTGAGGGTTTATGTCGTACCAACCTCGGAGTCCTAAGACCAGTTAGGGCTTAATTTACAATGCAAATGCCTAACAAAAGGTTGAGGATTTATGTTGCACTAGGCGAACTACCTCGAAATCCTATGGCTTGGTTATTTAGTTTTAAGAAAGTTTCGCTGAAGTAGACTCAGGTTTTGCTGATGATGATGGCCGTGCTGCCCACCATTCTCCGAGCTCCTTGTTGTTGCAGAGGGTTTAGTTTTAGAAGATTGGAATCAAAAGAGAAGAGAAGAGTTTGGTTTTAGAAATCTTAAAGTCCAAGTGTTTTTTATGTTTTAATTAAAACAAATCTTAAAGTTGATTATAATAACACCGGTTAAGATCCCGCGGTTCCATCCTTCGGCATCGTTATTTTTATCGGATTCACTTAGTCCGGATGAATTTGCTAAACTCAACTAAATGAGTTCCACACTTTCATTTAGACCGTGGGAAATCCCGTTAGCAACACGTAAGTTACATCATCCGAGATATTCCCGATCATCCAACAAGACGTTTTAATTTAGTTATAATTGTAGTTTTGTTGTTTTGTTTGTGATTAAATTTTGAGTTATTTTATATTTTGAAATGTTGTGGAGGTGAATTTTATCTTGAAATGACTTTTAATTTAGTTTTGGTTTTGATTTTAGGGACTATCCTAAAGGTGTGGGTTTTCATGCAACAGTTGTTTATCATGCAAGAAAAGTAAGTGCATTTGCAATAAAGTAAATTACAAGAAGGTAAATTGCAATAAAATAAAAGCGCACCTGGAGGTTCTTCCCGTCATCCCAGGCTGCACTTAAACACAATTTAGAATATTTAAGCATTTAAAACAAGTTCCTAGGTAAAACTAAGGGAAGGGTTATGATTTTCTACCAAGTTTCTAATCCTATAGCTAGTCATCTCCTATGACGTCTAGGTTCTTGTGTTTTGGTTTAAGGACGATTTTCTTCATCAAAGAACAATTAAGTTCAATTATTCTTATAAATATCCTATCATATTGAGGAAGTGCTTAAGACGAATCTTAAACATCTTTTCAATACTTTTAGGATTATTTTAAGTCGAAGAGAATTTAATTATACAATGAATCAATTATCCAGAAGTTCAAGTTTTGTTATCTTGCTCAGTGAACTAGGACATTTGAATATCCTATGAGTGAAGTAATACTTCACTTAATACTCCGTCTAGGAGTTATGACAACAAGAGCTTTTGAGGGCAAATCGATGTTCAAGTGATTTGTAATTCAATTTAATTTCAATTAATGAGTTTAAGTTTGGAATAGTGTTCAAGTTGTTTTAGATTTATTTTTGAATTCTTTATGTCTTAAGTGATGTTATATTTAATTCAATTTAATTTAATTTAATTTGGTTTGGTTTAGTTTTAAGTTTTAATTTAATTTTATTTATTTAGTTTAATTTTAAATTTTATTTTAACTTGATTTTATTTACTATTTTTTATTATTTAATTTAATTTAATTTAAAATGTTTTAATTTAATTTAATTTAATGTGATTTAATTTAATTTAATTTAATTTAATTTAAATTAAATTTTAATTTAATTTAATTTAATTCAATTTCATTTTAATTTTAATCTAATTTAAAATTTAATTTAATTTTATTATTTTTCTTTTAATTTTAATTTAATATATTTTTTGTATGTTTTAGGGATGATTTAATTTTAATTGTTAAAGTATTAATTTAATTGAAATTTTGGAAGGATTTAATTTAAATGTTTTAACTTTAATTTAATTTAATGATTAAGCTTTTTAACATTTAAAACCTTGAGTTTAGATTATCATTTTAATTAGGAATTAAATGTTATTGAGGTGATTAATTTAGGGATTCTTAAATTAAAGAACAAATCTCTTCCTAATAATATCCCTATTTTAATAATTCCAATTTTTTATTATTCTTCCAAGTTTAATTAATTATTTAATTAAGGTTTATTTTAATTATTTTCAAATTGTTTGGTTGGTTTCTACTCTTTAAATACTTAAGTTTCAAACATCCAAAATCAATTTAGTATCAAATATTTTACCCACCCTTTCAATTAGACCTAAAATTTTTAATTATAGGTTAAAATTTTAATTACCATTTTGCCCTTTATGCTTACTAATTCCATAACTCACTAAATTGAGCTTAAATGAATTTGAAATTTTTATGTAACTTCACTCATATGTCGATCGAAGACATTAGAGGAGAAAATGTGATTTTTCTGTATTTAATTTATTTATGTAATTATTTTTGGTGGAAAATAGAGATTTTCAAGGAAAATTCAATAACATAACCAAGGGAAAGTTTCTGTCCTTAAGAAAATTATGGGACATTCCTAATGACCAGAGGACCACTTGGACCAATTTTGGTGATTTTTTGAATTATATTTTTTTATTATAATTATTTTGAGTTTTGGAGTATTAATTAATTTGAAAATAAAATAAAGGTTGAAAAATAAATTTTATATTTTTCAAAAATCTCTCTGATATCAAGGAAACCAGAAAACTAATTTTTATAATTTTCTGATTTTTCTTTGATTTATTAGAATTATTTTAGTGGAAATGCTAGAAAATACATTTTTTTTAATTTTAAAATTACCTTAGGGCTTTAAAATTTAATATCTCATCATAGAGACTTAAGAAAAATATGGGGTTTGCTCCTAAGTGATTAAAATTCAAAATGTGACATTTTAGTGAATTTTATTATTTTTGTGATTTTTATTATTTTTTAATTATTAAAAATATTAAAATAATGCAAAAAATCAACTTTTTTGGAAAATTGCAATTTTAATTTTCTTAAATTTCCCTGATATTAGAGAGACTTCAAAACTAATTTGGTGAATTTTTGAAAAGGATTTTGAAAGTTATGAATTTTTAAAGTTTAAGTTTGGCTAAATGGCTTAATCAACCCATTTGATAGGGCTAACCAAGTCCGATTGACTTCGAACTTTTATGGTGGGTTCCTCTAATCCTAAAGGTCAGTGGAGAATTGATTTGAAGTCAATTTGATGTATGATTAGCTCTAATTAATTAAAGCTTCATTTTGGGTATTTAAGCCAATTAGGGTTATTACAAGTGAGTTAACTCCAAAAACTATTTTTCCTAGGGTCCTCTGATTATAAGAAACATCACCAAATTTTCCTAGAATTTATTTCACAATATGCTAATTATTGGAATTAAAATACTCGGAATAGTGACACTAGAATTGAAAAATCGATAACTCTTCATAGGGGTGGCCTCGACTTTGGAAAATTCGGGGAATGTTCCCAAATTCGGAGGCTTCAAAAGCCCTATGGTCTCATGCCATGGTGAATTGTATACATGCATGGAGAATTGAAATAGTGCAGAGAGTAAATAAATTATTAAAAATCAAATACTCAATGAAATTAAATGATTTCTTTTCCACATTATTCTCCTCTGTTCACTGAGCAAGAGGGTATTTCTATTTTATTTTTCTAATTTTCCTACACAAAGTTATGGATTTTTGAAGTTCTGGGTATTTAATAAATAAGAAAAATCCTATTTTCCTACTTAAGTGACGCGGCGCCAGCTCAACCTCGGCAGCTCCGAACGCACACGCATCGTCTCCTGATTTGGCGCCGCCTTCCGACTCAGCGCCACGCGGCCCGCGGTTCACGTATCATCTCCTGGTCCGATGCCATCTGAGCCGTCCGTCCGCGCGTGTATTGAATGAACGGCATCCGTTCATCGTCCCCAGCCGTTCTCACCCGAGAGCCGTCCACACTAAAACCCTAAGAACTCACTCATTTCTCAAAGGATTTTTGTGTTCTGGTGCTCTATGGATTCATCTTGAAGAGACGAACACATCTATACGGTGATCATGCATTGAAATTAAAGCATTTGAAATAGACAATCTCCAGAGGCTCGGGATAAAGAGTTAGCTCATACCTTAGCTCAGAGAAGTGTGGCTTCGATACGAGGGTTGTGTCACCTTCGATTGGGTCCGAGCAAGCTCCGGATGAAGTCTCTTGGGTGCGGTGAATTGTCCAGGTATGATTTCGACCACGCTCGATTACAAAGCTTGGAGTCCGGAACACATGTGTGGCTCTGGAGAGGGGGCTTTCAGCCGGGGAACTCCTTCTCTTGACCTTGTGCGGGTGTAGGACCAATCAATTTGGGGATTGGCTCACTGTGGAGAAGTGTTCGGTTTTGGGCTTGGATTTCAACTCGAAATTGAGCTCGCGAGAGAGGAAATGACAAGGGGATTTCGGTGGGGATCAAGTTCTCATGTGTGGGGAGTAGTCTAGAACAATTTTGGCGAGTTTCCTTAAGGTTTGTTTCGGCACCTCTCATGGCCGAGAGGGGTGGTGTTTAAATAGGAGAGGGTGGAGGGCCTCCCGGGGGGTTCAAGGCTGGGGATCAGCTTGCTCCGGTGAGGAGAAGAAGAGCTATGCTTGTCCATTTGGGTTGAGACAAGTCGACGAGGAGAATTGAAATTTTGGCTCCTCCCGAGGTCTCGGCCATGGTGTTTTCCGGCGATCCGGGCGGGTGGCCGGCGAGCGATGGTCACCCTCGAGTTCGGGTGGGTCGGGGTCGGGGTTTTGTGTAGGCGATTGTCAATGCCATGTGTAAAGAGCTTGGATTGAAATGGAATGGGGGAAGACTATTTTGGGTTCAAATGAGTCGACCCATGATTTTAGGCTAGGTTCACCACCTGAGGCCTGGTTTTGGGTGAAAAGGATCACTTGGGTCAGCCAAGAGAAAATGGTGTGGTTTCCATCCATGGTGAGGTGGCTAAGCATGGTTTAGAGTGTGACATGAGTATGGTTAAAAGGCTTAATGAAGGATTAGGAAAGGGTTCCCTCCTCTTGCCATTAATGGCTTTGTGAGGTGGAAAGTAGCTCCCATGGCTTCCATGTGGCTCATGCATGGCTTCATGGCTCATCTTTGGCTTGGGAAAAGTTAAGTCAATTTCATGAAAAAAGGGTTTTGTGAATTTTGGCATTTTGATGGGAATTGGCATATGGTTTGATTTGGATTTATTTCATCATGGATTTAGAACTTACGAGATGGTTTTATCAAATGGATGATGATAGAGGATTGTCATGTGGGCTTTGGGTCTTTTGAAATTATTTTTGATGGGCTTTTAGGAAGGCTAAGGGGATGGGCCTTTAGGTTCAAGAATAAATTCATAGATGGGAATTTTGTAGAAGTTTGGGCCAAATAATTGTTGATTTTGGTTTAGGGATGTTTCATGAGTGATTTGGAATAAATTTGAGGTGGTTTGGGCTTGAATTGGGTTGGATTTGAGTTCATTTGGTACATGGGCCAATGTAAGTCAAATTGGGCTAATTTGGGCCAATGTTGGAATTGGTGTAAAATTAATGTTGGGAAAAGTTTATGGGAGTGTTTCAAAGAGGTTTTGACTTTGGTTGGGTTTTGATTTTAGGGTTTGGGCTTATTTGGGTTAGGTTAGGGTTTAGGTCAAAATTGGGCCTCTTAGCTTTGGGTTGAATTTGAGTGGGGTTTGGGTCTAAATTTTGGGTAAATCATGTTAGTGTTTTGTTTGTGGGGATGTTAAGGAAAGTTTAGAAAAGGTTTGGGGTTAATTGGAGTTGAAATGGGTTAGTTTGGGCTAAGTTTGGGTCATGGGTCCAAATTGGGCTTTAAGGTCAAAAGTGAAATTGGATTCAAATGCCAATAAAATTGGGCTTGGATTTGGTCTAGATTGGTGTTGGGGATGTTGAATTGAAGTTTATAATTGAATTGGACCAGAATTTGGGTCAATTGGGTTGGTTTGGTTTGACATTGGGTTCACTTTGGGTTAAAATGGGTCAAATTGGGGATTTTGATAAAAGTGGGGTAAATTGACAAAATTGGCCCATGGTGTAGTTAGAAAAAATGAAATTGGGAATATTTGGGATTTTTTGAAATTTTCGGGAATTTTCTGAATTTTTGGATTTTTTGGCTAAGAGGGGCATTTTGGGTATTTGGAGGGTATTGGGAGGTATTTTTGGAATTTTTGGTATTTTTGGCTATGAATGATCAATTTGAGTAATGTGGGAATGTTTGGGATTGGTCTTGAGGAATTTTGGGTGATTTGGAGATTTTTTGAATAATTTGGGTAATTTCAAGGGTTTTGGGTAGAATTTGGCGGGTGTAGGGTCCCGAGGTCAAAAATTAAAAATTTGGAAAATTGAAGATTGGGTAAATGTAAGTGGAATGGAACCATTTTGGGTTGAGCCATTAAGCCATATCAAGCCCACATGAGCGATGAAGGGACTCATTTGAGGCATTCATCTATGTTGTTCTAACCCTCTTGCGCGAGGGCTTAGGCGTTAAGGACCATCCATGTGAATCACATCCATGAGTCAGGAGGTCAAGTTGGGTATGGGTGTGGTTTTAGGAGGTGTGTGAAAGTGTAGTGTATAAGTGTAGTGTGCGTGTAAGTCAGCCCTTCACCAGACCAGGCCACCCAGGGCAGTCCTAAGGCCAAAGAGTCCTATAGGAACTCATCCTCTAAACTTCCACACTTGATTTCAACCCTCTAGGTGATTAGGGATCTACAATCAAGTTTGTGGAGTTTACAGGGAGTTAAGAAGTGGTTTGAATTTCTAAGTGGTGGGTCCCAATTCTAATCTTCTAGGATAGTCAAAGGAAAAGCCTAAGGCTAGATCCTAAGTACTAAAGAGAGAAGAGAAGACCTCATCAAAAATGAGGTCAACAAATAACTGGTAGGGTAGATGATTCTCCTAAAAACATAAAATTCAAATGATTAGGAAGAATTTTCATCTCAAGTTCAGGAGGTTTTATTATAGATGGAATTAAGCTTTTATCTCCACCTTCCATAGTGCCTAATACTTCAAATCTCTCCTGAACATACTCCAAATCTTCATTCTTCTTATTATCTGAATTTTCTTCATTTTCAATTCCTTCTTCAAACATATTTTCATTCTCTGCTTCGTTTTCAAATATATTTTCAAAATGATCATTTCTCAAATATTCATAGACCTCCATCCTAAAACATTCATTATCATTTTCCATTGAGGGATACTTCATAGATTTCAAAATATTAAAGGTCACCTCTTAATCATTAACCCTCATAGTTAATTCTTCTTTTTGAACATCAATCACTGCTCTCCCAGTAGCAAGGAATGGTCTTCCCAAAATGATTGAAATTTCTTTATCCTCTTCCATATCAATTACATCCACATGAAAGATAAATTTATCCACTTTCACTAACACATCTTCCACTACTCCTTTAGCGTAAGTAATGGAACGATTGGCCAACTAAAGAGTTACAGATGTAGGAGAAATTTCTCTTATTCCCAACCTTTTGAAAGTTGATAAAGGCATAAGATTAATACTAGCTCCTAGATCACATAAGGCTCTTCCGAAAAAATTTTCACCTATAGAACACGGGATAGTGAAACTACCAAGATCTTTAAGTTTTTCGGGGCTTATTCTGAATAATTGCTCTACACTCTCCTCTAAGTGCAACAGTTTTATGATCTGTGAACATTCTTTTCTTTTTGAGAATATCCTTCATTAATTTAGCATAGTCAGGCATTTGTTCTGATGCTTCAACAAAAGGAATATTTATCGTTAATTTCTTAAGGATCTCCAAAAATTTTCCAAATATGTTATCCCTATTTTGTTGTTTCAGTCTTTGAGGAAATGGAGGCAGTAGTTTTTCAATAGTAATCTTCATTGGTTCAAGAGGATATTCCATGTCTGGATAAATCTTGTTTGAACCTTTTTCAATATCCACGTTCTCCTTTTCTATTTCAACTTCTTTTTGTACTCTTGTCTCCAATTCCTTTCCACTCATTAATTGAATAACCTTAATTTGTTCCTTGTTTTGATCTTTTGGATTGATCTCAACATTACTTGGAAGCATTCCAGAAGGTCTATAATTAAGTGCAGTGAAAATATGCCCCAATTGATTTTCAATATTTTTCATCGCAACACTTGAGCTTGTAATTGATTTCCCATATTCAGAATCATTTCTTTAGTAGACAACTTCTTATCCTTAAATTGCAGGTTACTATTGAATCCAGGAGGATAAGAGGGTCTAAAATTGGTATTTCCTTGATTGTTTAAATTTTCAACTGGATTTATAGAACTGTTCCTACATGTGGGTTAACATTGGCATTGCTAGTATTCCAATTGAAATTTGGGTGATTCTTTCAACCAGGATTATAATAATTCAAATAAGGATTATTAGGTCTATTAATAGCATTCAAAGTCTTGTAAGGTGTTTGAGATTCTGTTATTTATCCAAATGAATTTTCCTCTAACACTTAGGTTGGTTGAGAATAATTCATTCCATACTGATCTATTTTCTTAGAAAGGGCTGTAATGTGAGAAAATATCATATTCATCATATCTAAATCATGAACACTAGCTACTCTCTTAGGATTTACCCGTTCAGGAGGCCATTGAAAATTATTAGTAGCCATTTCTTCAATTAATACGTATGATTTATCAAAAGGTTTTGACATTAACGATCCACCAGCAACAACATTTATAATCGATCTCAATGATCCCACTAATCCATTGTAAAATGTTTGAATTATTAACCAGTCCGGTAAAGAATGATGTGGGCACTTCCTAAGAAGATCTTTAAATCTTTCCCAAGCTTCATATATTGAGTCCCCCTGCAAACTGACCAAAAGATGTGATATCATTTCTTAGCTCAGCAGTCTTTGATGGAGGGAAATATTTGGATAGAAACTTTTGAGAAATTTCTCCCCAAGTTTTAATAGATCCAAGTGCTAAATTTAACCATGCCTTAGTTTTATCCCTTAATGAAAAAAGAAAAAGTCTAAGTCTAACAGCATCACTCAACACTCCGTAATTTTTAAAAGTAGCACACAGTTCTAGAAAACTTGCGAGATGTTGATTTGGATCCTCATTAGGTGTTCCTCCAAATTGATTATTTTTTACCATTTGGATAATAACAGGTTTAAGCTCAAATGAATTAGCAAGAACATCAGGATTTTGAATAGTCACATGAATTTCATCTGTTGTTGGGTTAGCATAATCTCTTAAAGGTCTTGGCAAATTTCCAATATCATTTCTCTGATTATCTTGATTATTCACCATTTCACAAGGATTCTCAATTTTTTTTTGTTGTTTTCTAATTTTTCTAACAATACGCTCTAACTCCGAACCGTAAGGTACTAAACCTATAGATCCACTACTACGCATATAAAATCACACAAATACTCTAAAAAGTAAACAAACACACAATTGCACACTACAAAGTAAAGGTTTTCAGTTACTATATTATTAATAAATACCTTTTATACCTTTTCCCGACAACGACGCCAAAAACTTGATGCAGACTTTTTATATTGCAAGAACTTATGAACCTTAATTTATATATTGTAATGATTTTGTAAAGTCTAAACTTCAACACAAGTATACGTATCGTATCAAGTAATAGAGGACTCTAATAGAGTCCTGGTTATCGATCCGACAGGGAAGGCATGTTCCTTACAATAAATAGCGTATTACTGAAATCCAATACTCAAATCTTAATTAAAATTTAAGTTTACTTCTACTAACAAGATGCAGAAAACAACAATAATTAACCAAACTACAATTACTTCTAATATCTTTAAAACAAAATTAACTAACACACACACACTAAGCTTGTATTTGAAAGGTTTTAATATATATGAAAAGTATCTTTCCTCTTGCAATGAGTATATGATGTGTGAATGATGTAGAATGTTTATTTATTTTTTTGTGCCAAATTGGAGCATAAATGTTTCTTTACCCTCAAAAGAGTACCCCCTCTTTCAAACATGAAAAGAACATTGACATATCTTAAGTTCAGTTACTAAATCTAAGGCTAGGCTGGGAGGATACCGACTGTTACTACGAAGCTCCCACTCACCCTTCACCTGAAGGCTAACCTTCGACTTTAGTTACTAATCTTAGGACCAAATTGGGGATCTCAGCCTATCACCTTAAAACCTCTAATTTGAAGTCCATCAAAACACATTTCCCTATTTATTTGCACTCAATTCCCATGAACTACGCAATTCATTATTGGACATTGAATGGATTCTTTATTATTGTTGTAGGACACTGAATCCTTTCAGAGTTAATGTTCAATAACAGATTTTAATCGAAAAGTAATAAGTTTAAAATGAAAAACCATCACAATTTCTTTAATACTTTAAAAGCACTTCGAATCCACTTCATCACATCATCACATCTCTATGCAAGAAGAAAGATAAAAGAGACTACTCAGAATTCATAGAGAAGACACAATAAAACTTGGATTTTATATATAAAAAAAAGTCATACAAACCAAAAAAGCAAATACAACTTATTTCTTTCTCTTCCCCAAGCAAATCCCTTGAAGTTCCTTTGAATCCTTTTCTCTCTTATTTGCAACACTCAATTCCCTCTTTAGAATAGAAAGGAAGAAGCAATCTCTCACTTTACTCCTTCTTCACTCCTTAAAGAAGAATCCCTCTCAAATTCTCACTTCTACACTCTTCTCTTACAAACCCTAACACTCAACACACTAACACACACTAGAACTCTCACTACCACCACCTTCTCCCCTCTCAAATTTCATCCAAAAATAGTTACATATATGTTAGAAACAAAATCCCAAGAGTTTCCTTAAGCATCCATTCAAAAAGTCCCCAAAACTCTTCAAATTTGAATTGCACCAACATTGGGTGCCGGCGGCGCTCTATCATCCCAATATTTTCTGGAGCTCTTGGGAAAATGGTGCCGACGACGCCAGAAGCTGTTTTTCTCCATTTTTCTCCTTTTCACCCAAATTCATTCATTTTTTGCTTCTTTTTGCTCCAATCACCTAAAATCATCATACTTGCAACAAACCATGAAAAATATCTTTCTTTAAAGTGTAATATCACCAAAAATGGGTAAATTTATATAACAAAAATAGTATATATTTTTTGTGCATCATTATTTTCGTCCATGTAAAATTTAAGTTATTTAGGTTTCGATTTTTGAATTTAAATGTAATTATAAGGGGTTAGATGTGTTTAAGGCAACATTTATTTTTTTTAGTTTTGATGAATTGGAGGGTTTGAGTTTTCAGTTTTAATGAAATTAAGGTGGAAAAGTGTGTTAACTACATGATAGAACATGTAATAAGAGAAAGCCTTATTTTTTTCATCAAACTAAACCAACATTTACATGCATAACATCAAGAATTTCTGACAAAAATTTTCACAAGTAACATGCAAGGCTTTCGATTTTGGCATGATAGACATGATAACATGTGAAATTGCACATAAAAGCGCTGACTTAACATATCACTACATAGTTGAATAAAAAATACTATGAATGTTGAAGGAAATTTTTAGTTTTGATGAAAGGGAACTTGTAAACATGTTAATTTTATGAAATAGCTACGTATAAAGACTTTATAATGCATTGAAACTAAAAGCCTTATGATTGAGTTGGAGAATTTAAGGATTTTTTAGAGACATAAAGAAATTTTTAAAGAAATCATGAGAAATTAACTAGCACATTAAGAATACTTAAATTTATGGATTGATGATTAAAAAGGAACAAATGTCACATAACTTGCATGATTTTTGTAATTTCATGAGGAATAAAAATTAAAAAAAAAACTTAAAAAAACACATTGATTTCATGCCTAGACATACAAATTGAGTGGATGAGATTAAAGAAGAAAAATTTAAATTCATATACCTTGGATTGAGAATCACGCCTTGTTGCATGAACCAAAGAAATGAAAAGAAATGGGACCTCTCGATTTAGTGCTTGGAAAAGAAAAGAGGAATGCGACTTTTTGGCCTTAGAGAAGAAATTGGAGGGGGAGGAAGAGGGAAGCACAAATGAGATTGAATGAGGGAGATGGGGGTTTCGACCGAGTAATGGAGGTAGTGGGGAGTTACTTGAAAGAAATGGAAGAAAATGGAGTTGAGACTGGGCGGTGGAGATAGAGAGGGAATTAGAGGATTTGAATTGTGTGGTTTGGATTTGATCATGTGGATGAGAAAGACTTAATTCACAGCTAGCCTAGGTGGATGAATAGGAATGGGTCTCATGGATAGGAGAGGTGGCATAATGAGAAGGGTTGGATGAGAGGAGGAATGGAGACTGAGGAAATAGTGGCAAGCTTGTAATTTCTACCAAAGAGAGGGCATTTTAGTAAATTTACAAAATAAGTTATAGTATTTTTGAAAAAAAAGTACAAGTATATCACATTTTGAAGAAGATTAAACAAGGATTCCAATCAAACCATTTTAAAAAATGAGTTCCTTAGCACAAGATATAAACTTTCAAAGTGGCTAGGTGGTTGCAAGGCAGTTGGAAGTTGGTTTTGGTAAAAAAATTTACTTAGGCTCATTTGGTAGAGAAAAATACGAGGAATTTAATGGTCTAAGCAGTTTTGGCTAATTCAAGCTCAATAAAAAGATATGACCGATAAAAGTGGGTGTCACCTTATGAGAGAAAAAATTGTGATTTTTGAGCTTAAATTTTTATTGGATTTTATTGGTCCAAATTATGTATTTTGAAGTTAGATTTTTTTTTGTGCTGAAATCATGGGTTGATTTGAAGTCATTTTGATGGATGTATGGTCAAATTATTATTTTATTATTGAAATTATCATCTTTCTCTTTTGGTTATCGTCGGCTCCAAAGGTACCCAAGCGGGGTTAGATTTCAATGCACAAGACTCATTTGAAAGATTTTTTATGTTACAAAGGCAGTGGAAAAGTCTTTCTAAAGAATGTTGACTCAATGAAATATTTTTATGTAGGACCATTTTTCATGCATGGGATCATTAGGTGCACAATTTTACGTAAAAATGATATTTAATTACTGACAAACCGGTTTGTATAGTTTTCAAATATGAATATGAAAATCATGCAACATAAAAAATGTAATTTGGATCACATAATTTACCTATGGAATAAAATGATAATTTTAGGATTTACGACGATAATCATTATGCATGAAAATTTGAATTGAAAATTTTTACATGAAAATTGTTCCAATTAATCATCAAATTGATTTCCATGATCTTTATTAATGAGAATAAGCCTCATGCAACATTCATAATGAGGTTTTGAGTCTTAAAATTGTCTCACAAGAGAAGACAATAATCTGAGGGTTTCAGTGATTAGGGATGTTTTAGGGTTATCTCTGAGTTTGGTTAAAATTATTTATGTATGATAATTTTTTTCCTTAATTTTTTTCTTTTTTTAAGTTAAAAATGTTATTTTCTTGAATTAGAATTTTCTTATTGAACAAGCTCAAGTGTATTCAATTTAAGCTTAATCCAAGAAAAGAGGGTTGATAAAAAATGAGGTCAATAATTGTAAAGGGAGATTAAGTGCAAATAAATGAGAGGAGGTTTTTGAGAGCTTGTATTGATCAAAAAAGAGCATAGTGTATTGTTGAGGATGGATTGGCTCTATTAATATGCTTAATTGGTTGGATATTTTCTTCACTGTTAATATTATTACTTATGATAACTAATAATGAAGGCAGTTCAACTTCCAAAAGAAGGTCCCTTTTGGACATAAAGATCACTGCTTAAGGAGTGGAACAAGTGGGTGTATTGCATGTCATATGATATGCTGACAAAGCTCATCATTATACAAAAGTGGCACGAGTCATCAAGTATTGAAAGGGCTTTACAATTGAATTCAATTTTATATGATGTGAGAGTATATAATGTCTCAAATTTTGACTCGGAATATCAACGCCAAGTAGTGTTTCTCAATTGGAATATATTTCATTTCAATTGGGATGAAACGACCAAGATAGTATAAGACATCCAAATTTCTATAATTTTTCAACCCTTACAATTTGACAAGAGATTGCTTGTATAGGTTAGGCAAGGATTGCCAACTGTACTCAAGTTGATCTTCATCAACTCATCAATATTCAAAGAGACATCATCCTCAAATTTAGGAGGAGTGTCCTTTACTTTAGCTTTCTTATTATTAGATGCGAGAACCTGACCACCTTCAAATGTAGAATCATTCTACCCATGGCAATGGAAACTTTGGTTTTATTTATCATTTCAACATATCCTAACACAAACATTTCTTTAGGGACCCTTTTATTCCACATTGCCTTACACATCTTGGCTTGGCTAACAAACCACTTCTCGAGTAGCAACCCATTAATAAGAGGAGAATAATAATAAGAAAGATAAATAATCTCCATTTTTTCATTATCATCATTTAATGGCATCATTTCATATTTGGTTACATGTGTATAAACTTTGTAAAATAAGATGCATTCCTCATTAGATTTAATTATAGGAGGTACATAAATAATTTACAACTCTTCAACCGTTGATACACTTGTAGCCGTCGACTTCTTGTAGTGACCTTGCAGCACTGGTTTAATAGTCAACATCTTATTAATCAAAATAAATTAAAAAAAATAAGGGACTATGAATGTTGATAATACATTTTTAGATGAAGGCTCCAAGGATGTCTCATCGCAAGCATCTTCTTGATCCTAATCTAATTTAAACCATCATGGCGACGCAAGCTCCTTGAGCCATCCAATTTTGAGATCTCTTCTAATTTGGGATCAATATCTGATGCAGTTTCTATTTTTATTTTGAAAGGTGAAAAAATTAGGAGAACCTGATCATGCCTTTGTATCATTGAGACATGACGTGTCAAAACTTACCACAAAGTAAGACTGTTATACAAAACAAGTGCACATGTCAAGTAGTATGTTGTTTAAGAGTCCGCATATCAATCTCATGAGAAAATTCTTAAAATTATTTTTGTAGAGAAATTTCTAGTTTAATAATTTAGTGAAACTAGCTTGGCCTGATTGCAAAGATGGTTAGAGTCCCAAGATTCTAGAAAAATAGTAGAAATTGCATGCAGTAGAAAATAAAAGCAACAAGAAAGCATTGGTGAGTTTCTTTAAGATTGTTGAGCCTCGTTCCTTTGTGATATGTGGATCTTTGCTTTCTTAAATGTTTTCCTACATGATTTTATCAATAGAGGATATATTACTTCTTATGCCTATGTCCATGTCAAAAGAAGCCAAGAATCCATGAAGTTGAGGCTCCCTCAATCCCCATGGCATTCCGTATCGTTTCTGATCTCCTAGGATGATTGTTGAATTCCACTAGAATATGTCCATCTCTCTGAATTCTGTGGTTAAAACTTTGTTTCTAATACACAATAGTTATAGGTCGTAGCTTCATGAAATATTTTAACATCCTAGTTGGCCAAACTATGAGTAAATTAAGTTCATATGTTAACCGACAACTTATATCATGAAAGCACAAGAAAATGATAAAAAAATTACGAAAAAATCATGATTAAATCTGCTACCCCTACATCACAGAGACATGAAGAATGAAATTAGCCATGCATCGTTAAGAAAACCATAACAAGGAAAACTATACAATAATTCATTGCAAGAAACAAAAAACATGTAAAACTTATGATAACTTTTTCTCTCCACAATGACAACAATACTTCCACTCATAAAAATCCCTTACAGCTCATAATAGAAAAAGAAAATACTCCTCCTTAAGGTTCCCGCCAAAGGAGGTGAAAGATCTTGAGGAAGCTATCAAATTGTCTCCAAACCTTACCTCTATTAGCCTCCAACTCCTCTCTGATGCTGAATCTCTTTAGACCAAGAGTAGGCAAAAAAGACCTTCTCACTTGACACAAAGAAATTTTTATAGTTAGGTTTTACATTAGGGATCCAAAATAGGGATCCAAACTCCCCTAATCTGCAAAATAGATCCATAATAAGTACATCCGGTGGCATGTTTATGCTTGAAACTAGTGCGATCACCCCTAAAGTTAGCATGGTAATGCTAGTTCTGATGTGGCACACCCATTTCTGACGTAATTATGCCAGACAACACTATATCACGTGTTTTGGTTCCATTTTGCGTGTTCGACACCTATGACCTGACAATATCAATAATAAACCTTTCTCAAGTGTAAATCTATGATAAAATAGTAAAACGAAAAAGTATAATGTCAGGTAAAATTCAGGTGAAATCACATAATATTGACGCATGTCCATGCCCCCGAACTTACTATATTACTTTCCCTCATATAACTTCATAGCTTAGTTGGGATCCCATGAGAATAATAGGCACTCTTTTAAGTTCCTAACTATTTAAATTATCTATCAAAGTGAAATAAAACTGTTTAAATGTCATCATAGGATCAATTATCCTTAATGATTAATAACTCGACACTTTCCACAGTCCCTTTCATTCTGTCCTTAAGAAATCCCTTAGATCCTTGAATTTTGTTAGTTAAATTATCCCCACTAACCTTGAATGTATTTAAAGCAACTGTAGTGTATTTTACCAAATTAATATTACTTAATTTTCTTTGTTGAAGATAGCTTTAAAGGGGTTTCATTAAAGATTCCTGAAAAACTTTTTCACTTAAGTTCTGCTATACACCCTGCTCGGTCCCCTTCTTTTAAAATTTTGTTGTGCCAATCCCAAGCTTCTTCTCATGGTTTTTTACTGTTTGGCTTTCATGTTCTTCTTTTCTATTTATTTTTCCTTTTATTTTTCTCTTGACAATTGTTGTATCTAGTTAGCAATATTTTTCTCTTTTTATTGTAAATATGATTAAGGTTAGTGTTCCATGACCAATAAATCTAAATAATGATATTTTAGTATCACACCTTTGGTCTTCCTGTAATTTAAAAATTAAGTTGACATTAAATTAGGTAAAATGAACTAAAGAAGACTTAAAAATATTTTTAGTTTGCTATTTAGTATTTAAATGACACCTCATTTAATAATCTATTATTTTTTGTAAGTAAAGATTGAAGTTATTAAGTTATCAATTCTTATTTTTTAATCATTAAGTTTAATCTTTCATAAATGATATTCATTCTCTTTTAAAAAATTTTTATGAGTATTTTGACTAATTTAGAATTTCTAGCAGGAGTTACCTTGTGAATATTAGATCATTTAGTGAGCTATGTAAATTGCTTTTAGGTTTGTAAAATGGTGCAATTATTCTCCCCCAAAATTAATTTTCTCCAAGAAATGAATAACATAAAGTAGCATTAAATTAAAAAAATAGGTAAGTGCAGGAAAAAGTGTAAATACATGAGTAGTCACAATAATCTCATACTACAAGTCTGCAAGCTATGTAATAATGCATAAACCACTTTGTAGAGGGACAAGACTCAATACTAATCCAAATGAAAACTTAAAGAAAATTTCAAAGTAAATTTTAAAACAAAATTTCAAAATAAATGCAGAAAGTGAAAACATGATCAACAAGTTAGATAACATTTGGGTTGCCTCCCAAGGTAGTCCTTAGTTTAACGTTTTCAGCCTGACCAATAAAACTTCCTCCAAGATAAAAATTTCAATTTAGTAATCCATGATTAATCTCTCAATCTGTTTTTGATACTGTAGTTTCTATTAAATATTCAAAATTAAATTTTTCTAGCAATTTTTTCTTTTCTGTTTTATAGAAGTCAACATGAGGGTATGTAGGGGATTGATTCTGATTATCAGTCATAAAGGTTATTTCTAGTTCCAATATTCTCCCAATTGTTTCCTATATTTTCACATTTGTGTTTTCCTCTCTTGTTGCATGAAATGGGTCCATAAAAGATAATTCTAAGTCTCCTAAATTTTGGGTTGGGTTCTCCTTAGGTTCTTTAGGTTCTAGATCTAACTCTAATTGGTTACTCTCCTACCTAAGGCTATCTCCAAACTCATCCCCTTGAGCACTCCCATGGGTGGTCTTATGGGTTCAACTATCTTTTATATAATGCATGACGGTGCCTTGAAGAATGAAACACATTCCTCCTTAGTTATTGTCCAACTAATTCTTCCAGCTCAAATTGCTCTTCAAAGACTAACTCTTCAGATTCGAAATTATATTAAATTACTATCCATGAAATTTATTAAGTTTCTAAGCCAACTAACTGCTTCATTTAATTTTCTAAACCTCTTGATACGGTGGTTTGACTTTATAAATTTAGTAGATTTATCACCAATCCATTCAAATTCTCATTTTTTTTAGGGTGAACAATATCCTGGTTATTCCAAATTCCTATAGGATCAACTTGGGTGCTCTCCCATTGTTCGTCTTCTAGACAAAGGTTATTATTGCTCCAATTGAAGCGTGGGTAGGTTGACTAATTTTGGGTATAGGTGTTGGATTAATTTATCTGATTTACTACTAATTCTTCTAACGACAGTTTGTCGTCCCTAATTTGGGGTTTCTGTAAGACTTCCTATTGTTGAGTTTGGCAAATTTGGTCCCTACCTTAGTTTTTTTTTTTAATTTTCAACAAGATTGGCTTGAGTTATTCCTCAATATTGGTTTTCTACACTAATTCCATCAATGCTCTAATTAGAGTTTTAGTAAGTAGTCCAGTTGGGGTTGTAGGTATTGGAAGAGGGGTGATCGAACCTAGCTCCTATGTTAAGAGGTTTAATATTTTGAACGTTATCCATCAATATGTTGCAATACTCCTAAAAAGATCTAAAATAATTTCGTGGGGGTTTTTTCTATCAAAGTAGTGGAACATATATATACACATACACACACTTTTTTTGTTGCTTTTAAATTTTTTTAGCACCTTCAAAAAAACACAACAACGATACTAATATAACAATAAAAATAATAACAAAAATAAGAAAGATGAAAAGAAAAGTTCCAAACCTAAGTTTTTCAACTAAATTTTTCATAAAATTAGAAAAGCATGATGCATTAAAACTTTCCACGAAGTAAGTTGTCATACAACACAAGTGCACATGTCAAGTAGTATGCGGTTTAAGAGTTCGTATATCGATCCCACTAGGAAACTCTTACAATTATTTTTGCAGAAAAATCTATAGTTTAATAATTTAGGGAACCTAGCTTGATGTGATTATAGAGATGGTTTGAGTCATAATTTTCTAGCAAAAATAAAGAAAATTGTAGTTAGTAGAAAACAAAAGCATCGGGAAAGTATATGTGAGTTCTTTCAAGATTGATAAGGCCCGCGCCTCTTCGATTTGGGGATCATTGTCATCATGGCTTCTCTAAATATTTTCCCATGTGATTGTTGTCAATTAGGGATATATTACTCCTTGCTCTTATGTCTCGGTCAAAGGAAGCCTAGAATCCATGAAGTTGGGGCTCCTTTAATCTTCACAATATTCCGCCTAACTTTTCTGATCTCCTGGGATGATTGTAGAATTCCACTGGAGTATGTCTATTCTCTCTAAACTTGTGGTTAATCCTTTATATTCACTATATAAATGTTAGAGGTCATAGCATTGCAAAATATTCAAACATCCTAGTCATCCAGACTAGGATTAAATTATATACATATGTTAACCAACATCATAAGCCATGAAAGTAGAAGAATATGCTAACAAAAAAATATTATGGAAAAAACCATGATTAAATCCACTAAAACTATATCACAAAGACACAATGAATGAAATTAGCCACTCATCATCAAAAATACCATAGCAAGGAAACAATGCATGAATTCATTGCAATAAAAAAAATAATGTAAAATTACAATAACCCATTCTCTCCACAATGGAAGCAATCTTCCTCTCATACAAATACCTCACAACTCACTAAGCAAAGGTAAAACTTGCCCCTTAATGTTTCCACCAATTGAGGAAGAAGACCTTCATGAAAGATCTCAAATTCTCACCAACCCTTGCCTTTAGCAGGCTCTAACTCCTCTGTCATGTAGAATCTCTTGAGGATAAGAAGTGGCCAAAAAGACAATCTCTTATGACACAAGTAAGTTTTTATACTTAGGTTTTACATTGTGAACCCAATATACGCATCCAAACTGTCGAAATCCGCCAATATGTACATAATACGTAAGGAGTTGCATAAAATATGAGTTATGGATGTTTAGCGGATTGGTCACAACGGAACCTAGTGTGGTCATGCCCAAAACAGGTGTGTTCATGCCAGTTCCAGCTTGATCATGCCCAGTTCGAGTGTGACTCCACCAAATAGCACTATATTGCATGTTTTGACTTCGTTTTACATGTTTGATACCCATAACCTACACAACATCAATAAAACCCTTTCTCAAGTTTAAATCTATGATAAATTTGTAAAAATAGCAGATAAATACATGATAAAATGCATCTAAAATCATGTAATCTTGATGCATGTTAGAGTACATCATCCTTTCTCTTGCCTTACTATCTCTTGGCCT
Organism: Papilionanthe hookeriana x Papilionanthe teres; assembly: GCA_022702705.1. Classification (NCBI taxonomy): domain Eukaryota; kingdom Viridiplantae; phylum Streptophyta; class Magnoliopsida; order Asparagales; family Orchidaceae; genus Papilionanthe; species Papilionanthe hookeriana x Papilionanthe teres. The sequence continues at coordinate 106,242,931 of CM040430.1, forward strand.
TTAACCAAGACAAAATTAGTAAGTGGAGAGGTTTATGGATGTCTTATGACATTAGAGTTTGATATAGGTGCATTTTTAGGGGGAACATAGTACTTGACATCATTACAATTGTCTACCTCCTTAATAGAGTATGATTGAATATCACCTATGATGGAGAACTCCTCTCCTCCATGCATGGATTTAATACAATGGTGTAAGGTCAAAGGAATCGTCTAATATTTATTCTCCATGGACATCCGAGCAAAGCTCTAAAGAATGTATTTCCATCAATCAAATGAAAATTTTCTTCACTCTTGAACTCTCCAACATGAAGAGGAAGGGTTATAAAACCTGAAATCTTTTGACCACTTCTCGTTTAAGTCATTAAGCATGATACTTTTCAAGAAAAACTTTCTTATATGTAAGGAAATTAGACCATGGCTATGGACGCTAATAAATATTTACAGATGATTTCAGATTAAGTCTATAGTTCAAATGAACTTTGTATATGATAACCATTACATATAAAGGACAATTCTAATCTATAGTGCTCAATAATAAGTCCTCCTTAGAGAAGGTAACAAGATTATATCTTGTGATACAACTTTTTACTTTATCCTCTCCTCAATATAACAATCGTGAAAGACTTCAGGCTCTAGAGGTTCTCTCACCAAAGTCTCTCTCTCAGCTCAATGTATAAAAGGATAGAATTATAGATGCTCAAAGAGGTTGGTAAATTTTAAGTTTTGTCGACACACTATAATATACCTTAGTAGAGGGATTTTTAATTCGGTTACCCTGATCAAGAATCTTGGGATGATCATTCACCTCTTGGGTAATGATATCTTTCTCCATCTTGTTTAAAGTAGGCTTATCCATGCTCAGAGAAAAAATATTACCACTTCTTAAATGCACTTACTAGATATTCACACTAAGGGACCTAGAAGGATCATCCCTAATGAAACATTCAGCCGATGACTCTATATCATTGTTTTGTGAATAGAAAGCTAGCACATTTCATCTGATGAATCACTTAAATCATCACACATGTGATATGTATCATTAAGGGAGGGAAATAATAGTTATCACTCCTCTCCCTCATTGTCATCATTATCATTAATATTTTTAGAATTCAACCATATAAATGTGAGTAACACAAGAGTAAACATAAGCATCTTCTTTCATTAATTCATTAAAATAATAAATTTTGTCAGGAGGAACACTACAATTAGAAGGAACACTAAAATCCTCTCTTGCACTTACATTTGCATCTCGGATAAAAGAAGATACAAAATCATCACCATTTTAAGATGACAAGAACGAAGTGGCAGCAAGGTTTTTGGTTGGTCCTTATTTAAGAGGCTTCTCCCTGTATTGCTTAGGAAGCTCAATCTCTCTGACCTTGTGGCACATTTAAAGCTAATCCTTAATCAAGAAGAAATCTTAAAGCACATGACCTAGATGCCTGTGATAAGGGCAATAATTGGATTCCTTAAACTTCTCCACCTCTTTAGTTCTCTTTAGCAAAGGTAGTTGCATTACTTATTTGATAATATTTTTTAATACTGTTGCAAAGCATTTTTTTTTAAATGCATGTTTCATTTCCTTTGCTCAACAGATTGGGTTTTCCACTTCTGAGGAGGTGGGTGAGTTGGCACCGTAGACTTGGCAAGATTTTTATGTCTACTATCAGATGCTATCAAAATCAAGCTCTCTCTACCTTTTTCAAGGAACATTAAAAGGTTTTTTCCATTTCTACTATTCATCATAATTTTTAAAGACCAAAGACTTTATGTATTTTGTAGGCTAGCCACCTTCTCTTTCAACAGTTTAGAAGTCTTGATTGGGGTCATCTTCAATAAGAATGAAATGGGACCTTTAATCTTGATCATAAGTAATGCAACATCATGCTACTCTTGGGGCTGAGATTCACATTTTATTCTTAAAGTTTATCTTCAGATAATAGATTCAAATAAGGATGCGTTGAGCTTTTGCTAAGCTAACATCAAATTGCTCATGGTGACCTGATGGTAAGCCCCAAAAAAGCATTTAAAATGCATCATCTAACTCAAAGAACATCTGAAGGTTAGGTTTTGTAAGTTGGCATACCATTCAAAAGCAACCTTTGAGAAGATAGTGAAAAAAAATAAAGCAACAAAGATCATTGTTGCCTGTATTGTAACTGAGTGCTATGAATTGAGCGGCATGTTTTCAAGATTTTCCAGCCCAATCAAATCTCTTAAAACATTTAGAGACAAACCCTTAAGGATATTGAACTCACTCATATGTCTCATGGTAAGTTTTACCTTTACTCACGATGGTCTCGCCTGGCTTAGCTACAAAAATAGCTTTGACTTTTGTGTCTACTAAAGAATATAAGTGTAGGTCAAAAGTAACTTGCTCAGAATAATCAACAATAGAAGATTACACATGAATATGCCTAAAAGAAATGGGAGGTACAATAGGCACAGTAGGACGCACCTCAACTTTTAGAGGAGATGAGACTACATTGGACCCCACCATGTAGAAGTGTAAAGCCCCTATTTGGACAGTCAAAAGAACTATCTGACTTTTTAAAAGAGTAATAAAATCATCATTGTTTTGATTCGCTTTTGAATCACGGGGAGATGTTGAGCCTCGGTAGAGTTAAGATGATTAACCTCATCAAGATCAAAGGCAGGATTTTTAATACTTAACCTTTGGTTCGAGTGGTCAATAACATTATGATATGAGAAGTAATCTCCAAATCATGCAACTCCTCACCAAGGAGGTCATCCTCTTTAAGGAAATCCTTTGAAAACTCAAAAAAGACCCAAGAAAAATCTTCCCCAAGATCTATCTCAGTCCCAACTGAGATAGATTTGAGACACGATCAACTGGAGGGACAACTCCCTCCACAAATATCTCTATAGCTTCTACATGTAGAGCTAGAGTTTTAAGAGATTTAGTGATAGGAATATTTCTAACCCACAAAATTTTAGTCAAGAGGCGGGGGGGGGGGGAGGGTTATCCACTGGACCTCCCTCTATAAAAAAAAGGATACATCGATTTTATCCTTAGTTAAAGAAGAAGAGTAGTAAGTCAAAACAATGTTCTATTCATTCTTATAAAAGCATATTATATCAGGTGTGAGCAGAGCTACTACAACAATATCCACAATAGTTTCAGGTACCATATATGTAGTAATGGTCTTAAGCGCTACACCAAGGCTCCCATGTGACTTCCTGGCGGGGTATATGGCCTACAAAATAGAAAGGTAGATATCCTAGCCTTGTAATGGTCCAACAGATAAAACTCAAACTTCTAATACAAGGACCACTAGGGTAAAGAAAATAAAGAAATTATTGCATCACTTTCTTGGGCATCTGAGAGATCTGGGAAAGGAACTTTTCTTTAAAAATAGGATCCTTTCCTCTTAAATAGGAGACTGCTCCTATGAACATCTTTGTTAGAAGATCTATAGTAGCATCATTAACATAAACTGTAGGTTTAAAGTGATCTTCATCTTAAGAAGGGAAGGACATCGTAGTAATTCTGGTTAAAACATGAACCATACAGCCAGACAACACAACAAAACAATTCACAACCAGAGGAAACAAAGTACCCTCCCAAACTGGAATCAAAATATATAAGGAAACCTTTTGTTGATCCTGTTGTTGAGACCACAACAACCTGCTTATGGTTCTCAATCTAGGGGCAAATGAAACCTTCGAGAGTACCAAAATAAAAGGTGTCAAAACAACAATCGAATCAACAAAAGTTGATGTGGTCGAAGTAACTACTATAGATCTAGAGCTCCTAGATAATTTACTCTCCTAAGAATAAATATACTAGATTATATAGAGGGACCACTTTAAACCAGAACGGCATTGTGGCACATCGCCATCAAGTACTGGCATGTGAGCTATGATAGTGAGAGTAGTTCCATGCTGAAATCCTCTTCTTTAGAGGAGGACAAATTGTACATGCCTCGGTTAGAAAAGGATTACTAAGAGTAGTCCTCACAGGATGCTTGAAAGTACTAAAGGTACTAGTCCCCTCTTGTGTAAAAAAATTAATGATTGAAAAGGAAAAAAAGTTCCCCCAGATGCCTCGATCACAATCAATCATTGATTTTACATTTCTGTCAATGAAAAGAGACACTAATTAGGCTAAAGAATAAGTTAAAATATTAATTATAAGAATACATCAATACTAGTGCATAGATATACAACGACTGAAATGCTGAGGGTGAGAAAGGGTTGAAATAGCGTCAAGTCACTAACCATCGAAATTGACACATAAATTGAGTTCTAAGGTCTCAAATGGTATCAAAAGGTGACATAAAGATTGAAATTAGGTCATAAATATGTAAGAGAGGCTCCTTAAAGATGAAAGAGAGTCTCTTACCTAACAAAGTCGCCAATTTATTTTTGTTTACTTTTAACTTGGAGTCATAAGCTTGTCTAAATCATCTTATAATTCTCTTTTTTAAATAACCTCCTTCGACTATTGAAATGATTCAGAGAAAGAAGAAAACTAAGAAAAGGTGAATGTAGGATGAAACTAGACAAGAAAATTAAATTAAAAAAAATATGGAGACTTAAAAGGTTGTCTTTGTGTGATAGGCCAATAATGTATGTTCAAAATGAGATCCAATCAAGGCACCTTCAAGCTCATGTTCACAATGAAAACGCCCTACATAAGCAACCCACTTAACTAGAGAACCAAAATTATATTTTATTCTGGGTCAAATGTGTCCTTTTGGTTAATTAGATCTTGGGGGATACCTAAGAATAGTCTTGATTATAGGAATACTACCTACATTTTTACTTAGTGAATAAAAATATTAAATGTATGTAGTTATCTCAAATGAAAAAAAATTGATGCTCTCAAAGTCTATACCAAGTTAAAATTGTATAGGGTGAATCCCTCACATTCTCAAATGAATGACGAGTTGTCTGCAAACGAAACCCATAAATTGATTGTCTAAAATAAGATCCACTATATACTTTAAAGCCTATTTTGGGTCATAAAGATAAAGGGTAAATCATGTATCTCAAATGAAAAGTAGCTTGTAAGAAATGTAGATCTACAACATGAAATCAATAAAGTATCAAAGGGAAGAATGTACTCAACAAGGGTTTTCCCAAAAAAAAAAGGTAAGGGAGTTCAAGTAGGTTGTGATAGTTCGGAACTCCATGGATCCATCATCCCAAGCTATTATGACCCCTAAGTCAACTTAATTATGAAGGTAGTCGAACCAACCTGACCTGAGATCCCTTGTCATTAACCAATGTGTTGCATCTTCCAAGGAATTTTAGTAGCCTTAATGTTAAAGGAAAGAAGCTTATAATCCCTGTGATTCTATGCAAGTGGAATTCATAGAAGTGGGACTTCTATTAGCTAAGAATTTTGTGCGGAGGCCTGTAAAATGAAAGAAAAAGAGAATTTTGGCTAACAAGCCAAAATACTCCATCAATAACTTACATCTCATCTGGGTTGGGAAGCCTCTGACACCCTAGTCATTCTAGATGACCACCTAAGTAAAAAAGTTTATGTTGGGTTAGTTGAGTTGGAGAAGTAAGAGCACTCCACCTTAGGATATGCAAATTGATGCACTTATCCAAACATTCTGTAATGTAAAATCTTTATTAAATATGACTTGGGTGATAACCATGAACACAAAACTACTTTAAATCTAGTTTGAAGGACATGCAAGAAAACAAATGTTGATTTTAAAGTGATAATATTATAATTCTAATTTTTGATGAATCATAATCATATATTATTATGATTTTTTAGAGAAGATATTTTTAAACCTAAAGAGCCTAAATGTTTTACTAAAAGAGCTCCAAGACAAACCACAAGCCAAATAAGTGAGAATTTAGCACCCAAAATAATGTAAACAAACCATATGATTAATAAGAAAGGTTGGAGCTGATGGATCAGCAACATATCCTATAATGATAAAAAGGTTGTCAGGCTTTGCATATAAATGCTTGATCATAATGCTATATATCAATATTGATTTAGAATTATGGTATAGAACACAAGCAATTGCTTCTAGTTCTCATCACGTGTTTCCACATATTAAGTGCCTCAGAACCTATGCTTGTACATACATACTCATTCCTAAGGACTCTAAGAAAATAGACATTAAGTTTAAATAGACAATTAACCTGCAAAAAAGCATTAACATGTTATTTAAAAGAAATGTATTGAACCATGCACTGCGGGAGGAGTGCTAAACAACACTTGTAGAAAATATAGTAGCTCAAATTATTATTTCTTCCTCTTGTTGGACATGGCTCCCTGCAATAAGACTACTCCTAATATATTGGTGCATATGTCTCACACCCAGTAAACAAAAAATGTAACACAAAAAAGCTTAGATAGACTCAATGAAAAGAAAAATATCCATACATATGAAAACCCTTACTCATCCTACCCTTTTAGAAAGCATCTAAAGCAAGGTATCCTTACAGCTAAGTTTATGCAAAAATGTATCTAAAGCTGGCGTATGTTTTTGACGGGGTCACCATCCCCGACCCCATCTAGAAGGACCCAAGAATTATATTACATGCCTCTAAAGATGATTATTTTATGCCCATATAAATATTAAAAGGTTGATCTTATATATTGTGTAAGCTATAGATGCACTAGTATCAAAACAAGCTTTAAAACATGATGGATATTTTGTTAAAAATATATTTTTCTTGTTTATTAAATAGGTCATAATGATAATAAAAGCCTAAGTGGCACATTTTAGTCCTCTAGGAACCTTAGCACAAATATATGTGTGTTGATCATGATGTCATATTTTGTATTGCTTACTGAGATATCCTTTCAAACAAATTCTTATTAAGAAATCACGATCAACAATGGATCACTCATCTAACTATGATGATGTTACATCAAGATGAACTTGGTAATGCTCATGCAAAATGCAACTTGACTTAGAATATTGTTATTCTTCTATATGGGGTGTGTGATCACAAGCGATATGCTACATGGCATAACTAGATATGATTGCTCTGTCGAGGTATGAGCGAATCACATCATATGCCAAATGATGAATTAGATATAAGTGTTATGATAGGTGAGAACTAACATCTAATCACACATATGGATTTCTGTGACTCGCAAATTTGGCACGGTCGTACAAGTTAAACAACTACACACAAAATGGTTAGTGCTGGTCTATGAAGAAACACAACCACACAAGGTATAATGGCTGCATCTACAAAGTCAAAATAATACAGTGGAATTGAATACAAGATGTTACGATCCATTCTGAAATATATGATTTAGGCTAGTGTTAGGTGAGATAATAATCTCAACATGCTAAAAATTCGTCATGGGCATATGGTGACATGTGATCATTACAAAAATACTAAGAGTGGAAGTAAAAATGCAAAAGGTGTCGCATTCACAAGACATACACAATTTGGTTGCATCGGGTACATGACACCATAGGAAATATTACACCTCACTCAAGAGGAAACAAAGATACTCATGCAAAATACAAGCACATATTTCACTATATGCTATGACACACACAAATAATATTAAGTTTGATTGTATTAGGTATAAGACATCCTTGAGGAAATACACCTTGCCCATGAGGCTACCAAACATGCTCATGCATATGACAACCAAAAGCAATGTATGATATGGAAGGCAAACATGTCAAATTACTCTTACAGATGCCATATGCTGAGCAGCAAGAATGCTAAAAAATAATTTTTACACATAATGAGTTTAGACATATAGGCATCAAGAAAAAACATATTTTCACTCTCATGAAAATACATGCATCAAGCTAAATGTATTTTCACACATTTAAGAATATAGACACTAAGACAATTATATTTGCATGCTAGTTTTAGAAACACACACATCAAAATTATATATAATCTTTTAAATGCATTTTAGTTTCGAATCATTGGACAAACTCAAAACATATGTTTTACATGAATTTGTGTATTAAATCACAAGCATAACAAAATACACATTTCTCATGCATTGTTCTAAAAGATCATCATATGTTATGCATCATACATCAAATGCTTGAGCCTATTCTTACTCATGAACACATGACAAATGAGCCTAATCTTACTCAATGGCAAATCAAGCTTTTCCAAAGTGATCTCTCTTGGATCTAAGCTCAAGTATGGAGACATATATCAACGTTTTGGTGCCTGAGGCAACATAATGCCCACCTCCACTTGCATGGCTTATGATGAATGATTTTCTCATAATGAGAAAACCTTCATAACCTAGGGAGTGAAGATCAAAGGGATTTCCTTCACTCTCCAAATTTTATAGCTTCAAATATCCATCCAAATGAAGCTAACATGACAAATGATGAGATTAGTACAATCTAATTTTTTAAATGGGTCAAGGGATATGTTTTTTTTTGGATAAAATGCTCAAGGAAAAACACGTAAGGCAAAGAATAGATTTCTAATCACTAGGGGCTTCTCTAACATCAGCCTAAACATATTTCTCAAACAAAAACCTAGAAGTCTTTCTAAGAGAAAAGGAAAACTAGGAATTTATATGAGTTTCACCTTCACAATTATGGGTGATGCGTTCTCTTTGCTTGTCTAAGCTCCTCCCATAATAGGATGAAGATGAAGCTCTCCTCCTCCAAAGATGCTCCTCAAGAAGCTCTCTCACACTCATCACATGAAAAGATGAAGTGGGAAAAGGAGAGAGGGAGGATGAAGTTGGAATGTAGAGAGGGAAAGTGAAGGCATAAATTTATACCTCTAAGCTCCTAAAGAGCTCTCTGAAGAACTCCTTAAGCTTTCCAAGGGACTTCTTAAGCCTTTTCACTCTAATATCCTTATCTCAGCTCCCTCAATCTTCTCATGGCTGAGAATCCTAAAAGGTTATGGAGGGAAAGGTCTTTTTCCAAGTCTTCCCTCCATGTGTCATGATCACCCTTTCAAATTACATGATGAAGGAGTACCATTAGCCACCATTACAGGTAGGTGGCTAAAATATCTTTTATGGCAACTTTTACCATTATTTAAATGCATAAATTGGCCTCTTTATGGCAATATTTGGCTAAGTGGGCCCACCAAAATTGAAGTAAGAAAGGTCTGGCGTGGGGACTCCAGCCTTTTAACACAAGTGTGTCAGGTCTGATCCATGATAAAGCACAGGCACTAACATCTAGATGCAGGGGGACAAGCCCTCTAGTTGTGAGAGTACCAAGACCACAATGTAGGTACACCAAAAGGTAGAATCTATCAACCTCTAAGTGTGGCTTTCTCAGCCTCTCTGAGTTCTAGTGCTAGAGTGTCGGTACCTTGGTGTGGGTGCACCTAATAGTGGTTAGTGTGGTTGCACTATATTCTAGTGAGGGGCTTCCAGAAACATGACAGACACTGGTTTTCTAAGGCCAGGACACAAGTGTGCTCTTACAAAACTCCACCTTTTATACCTCAAACACACATCAGGATTCTTAATGGATGTCTTTTAGCTATGGATTCTTAATAAAATATGCTCCCATAGGTTTGAATGAATGTCACATATATGTGATGTCAAAATTTAATGTCAATATGAGAATAATTTTTTGTTCTGAGAAAAGGAATTAAATTCATTCATTCATCAAGTTTGTTAGATCAGTACATTCAGTTAAATATCTGGTGGTTGTTGCCGCACCGGATTGCTATCAGTGTCAATCTTTGCTGTGGCTATCATTGTGGAGCCTCTAGTTTATCTACCATCGTATTACCATTTATCTATGGAGAATTCTCTCCCTAATCATTTAGTCCACCTAAAAATAAAAGATATCAGAGGGTTGAGGCATACGATGATAGGAACAAATGAAAGAAATGTTTGGGGAAAGTTCTGTGAAGTGGATTTCACGTGGATAGCTCCAAAGTGTACGTATGAGGTAAGATTGGCTCCAAAAACTATTGAGACACATTTTTGAAGAAGACCATGAAATAGACCCCACAACCAAAGATTTATGTTTTTATACCTGCTATGGGGTTTACTTCGTTCTATAAGAGTAAGCCCTATAATTATTTTAAGCAATTGGGAATTTCTTAAGAAAACTCATGATTAAGGTTATGACTCATCATAAAAAATTTGAATTTTGTTGTTTTCAAAAAAGGGTTTTCAAAATACTAACCTAAAGGTATTGGATGCTTCATGGTTCTGAAGAAACCTGTCAAGCTCCCAGACTATATTGTGGCTTTGTGTTGTTGTTAATAATTTAATTGAGGTTCATCCTCTGCTTCATCTTTTTGAATTTTGTACCTGAAAAATAGAGTTAGTTCACTCTAATAACATGCAAGGTAAATCTTGGGTGACGTCTACTTTTTATCATTAGTGACCCTACAAAATAGATTTAGCATAAAATATATTTTTTTTGTGATTTAGTTGCTTATTTTATTTTTTTATTTTAGAAAACTTGATTAAGATGCCCATGGTTTTGCATCATCCTCAGGTTGTCGGGTTTTCTGGTTTACTTTATCTGAGAGGTGGTTAAACCTACTTCAACTAAAAGATTCTTGTCAGCAACCATTGGTTGCATCGTCCAAGAGATCTTCTTAGACCCGGGTTGCATTTAGTGATCTTTGTTAATTAAAGTTTCATTTAAGTTTTAATGAATTTTTTGGATTTTAGGAGGTGAAAAATTTAGGTTGCTTAAGACTTATTAGCTGATTTGATTTTTTTTTCTCATTTCTATTTTATTTTTATTATTTGGGATGACCCAGTTAGAATCTCATGGTTCCATCATCCCAGGTTCATTTGGGTTTAAGTTTTGATTAGTCATAAGTGATTAGAAGGTATATTGTTAGCAATCATGGGTTATCTCCTCTAAAATACTTTTCATACCAAGTTGCATTTTATGGTTAAGTTTTAGTGGCTTTATTAATGAATTTTATGTCATTTCTTTTTGTTTGGTCTGTACCTTGGCCCAAATTGTTCCTAACTGAGGCTAAGTGTGCTTTTGTTCTCGATTGAGAAGTCAAAAAATCCTTAACATTCAATCACCTAGGTCAGTGTTGAGTTTGAATTCGTCCAAGTTAGGTTGGACTGATCCGAAGTGAATCCTAGTCGATTTGAATTAGCTCGGGTTGGATCAATTTCAAGTTGGTTTAAGTCAACTAGAGTTTAACAGAATTGGCCCAGATTGGCCTAGTTTGACTGGTGTCAAGCTATGCCAGATTAGTATATGCTAACCCAGGATGAGACTTATTTGATCCAAATTAGGTTGAGTTAACTTCAATTTAACCCTGTGCAGGCTAGGTTGACTTAACTTAAGCTTCATGAGTTATGTTAAACCTAGTTTAATTTAGACTTAGATGAAGTCTAAGCTAATTCAGACTTGATTTAACCTTTAATTGATTAAGTCTAAGTTGAGTTAGACTTAATTTGATTTTAACTTGGTTTAAGTTGGACTTAAATTAAGTTTGACATCCAGTTCTAATTGGGTTGACCCAAGTTATATCGGATTAAGGTTTCTTTGGTTTAATCCAAACCAGGTCGGGTTGATCCGATGAATCAAATTGAATGGGTTAACCTATGTAGGTCGGGTTTACCCGGTGGTTTAATTGATTGGGTTAGCCCAAGTTAGGTTGGTTTGACCAGGTGATTCAATTGATTGGGTTAACTTGAGTTAGATCGGGTTAACCTGGTAGTTCAGTTGGTTTGGGTTAATCCGAGTTAGGTTAGGTTTTCCTGGTGGTTTAGTTGATTGGATTAACCTGAGTTAGGTCGAGTTGACCTAGTGAATCACGTTAAGTGGGTTAAACCAAGTCAGGTCAGGTTGACCGGGTGATTTAAGTTGATTGTATTAAATCGAGTTAGGTCAGGTTGACCTGGTGATTCAAGATGATTGGTCTAAGTTAGGTTAAAACAAAGGGCTAAAGTTGTGCTAAGTCTAAGTTGGGTTAAACTTACTTAAGTTGTAGTTAATTCTAATTTAGGTTAGAGTAAGAAGGGTTTATGTGAGACTATGTCTAATTTAGGTTAGGCCTATTAATGATTAGGTAGGTTGTGCAAGGTCTAAGTTGGGTTTAAATCTAGTGGGATTCAGATTTCATTAGGTAAAATTTAGGTTTGACCTAAGGTTTAGATTGAACTAGGTTTAAGTTGGGTTAGACCTAGTAGGGTTTAGATTATGTTAGGTCTAATTTGGGTTAGACCTAAATGGGTTGAGGTTGTACTAAGTCTAAGTTGGGCTTAGACTTAGTGGGTTTCAAATTGTGGTTAGGTATAATTTGGGTTAGACCAAGGGTTTGGTTGAACTAGGTCTAAGTTGGGTTAGAACTATTAGGGTTTAGATTGAACTAGGTCTAAGTTAGGTTAGACCGAATGGGGTTTAATTTGAACTAGGTCTATTCAAGGCTAGATTTAATTGAATTTAGGTTGCAGTTAAGTTTAATTTGAGTTAGACCTAAAATGGGTAGAAGTTGAAATAGGTCTAAGTTGGTCCAGAACTAGTAGGTTTCAGGCTGGTTTAGGTCCAATTTATCTTTAGACCGAGATCAAACCTAGATTAAACATGAGCTAGGTCAAATCTGATCAGTATCATCTTGAAATCATTGGATTTGGTCCAATTGTGAGTCCATTTAGGTTAGGTCTAATTTAGTCTAGACCTGAACCGAGTTCAATTTCAATTTGGGTTAAACCTGAGTCATTAAGGTTGGCTTTGTTGACCTCAATTTCGGTGAGGTCTTTCCTTCCTCTTAGTTCTTAGGATCTAGTCATAGGACTTTCTTTGTGACTATCCTAGAAGATTAGAGATGGAGCTCATCTACATAGAAATTCAAACCACTTCCTTGCTCTCTCTCGAACCCACATGGATGATCATGAACCTCCAGCACTTGGATGGTTAAGAACAACATGTAAGGATTTAAAGATAAGCCCCATAGGATAACCCTGGGTGGCTAGGGTTTGGTCTTTCACACACTCAAACACAACACAACTCCCTACTTGTCCCAAAACCCTAAATCACACCCATTAAACCAAACTCCTTTACTCTTTGAGACACTCACATGGATAGACCCAAGCCTTTGGCCTTTGATTAAATGGTTATGACCAACATATGAAGTTTCAAGAAGGAGTTATCATTTGGTAAGGCTTGGTTCCAAGTTGGTTAAGTGTGGCTAAAACCCATGACCAAATACCCCTATACCTTAAGCCACATAAAATACCCAATTTTGCTAAAATTTACCAAATTTACCAAAATGCCCCTAGAACCCTAAGTTTCAAATAGTGTCTCAAATCCTCAATTTCTCTCCTAAAATCATGAGAAACCATTTCAAATTACCCAAATTGATCAAAACACCACAACCTCCCCTATACCAATCCCAACTACCTAATGGGCCCAATTTGACCATTTTGACCAAAATCCTAATTCTACCCTTAAAGGCCCAAAAAAATACTAATTTGCAGCCAATTGATCAAATTGACCCCCAATTTCCATCTAATTCACTCCTAACCAACCCAATTTCAAAATTCAAACTCAATTCCAAACAAACCCAAGCCCAGTTTGATTAGCCTATGTTTAATTTCAATTTAATTCCTTCATGTATACTTTAAAAGTCCATACTCCTATGTATTTTCAAAAGCCCATGACATTGATTTCAAAGGGCCCAAATTGAGCCAACATGACATAAAATATCTTTCTCATCATCCCATTTTAATTTAAATCTTCATCATGGGCATCACGACAACCATATGATGCATACACATGAGGTTTTATCCAAAATTGAGCATGTTGATTTTTCTCATTTAAATGCATAAAAAATCCTAAATATCTTTTGTATGGAAGATTCCCCTGGGCTTATACATAGCATGTCATGTCTCATGGTGTCATTCATGGGCATCATAAAGTCAAAATTGTCAAAAATGGTAAAAGGAGGTGACCACTCCCTCTCCCTCCTTCAGTTGGACTTTCCCTCTTCATGATACATATAACCCTTTGCCTCATGACCAATCCAACCATTTAAACACACCCAAACATTCATTAGGGTTTGTCCAAGCACCCTAACCACTTTGGGACTAGACCTAACCACTTGACAAAGAGTTTAAACCCAAACTAGCTCACTTAGCCTAAACTCCATTTTTCCCTTGGTTCTTCGCATTGGAGCTTACCTAAAACCAAATTGAGCTGTCCACTCAGTCCCTCGAACTTTCTTGAGCTCAGGGGTGACCTGACCCTGGCTGGATGACCACCTCAGCCGCTTAAAAAACCCATGTCCGAGAGGGACCAAATGGTTTAAACCCAAAATTTAACTCACCTGAGCTGTCTCACTCCAATTGGCCATCACACCTTTTCCTCCCTCCACATAAGTGGTTGTTTTGCCACTATGGCATGCCCTGTTGGTCGCCAGAGCCTCCTATATAAATGGTGGACCTCCCACGGGCAAAGAGGGAAGAGTGCTCAAATCATAACAATACTCTGCCAAGTTTTCACCTGACCCCTTTATAACTCTGAGAAGCCAATCCCTACTACTTTCCTGTCCAAATCCCCGCTAGTTAGCCTCAGTTTCAAATTAAAAAAATTAGGACTTTTCACGACCATCGCTCCAAATCAATCAATTCCCTAACTTGACTCACTTTTAAGCTTCACTAGAGCAAGAAAAAGCTCCCTCTGCCAAGCTAACTGCACTAGACTTCAACATAGGACGTGCCACCCTTAGGTTGAATTCCAACTTAGACCTCATACTAGAGAAAGGGGACACATTGAGGGTGTTCGCAAGACTCCAGTGAAGCTTCTACAAGCTTCCAATTGATGTTACACCTCTTGGATGAAGGTACAGATCTAAAATACTCCATTTTGTTCTCAGTTTGAGCTTTGTGAAGAAAAGTTTAATTTCATGTGTATATAACCATATAGATGCATTTATCTTGAGTAGATGATGGAATAGGAGTAAACCTTGCATGATTTGATTGAAATGCTAGTGAGAAATTAGGTTTATAGAATGAACGGTTTACAGGTTAGGTGATTTGGGAACTATGACCAGGAGACATCATATTGCGCGTGTATCTGACGAACGAGCCAGATTATGTCGAATGAATAAATGAAGTGGTAAAGGCAGGATGCATTACGGTTGACTCAGAAGGCGGCATCGAATAGCGCAGCTACACATGGAAAGCTCTGAGCTGCCAAGGATTGTATGGCCCTGACGAGGATAAAAAGAAAAATAAGTTTTTTATGATTTAATTAAATTCAAAAAATTTCCAAAATTCATAACTTTATATAGAAAAATCATAAGATAAAATAAAAATGCCCCCCTGCATGCTCAGTGAATAGAGGAGAATCATGTGGACCAAAAATAAAAATTATTTAACTTATATTTATTTTTAAGTTAATTAAATACCCTATAACTTCATTAAATATTAATATCCATAAAATGGAATTTTGAAGATTTGTTCTCTCCTTTATTGGGAATGTTGTCTAATTTTTCCAAAGTAAGAGGGCACTTCTAACATGGTGAAACCTAATTTTCAAAGTTAAGTCACCCTTTTGATTAAATTATATATATATATATATATATATATATATATATATATATATATATATATATATATATATATATATATATATATATATATGAGAAGAAGGGGGAAGGAATCCAAATCTTCATGATATGCTTACTTTTTCTGATCAAGTTAAGGAGGCTAATTTATTTGATATTGGTTTTGAAGGGTCTCCCTTTACTTGGAAGAGGGGAAGTATTTATGAAAGATTGGATAGAATTATTCCTAATAATGTTTGGCTTGATATGTTCCCCATTTCTAAAGTTCAACATCTTGCTAGATTGGGATCTGATCACTCTCCTTTGCAAGTTAAAATTGCTTTCACAACTCCTGTTCATAAAGCCAGTTTTAGATATTTAAATGTGGTATTCCCACCCTAATTGCAGTAAAGTAACTGAAAACAATTGGAGCATTCCCCGTGATTATTTAAATGCAAATCCTCTTATTCAATTATTGTAGGCTTAGAAAAAACTGGCTAAGGCTTTGACTTACTGGAATGGGAATGAATTTGGCAATATAAATTCAAATATTTAGTATGATGAAGATTTAGTTTCTAGCTAGAAAAAGAAGTTGAGGATGGTACATGTTCTGAACATGAATTAATGAAGGCAAATGAAAGATTAAATTCTGCTATATTACAGGAGGAACTTTTTCTTCAGCAAAAAGCTTCAGCAAATCATTTCTTATATGGGGATAAGAACTCAAAGTTCTTTCATGCTGTCATCAAATATAGGAGATCTCTGAATACCATTCTGAAAATTAATTTTTCTATTAAAGGCTGGTTATATGATTCCCAAGCAATTGCTGAGGATGCTGTTTTTTATTTCCAAAAACTATTTTCTTTCCACTCTTCTAATTCTTCTTTATTTTTTGCTAATCTGTTGCAAAATGGTTTACACAAGGGCAATGGCGATCTCTTAACTAATCTGCCTACAAAAAATGAATTATTTCCAGCTATTAATTCAATGGATGGTAATAAAACAGCTGGACCAGATGGTTTTTCTTCAGATTTCTATAAACAGTTTTGGAATATTATAAAGCTCAATGTTGTTGCTGCTATACATGCCTTCTTTCAAGGTATTAATCTACCTAAGTATTTTTCTTCTTCTTCCATTATACTCATACCTAAAGACAGAATTAAGAACTGCTGGCAAGACTTTAGACCAATTAGCATTACTTCCACTTTCTCTAAAATTATTAGCAAAGTGCTTGTGGCTAGGCTTTAGCCCTTCTGGGTGGACTTGATTTTAGAGAATCAGTCTGCCTTTGTTAAAGGTAGTTGCATAAGTGAGAATGTCCTTCTAGCACAAGAACTTCTTGTTGATATTGATAAGCCTTGTAGAGGATCAAATATTATTCTAAAATTGGATCTCTCTAAAGCTTTTGATTCTATTAATTGGTCATTTATCTTAGATGTCTTAGCTTCTAGAGGCTTTAACTCTGAATTTTGCAATTTAATCTCTAGATGTCTGGAGAATAATTTTTACAGCATTATGATCAACGGAAACAGTCATGGTTTCTTCCAAGCTGGTAGAGGGATCAAACAAGAAGATCCTTTGTCTCCTTATATTTTCATTTTGGCTTTTGATTACCTTTGTAACTTGTTAAATGAAGTACAACAGGACAATCCTTATGTTCAGTAGTAGCACAAATCCAATCAATTGATTAGCCATCCTTCTTCTGCAGATGATGTCATTGTCTTTTTTAATGGCAGCAAGAACTCTATTAAATGCATAATGAAATCTTTATCTTATTTTGAAGCAGTTTCTGGGATGACATTTAATAAAGCTAAATGTCAGTTTCTTGCTAGTTCATTATTTTAAGTTCATATAAGGAATTGGATATCTGACTATACTGGATTCAAAGAAGCTACTTATCCTCTTATTTATTTGGGTTTTCCTTTGTTAAAAGGAAGAAGAAGGATGTCTCATTATGATGAAGTGGTCACTAAAATCTCTTCACGGATTTAATGTTGGAGAAACTCATTTCTGTCAAATGGTTGTAGGATTACTCTATTAAAGAGTGTTTTAACAGCCTTCCCATTATATATTCTTCAAATAGTTAATATGAATAAAAGTACTCAAAAGCTTCTATACATTACTTTTAATAAATTTCTATGGGAAGGACAACATAAGCAAATGCATTGGTCTAAATGAGATAAGTTGTGTAAACCTATTGCTAGTGGTGGGCTTGGGTTTAAAAGTTTTCAACACCTCATTTTTTCTTATTATTGTAAGCAGTGGATTAAATTTAGATAAAAGTCTTCCCTTTGGTCTAAATTTTTACGTGGGAAGTATTGTAAAAATGCTCACCCTTCCCAGGTTCAAACTAAGCTAGGGGATTCAAAAACGTGGAAGAAGCTATAGAAAGTAAGGGAATTTGCTGAAAGTCTATTTATTTGGGAACTTGGTGATGACCAAATTGACTTTTGGCTGGATAATTGGTTATTTAATGATTATCTAAAGAATCAACAAGTTAATTCTTCTACAATACATAAAGTTTCTGACTGTTCGATTAATCTTAATTGGGATGTTTCCAAACTCAGTACTGCTATCAACAAGGATCTTATAAATAAGATTCTTACTGTTCCTTTGTAGCCAAATAAGCAAGATAGATTGATCACTAAAAATCCTTCAAATCAAAGTCTTTCTAAGTTCATTTATCTTTTAAGTTGTCATTAGGTTTATAATGATTGGGGAAAGTTTCTTTGGAACAAGTTTATATCTCCTTCAATGCCCTTCTTTTGCTGGAAACTATTCAAAAAGTTTCTGCCAACAGATGATATTCTCAAGCTTAAAGGAATTCGTGGGCCTTATATATGCCATTTTTTTCATCCAATGAAGAATCTATTAATCATCTGTTTCTCAATTTTCATGCTGTTCAGGAAGTTTGGAAGACTGTTCTAAGGTACAAGGGCATTCTTTCTAAATATCATTTATGGAATAATCTAGATTCCTGCTGGCAGGATTGGAAGGGGACAGCAGATTTTATCTCCCTCTCATAATTTTCTGGTTCATTTAGATGACGAGAAATGATACTATATATAATAATAAGGCTTTCTCGGCTCAATTTATTATTAAGAATTTTGTGAATTATCTTCACAAGATAAGCAAACATTCTAAAGTTGATGACAAATCCTCTTATATCAAAACTGAACTGATTATTTGGAGAACTCCAAAGTTCCCTTAGGTTAAAATTAATACTAATGGCAAATCTAAATCTTCCACTGCAGGTATTGGTGCTCTTTGTAGAAATCATATGGGTAAATGTCTATGGATTTTATCTGCTCCTATTATGGCTGTTAATGCACTTGAGGCAGAGGCTATAACAGTTTTTTGGGGTCTTAAAACAACCATCATGAATAATAATTTTCTTATTCATATTGAAGTGGACTGTTTGCTCTTACTTCACATTTTACAACATAAAGCTGTTGCACCTTGGTATCTTCAAATATGGATTAGCAAGATCTCTCTAATCTCCACTCATAGAGCTATAGTTTGGAGCCACATATATAGAGAAGGAAATCAACCTACAAACCGGTTTGCTACTCGAGCTTCTTCTTCTAATGAGATTTTATGTTGTTTTTATTCTTATATTGATCCTAGATCTCTTTTATTTAAGGATTTTAGTTTTCTTTTACATGGGGATTTGCTTTTCATTCCTCATATCAGATGTACTAGACTCCTTAAAGATTAATAAATTGGTTGATCCTTATATATATATATATATATATATATATATATATATATATATATATATATATATATAGGTTTGCTTTGTAGGTGCATCGTGGTCAGAGGAGTGTAAGAAAAATAAAACTTAAGTTTAAATACTTTAGAAAAACAATTTCTTAATTTAATTCATTAAAGCCCATGAAAAATTAAATAAAGAAAATATAATTTAAAACACCACAAAAATTGGTTCACAGTGAAGAAAACGAATATTAAGCCTTTGTAAAACTTTACCCATTTGAAATGTTTCTGATATCAAAGTGTATTTTTCAACATAAACAGGATTTTTATACTAAAATAATTTTAATAAATAGAATACAATTAAGAAAATTATGAAAAGTGCTTTGGAGTGATATTTGTGAGCATGGACACCCAAGAAAAATAAAATTGGTGTTAAAATAAAAAGTTTATTTTTGAGCTATTTTTCAAATTAAAAATCATAAAAATTACAAAAATGCACCAAAATGTCTTTAATTGTTTCCTGACCACTTGGGGAAAATTAGAATATTTTTCCTATTTTATTAAAAAATTTATGTATTAATGCCTAAATATGTATTTTCCTAATTTTTCACTAAAATAATTAAATAAAATAAATACCAGAAAAAATACAAAATAAATTTCTTTATGTTCCTTGAAGTTTGGGAGATCCAAAAAATATAAATTTGATTTTTTTAAAATCAGATGTATTTCCTATTTAAATAATTATCAAAATAAAAAAACACATATAAAAAACTAAATTATTTTTCAAAAATTCATGAAATTTAACCCAAGTGGTTCTCTGATCTAGGTAAACCTACAATAATTTTGTTAACGATGGAAATTTTATCTTGTTAGTTAAAATGAATTAACTTTGGAAATTCCTTTTTTTGGATTAAAATAATTATAAAAATAGAATAAAAAATAAGAAAAATATGATTCCTTCTCTGCTGCCTTAATTAACTCATGGGAGAAAGGTCGGCAAAGTTTCAAGCCCTTGTGAATAAATTTTAAAGATTTGTCAAGATAGGAGCCTTAGGGGCAAAATTGTAATTTCCATATTTTCACCTCCTAATTAAAATTTAGGGTATGCTAAGGTTTTAAAGGGTAATATTTGATCCTAAGCAATGTTCTAAGGTGATTAAAACATGAGGGTAAAAGGTAAAAACTAACTAACCTCATTTTTTTTAGAAAAGAAGGGTATTAATGTAATTACTTAAATTGTTGAACATTGGAAGATGAAATTGACTTGAATGATTTAAATGTTTGGGACATAAGTTGGGAAGTCAATAACCCACTAATCTAAAATCCCAAACTAATGGTTGAGTCATACGTTAATCTTTTAATTAAATCTTCTTGATATGAGTTTTCATAAATTACACATTTACCCTCAATGTCTTAATTGTTTTACAATGATTTAAGTTTAATTTAAAGATACTAGAAGGTTAGTTAGAAGATAAACCATGATTAATCACCTTCAAACACTACAAGCTCGTACTTGCCTATCCCCTCTCTCATGGACTAATTGAGATATAAAAACTGAGCATAGCTCAAACCCAATGAATCTCGGGATGATTTGTTCCAAATTATAATAAATTCAAGTGAAATTAAAATGGTTCAAAGGATTCTTAAAAGTTGTCCAAAAACTTTTATAATCCTCTGAATATTTTAAAAAATGATTGAACTTATTATGAGTTGTTCAAGAAAGTCATCCTTAAAACTTTTGGGGCCCACCAAGTCCTGAATTGTGGTCTCTTTTTAACTTAAAACCGTTAAGGCTTAATTGCTACCTAGTACTTTCTCTTACTTTTAGTGTGCAATATATAAATTATTATGAATGCTAACATTTGAGTGGGAGCAACGAGAAGATGACAGGTACACATTTACAGTTTGTTTATTGTCATTTGTTTCTACAATTTACCACTGCTTTAATGTATTATGCATACTTGGTTGATACACTTTTCAAAAGACAAAACAACAATTTTCAAAATTAAGATAAACTTTTTTTCAAAATTAAACTTTAACACTTTTAAGAAAAACAAAAAAAACATATTACATCCTTTTAAATTTACGGGAGTCCCTCAGATGAGGAACCTGCAGTTGTTAATGGGATCTCTATAGTTTAAATAAGTTTAACCACTTATTTAGACAAAGTAAATTAAAAAGAATTTTGTGGTGCCAAAATGAGGAACCATGCTATCCTAACTAGTGTCACTCAATTTAAAGTAAAATTCCCCCAAATAAAACACTTGAATAACAATAACAATAAAGCTAGAAAATTGAAACATACACGATAAAATCTTTTGAAACTTAGACCTTAAGACTGCTACTACAAAGAGGAGTTTGGAGCTATCACCGCGGGTAGCACGAAGAGGACATACAGAAGAACATCCTTGAGAGAGAAAACAAAACTACAATAGCAAAACCACCCTCCTTTAGTTTAAACAACAAGCCATAGGACTTCGATGTGGTCTGTCTAGCATGGCGTAAATACTCAACTTAACTTTTAGGCCTTTGTACAACCATGTTATGCAACATAAGCACTAACTAGTCTTAGGATTTTGAGGTTTTTGTTCGTTATAACATAAACCCTCCTATTTTTAGTCTATTTGTGACCGTGTCATGCAAGTGTAATCCAATAATTAAAATTTACAGGATGAAAAATGTAATACTATTTTCTCAAAAATTTGAGCCCAACCATGATGTTCCCTAATTTTCTCCCTTTGGATTCTGAAAATAACTGTTCATATTTGATCTTTCCCATTTGATATTCCTTTGTTTAATCTTGAAAGTTTAAACTTTGAAGTTCTTAAAGGCAAAACCACTAATATGAACTGAGAGTATTCTTAAGCGGCTTTGGTCACTTAAGATGTAATTAACTATAGGGGTTTGCCTCTATAAGGAACTTCGAAACCTTATTTAATCTTCTATATTAAATAAGGGAACTTGTCAGTCAATATAAAAATGTTTCGTAGACCAAAACAGATGTCATACAATCTATAGTTTATTTAATCGAGTCTAACTATCAAGTAATGCATCTAATCCTCGTAATAGGTACATCACTTGCGGTGTTGTGCTCGCTTATTTAAACTATTACATATATGAGATTGGTTTGATCTCATATTAAGAAAAAAAAACTAAGACATTATTTTTCAAAATAAAATACTAATTTCCTATAATCAAACTAATATATATATATACATATATTAAATTATATTCAAATTATTTCCAAAAAATTCGGCGTACCGATAATTTCTAGTGACTCCGTTGGGGAACAGTTTCTGCCTCCTTCAATTATTAGATGGTTTTGCTTTCATAAATTGGTAGCGTGTCCATGTCCCTCGTTGACGAAGCTACCATTCTTCCATTGGCATATAATGGGCATAAAAAATGTTTAATTTTTCATATGTTTTCAATGCCTATATTTGGTGATTTTGAATGATATTGCACTTTAAAAGATGGCATTTTTTGTTTTTAGTAGCCTGTATTTAATGTAATATCATCTTTGAAATAACTTGTGGTATGTGGTGTCACCTTTAGGTTATTATAATTTTGATTTTAAGAATGTCAGAAGATAACTTAGTTGAAATCTTATGTGAAAAAATTATTCTAGAGTTAAGATATTTTGTAGGAAACTTTAAGAAAATAATTTTATTATTTATGGTAGAATAGAGTTAAATATTTGAAAAGTTTCGAATATAGATTTATACTTATTGAAAATTGAGTCTTTTTTGAAACCTTTTTTGAACCAATACTTACACTTTTAAAAAACAAGGGAAAATTTTGAGTTTTGAATTTTAGAAAGAGGATAGTGAAATTCAAAATTATTAAAGGACTCCAAATATATTTATCCTTACATAAAAGAAAGAATAAGGATTAAAAAGATCTTGAAAGAAAAATAAAGGAGAAAAATAAAATTAAAAAGAAAATATGTGAGGATAAGGAGAAGCCTAATAAAAAATTGGTTTCACTTGAATCTTTTTATATAAAAAGACTTAGAAACAATCCTAAGCTTATTCTTATTTTGAAAAAGTATTAGTCATATTGGTATATATAAGGTGCTTTAATTCTATTTTTATACTTTCTATGCATCTTTAGTTTGATAAGTTTCAATAACTTTTGAAGTAAATAGAAAATCCGGATTCCTTAGTTGAATATGAGATATTCTTACGCTCTAGTCCTAGGTTGATTTGTTATAATTTCTCCTAAGTTACACTATAATATTTCTGAGATAAAATTATAGGAAACTCTACTAAAACTCACAACCACAAGTCAACATATTTGGTTTCTAAAAGTTATAGTATTACTTAAAGACAAGTAACAATTATGTTTGGGGGATTTTGATACGCCTAAATAATGTTCAATTTTTCATATACTTTTAATGCATATATTTGGTGATTTTCAATGATATTGCATTTTAAAATAATTTATTTTTTATACTTTTGGCTTCAAGTATGAGAAAAGGACTTTTTGAGAAATAGAAGCAAAAATGGTGCAATTTGGAGCAAAAACGAGCAAGAAAGTAAATTTTGACGTAATACATTTCAATATGTCTTTTTTATGCTTAATCTCTTTTACACTTCTCACATGTTTTTGAATGAAATTAAAATTTTAAAAAAGGTTATTTTCATGTTTATTTTTTAGGTATACTTTTTAGGAATGAAACACAACAAAAATGGGGTGAAATGGAGCTAAAAAAAAGCCAAACGGAGCAAAAAGGTTGAGCTGTTGCAAGGTGGCGCCAGAACCAGCGCCATCAGTGCCCGAGTCCATAAAATGGCTAGAAATGGCACCGACAACAACCAAAAATGGCGTCGACTGTGCTAGGGATGGTTATGGCTTAATTATAATGCAGTTGGATAATTTTTGGAAGTTTGCTTGAAGCATCTCTTGGGAAATTCGTCCCTACACTATGTTAGAGTGCTTGAATGCCAGAGAAAGTGTAGAAAGTGTGTGTATATGGGAAAAACGTGGAGTAATGTTAAGGTTCTTAGAATAGGAGTAGAAATGTAGATTTTTACCTTTTTTGGAGAGATTGGAGAGGGTATATTGAGTGAATTTGTAAGGATTTATGCTAGCATTGCATGGATCAGCGGAAGATTTCGTGGGAGAGAACTTCATCTTTTTTTCAAGGGGAAAAAGCTAAGTATTGTGTTCTTCTCTATCTTATTATTTTGTGAAAACTTATCTAGTGGATTTGCTTTGATGAAATAAAGTTTTTTATTGTGCTTTCTTCGTGCTTTGTGATGTGTTTTTCTTACTCTTTCTTCTTGTTTGGAAATAGTGGCATGAGAAGATTATACCATTATTTTCATTCTACTTTTCTTTTGTAATGAGTATGATTCATGTTTAAGATTTTGGGATGCATTTTAAAGAGGTTTTAATTATAAAAGTGATAGTTTATACATGAACTTCATTTACATTACAATAAGGGCCCGTTTTAGTGTTAAAATTTATTGTAATAGCATTAAGATCTGAGAGGGCCGTGTAATTCTCAACAAAGTGGAACCACATTTAATTTCATGAATGAGAATGTAGTCCATGGGGGGTAAGTGCAAATAAATAAAAAAATATACTTTGATGGGCATAGAAATGAAGATTTTAGGGTGACATACTAAAATCCTCAATTTTATCCTAGTGTTTGGAAACTAAATCGAGAGTTAGCCCTCAGGCGAGGGGGAAGTGGGAGCTCTGGAGTAAGAGCCAGTGTCCTTCCAGGCTAACCATAGATTTAAGGACTAAGTCTAGGATTAGCCAATGTTCTTTATGCACTCGAAAGAGAGTAAAGAATCAGAATGCTTCTATTTGTCACATACAATATGTAATATATCTCATTCCTAATAATTATCCAATTCACTACATAAGAATAGTAGTTTTTGTCATCTCAAAATTCTCCAAACCAATTCATCCAATATGGTTTATCTTCAGAATTAATATTTTACTTTAGGAGTAGTTATTAGTTGTTTTAAACTTATGATTTACCTTTAGGAGTACTTGTCAGTAAAACCACTTAAATTAACATTCCAAACTAAGGATTGATAGTAGCAGACTAAAATTAGCCTAAGGGTTTTCTTATCTCGCTTCTCTGTGGGATCGATACTAAGGTTTTTAAACAAAGCCCTAAATTAGTTGAAGCGATACGTGCATTTGTGTAGAACCCATAATGTGTGAATTATTTTCTATATTAATCAAATTTTTATTTTGCACATTAACCGCTAAAAAAGTTGGGTCAATTTTTTGGCCATTTATTAAAACCTAAATTACTGTGCAATTGTGGGGTCGTGTCAAGTTTTTGGTGCAGTCTTTAGGGGAATTAAATTGACATAAAACATGCTGAAAAACAACACACACTAGGGGTGCATCAGCATACCTCACTCATTTTTGTCTTGAGGTGTATAGTCAACTCCTCTTAAATTTTGGAGCCACTATTTAGACACCCCTAAACTGAGAGGTCCGGGATCATCCCACCTCCCAAGATTGAGGTGCACCTGTCGGCATATTTTTAGGTTGTGTGTTTTATTCTGAAAAGGGGGTCGCCTAACAGAAATTGTCGGCAAATTTTTAATTTAATTTAAATAAATAATTTGAAAAGTAGTATTTGATTTTTGAAAATAATTTTAAATTTGAAAAAAAATTTTAAGATATGAAATCAAACCGATCTCACATCCCAAATAGTTTATATAAATGAGCACCGCACCACAAACCGTGTATCTATCCCGAAGAATAGGCACACTCGCTCGACGATGGGGCTCGATTAAATAAACTAGAAGATTTGTGACATCCATTTGGTCTGCGAACCAATTTTATAAGCCGACAAATTCCCTTGCTTAATATAAATGAATTAAACAGGGTTTATATTACCTGGGTTTTTAAAGTTCCCTATAAGGGCAAGCCCCTATAGTTAATTACATCTTAAATGACGGGAATCACTTAAGAAAACTCTCGATAATGATCAATGGTTTTGCTCTCAAGAATTTCAAAGTTTAAGGTTTTCAAACAATTAGATTTTTGGAAATTTCAATAGGGAATGACTTAAAATTTGGAACAATTATTTTCAGGAGTCCAATGGAAAAGAAGTAGGAGAAGCTGAGGATCCAAGAAGAACCTTGGCAACTTCCCAAACTATCCTGTTGTTTGGCTTGGATTTAAGGAAATCCTAATATTATCTGATATTTCAATCTTGCCAATTTTAATTAATTTGGACTTATATTTGTATGATAAAATCATACAAATAGATTTCAAAGATATGAGGGTTTATGTCGTACTAAACGACTACCTCGGAGTCCTAAGACTGGTTAGGGCTTAATTTACATGACACGATCATACAAATGCCTAACGGAGAGTTGAGGATTTATGTTGCACTAGGAAAACTACCTCAAAATCCTATGGCTTGGTTATTTAATTCTAAGAAAGTTTTGCTGAAGTAGACTCAGGTTTTGCTGATGACGATGGCCGTGCTGCGCACCATGCTCCGAGCTCCTTGTTGTTGCAGAGGTTTAGTTTTAGAAGTCATGAATCAGGAGATGAGAGAAGTGTTTTGGTTTAGAAATCTTAAAATTCAAGTGTTTTTAATATTTTAATTAAAACAAATCTTAAAGTTGATTACAACAGAACCGATTAAGATCCCACGGTTCCGTCATCCCGTGCATCGTTATTTTCATCGAATTCACTTAGTCCAGTATGAATTTGCTAAACTCAACTGAATGAGTTCCACACTTTCATTTAGATCGTGGGAAATCCCGTTAGCAACACGTGGGTTACATCATCCGAGGTATTCCAGATCATTCAACGAGACATTTTAATTTTAGTTGCAATTGTAGTTTTATGTTCTGTTTGTGATTAAATTTTAGGTTGTTTTATATTTTGAAATGTTGTGGCGGTGAATTTTATCTTGCAGTGATTTTTAATTTAGTTTTGGTTTCAGTTTTAGGGACTACCCTATAGGTTTTGGTTTTCATGCAACAGTTGTTTATCATGCAAGAAAAGTATAGTGCATTTTGCAATAAAGTAAATTGCAATAAAATAAAAGCGTACCTGGAGGGTCTTCCCGTCATCCCAAGCTGCACTTAAAACATGTGTTAAGGCATTTAAATATTTCAACAAGTACATAGATAAAGCTAAGAGAAAGGTTTTGGTTGTCTATCAAAGTCCTAATCCTATAGCTAGTCATCTCCTATGACGTCTAGGTTCTTGTATTTTGGTTTAAGGACGATTTTCTTCATCAAAGAACAATTAAGTTCAATTTTTCTCATAAACATCCTATCATATTGAGGAAGTGCTTAAGACGAGTCTTAAACATCTTTTTAATATTGCTGGAATTGTTCTAAGTCCAAGAGAATTTAATTATACAAGTGAATTAATCATCCGGGAGTTTAAGTTTTGTTCTTTTGCTCAGTGAACTAGGACGTTTGAATATCCTATAAGTGAAGTAACACTTCACTTGATGTTTCATTTAAGAGTTATAATAATAAGAGCTTTAAAAGGGCAAATCAAGTTATTAAGTAATTTGATGATTTAGACTTAATGATTTAATCCTAATTTTGATTTAATTATAAAAAATTAGTTTAAGTTTGGAATAGTGTTCAAGTTATTTTAGGTTTAATTCTTAATAATTTCATTTAGGTTTGTTATTAAATGATTTTAATTTAATTTAATTCAATTTAATTTAATTTTGAGTTAATTTAATTTAATTTAATTTAATTTTAATTTGACTTAATTTGATTTAGTTTAATTTAATTTTAATCTTAATTTAATTTAATTTTAATTTAATTTAATTTAATTTAATTTAATTTAATTTAATTTTAATTTCAATTTAATTTTAATTTAATTTGATTTAATTTAATTTAATTTTAATTTTAATTTAATTTTAATTTAATTTGATTTAATTTAATTTAATTTTAATTTTACTTTAATTTTATCTCAACTTATTTTTCTTTTAATTTAATTTAATTTGATTTTAATTTAATTTCAATTTTAATTTAATTGAGATTATTATTATTTTTATTTTTTAATTAAGACTTAAGTATTATTGAAGTGATTTATTTAGGGATTTTTTAATTAAAGAATAAATATCCTCTTAAATAATATCCCTACTTTAATAATTCCAATTTTCCATTAATCTTCCAAATTTAATTAATTAACTAATTAAGGTTTTCTTTAATTAATCTTAAAAATGATTGATGGGTTTCTACCCTTCAATTATTTAAGTTTCAATTATCCAAAAATCAGTTTAAAATCAAATATTTTACCCTCCCCTTTAATTAATCCTAAAATTTTAATTAAGGGTTGAAATTTTAATTACCTTTTTGCCCTTCAAGCTTAATAATTAAATAACTCACTAAATTAAGCTCAAATGAACTTGAAATTTTTATGCAACCTTACTCACATGTCAATTAAGACATTAGAGGAGAAAATGTGATTTTTCTGTATTTAATTTTATTTATATAATTACTTTTAATGGAAAATAGGGATTTTCAAGGAAAATTCAATAACATGACCAAGGAAATGTTTCTATCCTTGAGAAAATTATGGGATGTTTTTAATGACCAGAGGACCATTTAGACCAATTTTGGTGATTTTTTGAATTTTATTTTATTTATTATAATTATTTTTAGTTTTGGAGTATTAATTAATTTAAAAAATAAAATAAAGGTTGAAAAATGAATTTTATATTTTTCAAAAATCTTTCTGATATCAGAGAAACTAGAAACCAATTTTATAATTTTCTGATTTTTCTTTGATTTATTAGAATTATTTTAGTGAAAAGGTTAAAAAAATACATTTTTAATATTAAAAATTACATTAAACCTTTAAAATTCAATATCTTATCCTAGGGACTTAAGAAAAATATTTAGTTTGTTCCTAAGTGTTTAGAATTCAAAATATGATATTTTGGTGATCTTTAATATTTTTATGCTTTTTATTATTTTTTAATTATTAAAATTATTAAAATATTGATAAAAATCAACTTTTTTAGAAAATTATAATTTTAATTTTTTTTAAATTCCTCTGATATCAGAGAGGCTCCAAAACCAATTTTGTGAATTTTTGAAAAATATTTTGTGAGTTATAAATTTTTAAAGTTTAATTTTATTCATTATTACTTAAGAGGCTTAATCAACCCATTTGGTGGGGTTAATCAAGTCCAATTATTTTCAAATTTTTATGTGGTGTTCTCCTATCCCTAAAGGATAGTGGAGAATTGTTTTTAAGTTAATTTGATGAATGGTTAGCCCTAATTAATTAAAGTTCACTTTTCGGTGTTTTGGCCAATTAGAGTTGTTCAGAATGAACTAGCTCAAAAATTATTTTTCCTAGGTCCTTCTAGTCATAAGAAACATCACCAAATTTTCCTAGAATTTATTTCTCAACATGCTAATTATTGGAATTAAAATACTCAAAACAGCAACATGAATTTGAAAAATCAATAACTTCTCATAGGGATGGCCTCTGACCTTGGAAAATTTAGGGAATGTTCCCAAGTTCAGAGGCTTCAAAAGCCCTATGGTCTCATGCCATGGTGAATTTCCTATATGCACAGAAAATTAAAACAATGTAGAGAGTAAATAAATTATTAAAAATAAAATACTTAATGAAATTATATGATTTCTTTTCCACATTATTCTCCTCTGTTCACTGAGCAAGATGGTATTTTTATTTTATTTTTAGGATTTTTCTACACAAAGTTGTGAATTTTCAAAGTTTTGGTAATTAAATAAATAGAAAATAGCCCTAATTTCCTACTTATCCACGCGGCACTGACTCAACCTCGGCGTCTCCGAAGCTCTACGCGTCGTCTTTTAATTCGGTGTTGCCATATGACCACGCGGCCCGTGGTTCATGTCCCGTTACTTCATCCGGCGCGATCCTGACTATTCGCTCGATACACGCGCGATCCGACGGCTCTTGGTCATCGTCTACGACTGGTGTGAACCCGTGACCGTCAACCTTCTAACCCTAATTTCTCACTCGATTCTCGACGGATTTTTGTGTTCTTATGCTCTATGGATTCGTCTTGAAGAGACGAACACATCCATATGGTAAACATGCATTGAAATTGATTCAAATTAAATGGAGAATCTCTATAAGCTCGGGGAGAAGAATGAGTCCATATCTTTGCTCAGAGAAGTGAAGCTTCGATCTGAGAGTTGTGTCACGTTAGATTTGGTCCAAGCAAGCTCCAGATGAAGTCCCTTGGCTTGGTGAATTCTCTAGGTATGATTTCAACCACAACCGATCACAAAGCTTGGAGGCTGGAAGCAATGGCTGGCCTGGAGAGGGGGCTTTTACTGGTAAACTTGTCCTCTCGGTCCGGTGAAGGTGTAGGACCAATAAATTTGGGGATTGGCTCACTGTGGAGAAGTGTCCCGGTTTTGAGCTTGGATTTCAACTTCGAAATCGAGCTCGCGAGAGGAAATGGCAGGGGGATTTCAGTGGGGATCAAGTTCTCTATGTGTGGGGAGTAGTCTGGAACAAATTTGGCAGAGTTTCCTTAAGGTTTGTTTTAGCACCTCATTTGGACGAGAGGTGGTGGTGTTTAAATAGGAGAGGCTGGAGGGCCTCCCAGGGGGAGTTAGGGCTTGGGATCAGCTGCTTAGGTGAAGGGAAGAACATCCATGGCAGCCACTGGACTTGGGGCAGCTCAGCAAGGGGTAATTTCAATGTTGGCTCACATGTGAGCTCTCGGGTGTGGTGTTTTCCGGCGATCTAGGTGGTCGGCCGACAGCATGGGTCACCCTCGTGTCCGAGTGGGTCAGGGCTGGAGGTTTGTGCAGTCAATTGGGCCTTGCCATGTGTAAAGGGGATGGCTTGGAATGGAATGGGGAAGAGGCCATTTTGGCTTGGTTTGGGTCAACCCATGTGTTTGGGTTAGGTTCACCTCCCCATGACCTGGTTTTAGGCTGAGAGAATAAGTTAGGTCGACTGGTCGGAGGTGGTGAGGTCTCTTTCTAAGAATATTTAGATTAAATTTGGGTTAAGGGGAATCATGGTTAAGGCTAATAACTTTAGAAGATTAAGGAAAGAGTCTCCTTCTTTTGCCCAAAATGGCATGGTGACATGTAAAGAGGCTCTCATGGCTTCCATGTGGCTCATGCATGGCTTCATGGCTTGCCTATGGCTTAGGATGGCTTGGCTTGATTTTATGGAAGTAGAATTTAGGAATTTTGGTACTTTGGTGGAGAATTTTCATGAAGCTTGATTTGGAATGGTTTAATGATGATTTTGAAACTTAGGGGTGATTTTGATTAAATGGATGATGAGGGGAAGTGTCATGTGGGCTTTGAATGAATTTTGGGCCTTTTGAAATCATTTTTGATGGGTTTTTAGGAAGGCTAAAGGGGATGGGCCTTTAGGTTTAAGAATGAATTCATGAATGGGAATTTTGTAGAAGTTTGGGCCAAATAATTGTTGGGTTTGGTTTAGGGATATGTCATGAGTGATTTGAAATGAGCTTGGAGTGATTTGGGTTTGAATTGGGTTGGATTTGGGCTTCTTTGGTAAATGGGCCAATGTAGGTTAAATTGGGCTAACTTGGGCCAGTGTTGGGCCAGGGTTGAAATTGATGTAAAATTAATGTTGGGAAATGTTTATGGGAGTGTTTCATAGAGGTTTTGACTTTGGTTGGGTTTTGATTTTGGGGTTTGGGCTTATTTGGGTTAGGTTTGGGTTTAGGTCAAAATTAGGCCTTTTGGTTTTGGGTTAAATTTGAGTGGGATTTGGGTCCAAATTTTGGGCAAATCATGTAAGTGTTTTGTTTGTGGGGATGTTATGAAGGTTTGGAAAAGATTTGGGATCAATTGGAGTTGAATTGGGTCAAATTGTGTCAACTTTAGGTCATGGGTCAAAATTGGGCTTTAGGCTCCAAATTGGAATTAAATACAAATTTCAATCAAATTGGACTTGTATTTGGTCTAAATTGATATTAGGGATATTGAATTGAAGTTCAAAATTGAATTGGACCAAAATTGGGGTCAATTGGGGAGGTTTGGTTTGACATTGGGTTCATTTGGGTTAAGAATGGGCTAAATTGGGGGTTTTGGAAAAAGTGGGGTAAATTGACAAAATCAGACCATGGTGTAGTTGAACAAAATGAAATTGAGAATATTTGGATTTTTTTGGAATTTTCTGGGAAGTTTCTAAATTTTTGGATTTTTTGGCTAAGAGGGGTATTTTGGGTATTTGAAGGGTATTTGGGGGGTATTTTTGGAATCTTAGGTATTTTTGGATATGGATGTTCAATTTGATTGGTGAGGAAATGTTTAGGGCTAATTTTGGGGAATTTTGGATGATTTGGAAATTTTGGAGGATTTGGGCAATTTTAATGGCTTTTGGTAGGTTTGATAGGTGTAGGGTCCCCCGGGTCAAAAATTGAAATTTTGGAAAAAAGAAGATTGATCAAATATGAATGAAATGGAAACACTTTGGTTGAGCCATAAAGCCATGTTAAGCCTATATGAGCCATGAGAGTACTCATTTAAGGCATTCACTATGTTGTTCCTAACCCTCTTAACCAGGGGCTTAGGGGTTAAGGTCCATCAATATGAATTGCCTACATGAGTCAGGGAATCAAGTCAGGTATCGGTGTGGTTTTAGGATTCGAATTGTGTGTGTGAGAGTGTAGAGTATGAGTGTAGTGGGTGTGTAAGTCAACCCTCACCGCACCAAGCTACCTGGGGTGGTCCTAAGGCCAAAGAGTCCTATTGGGAACTCATCCTTTAAACCTTCACTTTCGATTTCAACCTCTCAGGTGATTAGGGGTCTACAATCAAGCTTGTGGGGTTTGCGAGGAGACCGAAGTGGTTTAAATTTCTAAAGGATGGGTCCCAATTCTAGTCCTCTAAGATAGTCAAAGGAAAAGCCTAAGGCTAGATCCTAAGCACTAAAGAGGGAAGAGAAGACCTCATCAAAAATGAGGTCTACAAATGGACCCCCAATAGGTGTGGTGTGCTAACCAAGCATACAGCGCGTATTGGCGTTGGCCGAAGAGATCAACAAAACCAAAACAGATGTCCAAGTGACAAACTTAGGACGAAATGCAAGAAATTTCCACTGGGGAGTATCAGGTAAATCTCCAAGACTGAAGATTCCAGAATTCTCGCAGGGGAAAAGGAGGTGAATTTCAGATCACAAGATTTCAAGAGATTGGATCTTAGATTCATTTCATTTTCTGTTTCAAGTTTTCAATTTTGAGTTTGAATTTCGATTTGAGTTTTAATTTTGATTTTATGCGGAGAAAAGAGTAAGGCTAAGGCCCACCCGAATGCATTTGTATGATGAGAAGAAAGCAGGACTGAACCTATTCCATATGCTGAGGAAGAATAGGACAAAGCCTATCCAAAATGCAGAGTGCTTTGATTTCAATTTCTTGCCGAGAGGATCAAATTTTGAGATTCGTCGAGAAAAGAGTAGGACCGTGCCTATCCCAAGTGCCGAGAATCGCCGAGAAGGAGTAGGCGGAAGCCTATCCCGAATGCTGAGAATTGCTGAGATGGGAGTACGGCGGAAGCCTATCCCGATTGCTGAGATTTGCTGAGATGGGAGTAGGGCGGAAGCCTATCCCGATTGCTGAGATTTATGAATGCAGAGATTATGAAAACATATTGTTGAAATTTATGAATGCAGAGATTATGAAAACATATTGTTGAGATTTATGAATGCAGAGATTGAACATATTGCAAAGCGCAGAGAATGATTTTAGAAATTCATGTGGATTTGAAATTCTTTTTAATGTTTGGATTTTTATGAAAGAGAGTTCTTATCTATTTTCCTCTCTTTTTTGTTCTTTGTTCGAAGTTCATTTAACTTTAATGGCGTTTCCCAGTCAATTTGCACAAAAGAGGTGAAGGCAAAATGTGACATGGTCACTTTCATTCCAATCTTGTTGAAGATACATCATACAACTCAATCTGAAATATTCTTCATACAATCCATGACTCAAAACGGACTATGTATGATTCTCGTTGATCCATCCAAAAGTATCTGCTAAATCCATGTCTGAATAGTAAGGTACATGGTCAATAACATCACTTTCCAAGCCACCCTTGGCAGGAATGCCGCATGGATGTGCTTTGGAGGTGTGATATCTCCCATGTAACTCACAGCTCGTATGGCCGGAGACTCTCCAATTCTGGATCTGGTTGGAAATTGTATGTTGCCTTCCTGGCGTCCATTCTTCTAAAGGTGACAGAGATCCGCTCTACTGGTACTTCCGGTATGCAATGTTTTGCAATATCCGCTCCATTTCCTTGTAGTATCATGACGGAACCTACAGGAAGTGGTATCTCCACTGGCCCTCAAAACTTGCCCGGGCCTGCTATCCGGAGGTCAGATCCGAACATGATATTGTACTGGTTGAAAAATGAAACTGTGCAGAAAGGTCTGACAAAGTCGTGGTGGTCTATGTGTGGAGGTATGCAGTCGCCCTTCTGATAGATGTTGATGATGCAATTGTTGGGTATACAGTCTGCTGGCAGTACCCTCCACATTATCATTCTTTTCACCATTCTTTTAATGATTCTTGGCATGGGATCCACCTCACTGTGATGGAGTATTCCTGGCGGATTCCCTTTTCTATCTTCTGCGAAGTTATAGCAACACCCGCATTGTATTATGACTCTTCCTTTCCCTGGCATCCACTTCTGGGGTTCTGAATAAGTCTTTTCTCGCAGACGGCCTGCTCGACCCATCTTCTGAAGTTCTAGAATGCAATCCACAATCTGTTGTTGCTCGTATTCTGAGAATACACCTTTATGTAGCTCGAGGCCATCCAGGATGTTGATTCTTCTGCCTCCAATCCTTTCAAAGTATTCAAAGGTCTTCTTTTCAACTAGCTGCATTTTCTCCAGCTCATATTCTGGAATTATCTGAAGTCCTCGGTGTCTGGTAACGTACTGTGGGATGTATGGCTCAACCCCAGCACGCTCTCCTGCATGTCTCGACTCCTCGGGGATAGTCTCTGTAGGGACATCCTCCGGGGTTGCTTTCGCAACAAGACTCTCCGGGTCTGGTACAGCTGCTCGGCGTTGAGGCACCGAGTCCATTTCTGTTCTTCCTGGTATTTCTTTCATCTGTTCCAAACTTTTTGGAGTTGGCCTTCTTCTTTTTGGTTCCTGCCGAACCGGTCTCCTTGGAGCATTTGCACTAATAGTACCCACTGTCTGTCCATGTTGATCTTCTGCTAACTTGGTCAACATCTTGCGAATACGACGATTCTTATTTCATCGCTGGGTAGCAGTGAGAGTAGCTCTTCTCACTCCTTGAATTTATGTGGGCGCGGCACTGACAAGCCCACCTTCTGCCGTAGCAACCACGGACATAATTTTCTTATCTTCTGCGGCGTTTGTTTTTCTTTTCTTGTTATTGGATTGGTGGCTCGGGCCACCCACTTTCATCACTGTTTCGTCGTGAAGTTCTTCTCGATCAATCGGGATCCAATCATTTTCTTCGTATCGTAAGCCAGCTCGGTTTGAAGTCCGAGTCAATCTCTATCATCGCTCCATCTTTCACCCTCTTTTCATCAAGTGCGAGACTCACGCCATTTCTAAAGTTTAGGACCAACCGCCCGTTCGACATTTCCCTGCACAAAAGACAAGAAAAGGATCAGGGGCTGTACTAAGAACAAGAACATTAAGAAAATGTTTATCACCAAAGATTTTTATTCACTTATTTTAATTTTTAAGGAAAGTAGGAAAAGATGAAGAAAGACCAGGAACACGATTTGATTTGAACGGAAGGGTAAAACTTTATTATTATGATTTCACGCATTTTATTTTTTTAGTACATTTTTTATTTATTTTTTGTGTTTTTAGGTTCGGACCCAGTCACAAAGTGATTGTCTCAACCGTGTTTCTAGGGATAGGACTCTATTTTAGAGGCCACTTTTTGAAACATCAAGTTGCGTAATACTTTTTTAAATATCGTCCATTGATTGGAAGCATTTGTCGTTCTCCTTGGCAATTCACAAGTTGATAGGAGCCTCCTGAGTAGACTGCCTCAACTACAAACGACCCTTCCCAAGTTGGTTCAAATTTGCCTCCTATTTTGCGATGTGCAAGAATAGGTCTTCTGAGAACAAGAACTAAGTCACCAACTTTGAAAGTTCTTGGGCGGACCAGTTTATCATGAGCCTGGATCATCTTAGCTTGGTACAGTTCCAAATTTTGTTGCGCTTCAAGTCTTTTTCCTTCCAAGTTTTCCAGTTCTTCCAGTCGTAATCCGGCATTTTCTTCTGTGGTAATTTTATTTGCAACTCGCAATCCCGAGTGATGGAAGTCGGACTTCCAATGGTAACATCGCCTCGGACCCGTACACTAAAGTGTAAGGTGTAGACCGAGTAGGAGTCCCGAAGGTTGTCCTGTAGGCCCATAAGGCTTCTAACAACTTCTCGTGCCAATTTCTCTTGTTGTCATCCAAATTTTTCTTTAAAATTTGAACGAGAGTTTTATTAAAAGCCTCGGCCAAACCGTTTGCTCTTGGGTAATAGATTGTTGAGTATCGCCAGTCGATTCCATGTCTCCTGACAAAATTGTTGATTTTTGTACTTTTGAATGCGGACCCATTATCTGAAATTATTCTGCGCGGTACCCCAAAACGATATACAACTTGATTCTTGAAAAATTGTAGCACATGGTGTGCCTTTACTTCTCCGAGTGGACACCGCTTCGCCCATTTAGAAAAGTAGTCTGTAGCTGCAAGGATGAAGCGATGTCCTCTTGAAGAAGGCAGTTCTATCAGACCCACTATATCTGTGCCCCAACACTCAAATGGCCATGATGCAATTGTCGGATGTAGCACATTTGGAGGTTGGTGTAGAACCACTCCGTGTACCTGACACTGGTGACAACTTTCGGCAATCTTCATGCGATCGGTCATCATCGAGGGCCAGTAATATCCTAGTCTTTTAATTTTCATTTTCATTTTCAGACCCGACTGATGAGCGCCACAAAGCCCTGAATGCACCTCTTTGACAATTTCACGAGCCTCAGACCCACACAGGCATCTTAACCACATATGATCAAAAGACCTTCTGTATAATGTATTATTGATTAATGCATAAGACAGAGTTCTTTTCTTGATTTGATGTGCTAATGACTTATCGTCTGGTAATTTTCCTGTTTGCAGGTATTCTATTAGCGGCTGACGCCAATCTTCTGTGTTTTCCGTCACCGTCGTAATCGATTCTTCTGCTTTTTATGATTTCTGTATCATATCCATGTCGGGCTGTGATAGGACTCGTCGTCCTTGAACTGACACTTCAACTGACTCATCTTATAAGCAGGCAAATTCTTTTGCAAGGCGGGCTAGCGCGTCCGCGAGAGCATATTCTCTTCTGGGGATCTTGTAGATTGTTACATTCAGAATTTGTTCCAACAGTTTCATGGCATACTGAAAGTATTGCTCGAGTCTTGGCTTTAAGATTCTGTATTGTCCTGCAACCTGTTGAATGATCAACTGAGAATCTCCGTAGATGTTGATATCCGTTATTCCCATTTGAATGGTCAGTTCTAATCCTGTTATGAGGGCCTCATATTCGGCCTCATTGTTTGTGCACGGCTCTGTTAAGTGTAGGAGTATCTTAACATCCCCCGCTCCGGTGTTATAAAGATTAGTCCGATTCCTGCCTTACCAGGCACTATCATTTGCAATTCTTTGTCTTTCTGTGCTGAGGATGCTCCGTCGAAGTATAGTTCCCAACATCGATCATCAGTGTTTTCTAGGCTCATTATCTATTCATCTGGCAAGTCGTCATTGAGAGGTGATTCTGCCGGCAAAGGGTGTGCTGCAAGGAAATCTGCTAGGATTTGTTCCTTTACGGCACGAAGAGACACGAAAGTTATATCGAATTGCACAAGATCATCGACCACCCGGCCGCCCTCGCCGTAAAGTGTTGGACGGGTCATCAAATATCGCAATGGATTAACTTTCGAAATAAGGTCGACCTTGTGAGAGAGCATGTAATGCCCGAGCTTTGGGCGACGAATGATCGGGGCCAAACAATGCTTCTCAATTGGAGGATACTTTACTTCCATCGGAATCAAACGACGGCTTAAATAGTAGAGAGCATTTTCTTTCCCCTCATCATCGACTCAGGCAGCGAGGCTCCAAGGAGTCATCTAGAGCCGTGGTATAAAGTATCAACGATCTACCTGAGACTGGGGCTGCTAAGACAGGAGGTGTCATTAAGTATTGTTTAATGTCCTCGAAGGCCCGTTGGCATAACTCTTCCCAAACGAATTTGGTGTCCTTTTTAACTAATGCCGAGAAGGGCTGACACCTACCTGACAAGTTCGAGATAAAGCGTCGAAGATATGCCAGCTTCCCTTGAAAGGATCGTAGCTGTTTTAAGGTTTTGGGAGGCGGCATTTCTAAGATAGCTTTAATCTTTTCCGGATCGATTTCAATCCCGCGATGTCAGACAACAAATACTAAGAATTTCCCGGCGGTGACGCAGAAGGTGCATTTTAAGAGATTCATCTTAAGGTTGTATTGCCTTAGTCGCTCGAAGACAATTCTCAAATCATACAGGTGATCTTCCTTCAGTTTGCTTTTGATGACCACATCATCCACATAGCACTCAACTTGGTTGTGAATGAGCTCATCAAAAATCATTGTCATTGCTCTTTGGTATGTTGCTCCCACGTTCTTTAGTCCGAATGGCATTACTGTGTAGCAAGACACTCCGATTGGTGTTCTGAAAGCCGTGAGCTTTTCGTCTTCTGGTGCCATCTTTATCTGGTTGTATCCTGAAGATCCATCCATGAAAGAGAATATTTCATGTGTCGAAGCGATGCCGATCATCAATTCCGGGATTGGTAGTGGAAATTCATCCTTCGGACATGCTTTGTTCAAGTCTTCGAAATCTACACGCATTCTGATCTGACCATTCTTCTTTCTGACTGGTACCACGTTGGTTAGCCAAGTAGGGTATTGTTCTTCACGGACAAATTTAGCATCTATTAGCTTCTTAACTTCAGTTATTACTTGTTGTTCAATTTCTAGACGCATTCTTCTGGATGCTTGTTTGATTGGAACAGAAGTAGGATCCACTCCTAGCCTGTGAACTGCAACTTCTGGAGCTAATCCTGGCATTCCATCGTTACTCCAAGCAAAACAGTCCTTGAATTCCATTAATAGCTTGATCATTTCCTCAGAATCCTCTTTATTGAGTAAGGAGCTAACAAAGGTTGGTATAGGCTTTTCGCTAGTACCTAAGTTAACTTCCATTAACTCATCTATTGTGGATTTGATTTCTTCTTCAAATTCTGGTGGAGCATCTCCAATTTGCGGATCTTCAAGCTCTTTTGTAGTTTCTAAACAAGTCTTCATTAGGTTCGCAAGTGACAACCAAGCAAAATTCTGTATCGTCAACTGAACTTACTGTGCCGAATCCGAGACCATGTTTTGAATTGGGAGGCCGACCGGCATTATTCCATAATTTTTCAAAGTGTTGTGCTCGGCCTTTTGTCCATTGGCAAGGTAAGACACCTTCTTAAATTAAATTTTGAACACAGGGAGAGTACCACTCAAAAGGCAATTCCATTAATTCGGAAGAAGTGACATCTTCAAATTGTACATTATTTTCAGTATTGGAAGAAGAAGTGCCACGGTGAAATTTGATTGGCTTTGCACCGCTGCCACGTACTTCTTTGACCACCATACCCTCGATCTTATTAGACTGGATCGGGGTCAGGGTCATAGTGTGTACATAGTGGTTAATCTTCTCGTACATCAATTTGTATTCTTCGTTCTTCTCATCTTCGAGAGAAATTTCGAATTGTGGTTTCTTCCAGTTTATTGTAGCTGCTCCTTTCTTGACTTCTTCTTCTTCCTCAGAGCTGTTTTCCCAATCAACGTTGATCATCGGCTTTTCTCGTCCAATCGTCCTGGTGTCTCTTCCACTACTTCATCCCGAGCCTCGACCTCGGATGCGAGTTTTGGAGAAACCTTCACCATCTCGCCGTAAGGGAGTGGTGAGTGACTCGTTGGGCTAGAACTTCGTGTTCTTCATTGTCTCGAATTTCTATTGCTTCATTCTGGCACGGTGTTTCCGGAGAAGATTGTTTTCTTCGGAGGTGCGTAATAAGCCGCATCTTCATGGACTCCAATCTCATGTACGGAGAAAGGTCGCAAATCACCTTTAATGCACTCGTTCTCCTCCTTCGTAGTATTTTATGCATCGATGCGGAGACGACGGTACCATCCGGTTCTCATGTATCCATGGTCGGCCCAGTAGCGCGTTGAACGATGTTTCAGAATCAATTATATGGAATTTTGCGGTTTTCTTTGCTAAGTCACCGGTCTTCATTAACAGTGTTATTGATCCAAGTGCTCTTTCTCCTTTCTAGTTGAATCCTCTTAGTAACATCTTGTCCGCTGCAAGCTCTCGAGCATCAATTTCCAAGTATGCTAGCATCCAGAGATTCATTATGTTGATTGATGCTCCTGGATCCACCAATACTCTGGAGAGCGTAAATTTTCCGATTGTAACTGAAATGTACAATGGTCGGTTGTGATCGGCCGTCCCAAGCGATAGATCATCGTCCGTGAAGGTAACACCTCGTCGTTCCTTTAACGAGCAAACCTCGTCTAAGGAATCTCCGGCCATCCGAGCTAAACAAATCTCTCGGATCAAGTAAGGCCTCGATCGGAGGTTCCCTCATCTCTCTTGATAAGATGAGAGCGTCGTAGATGCTCGGCTCAGTCGGTAGTTTCCTAAGATGGGCTAGCACGTTATAGTCCACTTTGTTATCATGTGTCTCAGCTTTCTTCCCGAATGGGAGATTCTTCTCGCCGGGTTGATTCTTCCTGAACAACCACCTGCTTTCCTTTGTCTTTTGGACCCATTCTCGGAGGTAGAACCCTTCCACTCCTTAAATTGACTTCGCGATTTCTTCGAGTCCGGTACTCGAATTTACATGTGTTTCCTTTCGAATTGGCATGACGAGTTCTTTTCGGAGTCGCTTCGGAATCGAAGGCTCTAACTCTATTGTGATTGGAGTTCCTTGGAATTCACAAATAGATTCATTGCTTGTTGAACTTTCGTAGCCTCCTTGATGAATGTCTTCTTTGTCATCGTGATTGTCGAGGTTGTGTATGATTTGAGAATTGTTATTGGTATCGAAATCGGGATCCGGATTAGATTGGTTATCGTTAGTTACGTAATCGTTAGAAACAGTCAAAACGTAGCCAACGCCATAACTCTTATCATTATAAGATCCCGCCGGAGCGAGCAAATAATCATACAGAGTCAGAGGTTCGAGGAATTTTTCCCCCGAATCGGAAACAACCATCCTAGGATAAGCAGCCCCTAGCCTAGCCTTAGGAGCCTCGGTATACTCTTCTTCTATGATCTCCTTCTTTTCTATGATCTCCTTCTTTTCTATGATCTTTTCTTCCTCGGGCGGTTCTTCAATTGCAAGCGATAGCGCCGGCTTGACAGGTTTCAAACTCTGAGTTGAAGCATGCGCCGAAGCAGTTTGGATGCGATCCAAAATTTTCTTCGATGACTTCGTCCAAGCGGTACTCCATCCATCATCGATTATGTAGGTCTATCGAACAATAGGATCCGTCGAAATAACATCGACGTAACCTCCTTTCCGGGGTTCTTTCATGTATTCCTTCGGGATCGTTATGTTCCCTTTTCGGAGATTATTGTCAAGCCAACTTTTAAAGGTGATGCGGTCCTCTATCTTATGTCCAAGCATTTGGTGGTAAGGGCAGTAGTTGGGATGGTCTTTCTTGTTGACTTCCTCCGGCTTCTTGGGTTCTGGCAATCGAAAATCTGAAGTCTTCATCAAACTGCGGAACGTCTTTGGCACTGCCTCGTTCTTGAATGGATATTCTCTATTTATGATCTCCTTTAACGTGCGCTGTGGGCGAGGCGGTTGCTCATATTGTTGAGTTGGTTGATAACCAGGTTGAGGTTGTTGGTAGTTCTGCTGAGGTTGTTAATAGCTGGGCTGCGGTTGCTCCGGCTGTATTTGCATCGGCTGTTTGCCCTTATCAACTGCCGCGACGATCCCGGATTTCTTTTCGAATGTCTTCGTAGGCTTCTACTTGTCTATTTTATCGACAAAAATTAGTTGTTTTGCTTCCTCTTGCAAGCTCCCGACCTTGCTTAACAACTTCTCGAAAGTCTTAATCGTAAATCCTTTAAGGAGAAGTGTTATTGGGTCGTGAATGCTTTTAAGCAAGATACCGACTGCATGCTGCTCTTGTAGCTGTGGCTCACACTTCATGCTTAGATTTCTCCATCGAAGTATGTAATCCACTAAAGTCTCGTTCGGTTTCTGTTTCTCCACCACTAAGTCAACAATGGTGATATGGTGCCGAGCTCCGCAAACCGTTTCACGAAGAGATTTTCCAATTCCGTAAATGTCTTTACCGAACTCGTTTGGTAACTCTGCATACCAATCGAAGGCGATCCCTGACAGGCTGCTGATGAATTGTCGGAAGAGTAAAGCGTCACTTCCACCGGCGTTACAACAACTAGCACGAAAATGTGCAACATGCTGTCGAGGATTTCCGGTACCATCAAAAGTTTTGAACAGAGGTGGTACGAAGCCTTTCGGTTATTGTACTGCATCGAATTCTTCGGGGTAAGGTCTACTCGTTCGAATAGATGCTCCGCTCTTAGACTGTGCTAAGGCTTCTCGCACCTGCTATTCCACCATTTTCTTGATGTCCTTCTCTGGAATCATATTCTGAGTAGAATCCTTCTTTTGCTGATCGTCTCTGTTAAAGGATGTAATCTCTTTTCCTCCATCTGTAATATGAATAACTTCTGGAGGTGTTTCTCTTTGGGGTTGAACTCGACTCTAAAGAGTGGCTAGAGCCGCAGCCCATCTCTTCCATCCTTTTTGCCATTTGAGAGATTGTATCATCTTTTTCTCGAATTTGTGCTCTTAATGCTTCTGGTTCATCTCTTTCCGCAGCTACTGGGGCACCTTGCGAAGCTGATGATGCTTGTGTCTCAACCTTGTTGATCTCCACATATTCATCATACATGAACTCCGATGAGTCAACTTCATCTCCAAACTTTTCTTCTCTTTCTCGTGCTAATCGTTGAATGTCAGTTCTTAGCTTTTCCATAGCGTCCTCCAATGGTCTTTTTCGTGCAGTTTCATAGTTGTCTCGTGACGGTTGTTGAACTTCCTTTCCGGGAGTCCCCTTTATTGCAGTAGTACTTTCTTTTGACTCGAGTCTTCTGATGAGACTTTCCTTTTCTGGTCGTTGTTTTGGTCTTAATTGACCGGTAGTAGGACGCCATACCATCCTTCTAGCAGTAGAAGGCCTAGGACCGGATGGTCTGTCGGCTGAATGCTGGAAGGTGGTATCCTCCCTGATCTGTAATCCCGAAACAATAACAAGTGGATCGGCTTTCATCTTTTTATTCCGTTTTTCTCGCGGAGCTAACGGGTTCTATTCGCGGCCCAAGACGGACTCGGCTCGGCACCCGCCCTATTCTTCTTAAAATCTCCGATACGAGACATTTCTCTTTCTTTGCTAATTTTTCTATCACAACTCGCAATCGGGCAAATGGTGTAATCCTAACCCTTTTCTTTCGATCGTCGCTATAGTATGCGGGTCGAGGTAATGCGAAGCAATCTCGCGGACATTCTCCTCGTCACTGCGACGGAGAGGGGATGGAATCTACTTCCTTCCAAAAGCGGTGTATACTCGAGTAATGGTATGTACTCGAGTAGTGGTGTATATTCGTGGATTTCTTCCAAGAAAGCAACTTCGGCAGCTCCGGCCTTTTCGGCAATCTTTCTACCTCTCGTTTCTTCTCCGAGTCCGTGTTAGGGGTGGAACCCTCGAGCTGGACCCAATTTCGAAAATAGAAGGTCTTGTACGAAGTCCGTACCCTCCACTCGTAACATGTTCGTTACAAATTCGAACTTCCTTCCCCTTTAGTTTTGCGGAAGCCGGGTAGGTGCGCAGACGACTAGACCAAGTGGGGTAGAGATGACGAGTC
The DNA here is from genome assembly GCA_022702705.1 of Papilionanthe hookeriana x Papilionanthe teres. Taxonomy (NCBI): domain Eukaryota; kingdom Viridiplantae; phylum Streptophyta; class Magnoliopsida; order Asparagales; family Orchidaceae; genus Papilionanthe; species Papilionanthe hookeriana x Papilionanthe teres. The sequence continues at coordinate 106,287,091 of CM040430.1, forward strand.
CTCCTACGGACGCGAGTATTCTTCTCGACCAGAACCCTCTGCAGGGAGGGAACTCTTGAGTTGACTTGAGGTTGAACTCGATCAAAGGTCTTTCAGTTTCAGATATTTTGTCTGTAAGTGTGAAAAGGGTAACATCAGCAGTCTTGACATTTGTGTTCTTGAATCCTTGTCCGAAATGGATGATCCCATTGTTGGGCAACTCATCCTTGTAAACAGCGAAGTCCGATCCATTGGTGAAGGAGAAAATCAGCTTTGGGGCAGACATTTTCTGCAAGGTAGATTCCGATTGTCAGTCCCAAGTTATGCTTCTTCTCATCGGGACGAAAAGAAAGGAATCAAAAAGAGTCCGAACACATTTTTGTTCATGTATTTATAAAAAGGATTTATAGTTTAAAAGAGTCATTCATTAAAGGATTTGTTTATTAGGAACAAAATATTCAAAGGTGTAGAGAAGGTAAGGAATTAGATTCAGAATTGGAAAGGAAGAGAAAGTCTTATGCAAGACTTCTCGACTCGAGGGACTGCTCCTAAACTAACACCTATTGGGGGTCCACCCCACCTCAGAAAAGAGGTAAAAGGATCTCGGAACCTCTCCTTTTAGGGGTGTCTAAACAGTGGCTCCTAAATCCGAGAGGAGTTGGCTATACTAGTTCAAGACAGAAATGAACGTGGTATTCCAATAGAAGAATGGTAGTTTTGGTCCACTAGGGGCATGGGCTCACTACCGATTTATGAAAGCAAAGTCATTTGATCAAAATGGAGAGAGGAACTATTCCCCAGCGGAGTCGCCAGAAGTTGTCAGCATATTTTTAGGTTATGTGTTTTATTCTGAAAAGGGGGTCGCCTAACAGAAATTGTCGGCGAATTTTTAATTTAATTTAAATAAATAATTTGAAAAATAGTATTTGATTTTTGAAAATAATTTTAAATTTGAAAAAAATTTTAAGATATGAAATCAAACCGATCTCACATCCCAAATAGTTTATATAAACGAGCACCGCACCACAAACCGTGTATCTATCCCGAAGAATAGACACACTGCTTGACGATGGGGCTCGATTAAATAAACTAGAAGATTTGTGACATCCGTTTAGTCTGCGAACCAATTTTATAAGCCGACAAATTCCCCTGCTTAATATAAATGAATTAAACAGGGTTTATATTACTTGGGTTCTTAAAGTTCCCTATAAGGGCAAGCCCCTATAGTTAATTACATCTTAAATGACGGGAATCACTTAAGAAAACTCTCGATAATAATCAGTGGTTTTACTCTCAAGAACTTCAAAGTTTAAGGTTTTCAAACCATTAGATTTTTGGAAATTTCAATAGGGAATGACTCAAAATTTGGAACAATTATTTTCAGGAGTCTAATGGAATAGAAGTAGGAGAAGCTGAGGATCCAAGAAGAACCTTGGCAACTTCCCAAACTATCCTGTTGTTTGGCTCGGATTTAAGGAAATCTTAATATTATCTGATATTTCAATCTTGCCAATTTTAATTAATTTGGACTTATATTTGTATGATAAAATCATACAAATAGCCTCGAAGATATGAGGGTTTATGTCGTACTAAACGACTACCTCGGAGTCCTAAGACCGGTTAGGGCTTAATTTACATGACACGATCATGCAAATGCCTAACGGAGAGTTGAGGATTTATGTTGCACTAGGCAAACTACCTCAAAATCCTATGGCTTGGTTATTTAATTCTAAGAAAGTTTTGATGAAGTAGACTCAAGTTTTGCTGATGATGATGGCCGTGCTGCCCACCATGCTCCGAGCTCCTTGTTGTTGCAGAGGTTTAGTTTTAGAAGTCATGAATCAGGAGATAAGAGAAGTATTTTGGTTTAGAAATCTTAAAATTCAAGTGTTTTTAATATTTTAATTAAAACAAATCTTAAAGTTGATTATAACAGAACCGATTAAGATCCCACGGTTCCGTCATCCCGAAACCGTTATTTTCATTGAATTCACTTAGTCCTGATGAATTTGCTAAACTCAACTGAATGAGTTCCACACTTTCATTTAGACCGTGGGAAATCCCGTTAGCAACACGTGGGTTACATCATCCGAGGTATTCCCGATCATTCAACGAGACGTTTTAATTTTAGTTGTAACTGTAGTTTTATGTTCTATTTGTGATTAAACTTTGAGTTGTTTTATATTTTGAAATGTTGTGGCGGTGAATTTTATCTTGCAGTGATTTTTAATTTAGTTTTGGTTTCAGTTTTAGGGACTACCCTATAGGTTTTGGTTTTCATGCAACAGTTGTTTATCATGCAAGAAAAATAAAGTGCATTTTGCAATAAAGTAAATTGCAATAAAATAAAAGCGTACCTGGAGGGTCTTCCCGTCATCCCAAGCTGCACTTAAAACATGTGTTAAGGCATTTAAATATTTCAACAAGTACCCAGATAAAGCTAAGGGAAAGGTTTTGGTTGTCTATCAAAGTCCTAATCCTATAGCTAGTCATCTCCTATGACGTCTAGGTTCTTGTATTTTGGTTTAAGGACGATTTTCTTCATCAAAGAACAATTAAGTTCAATTGTTCTTATAAACATCCTATCATATTGAGGAAGTGCTTAAGACGAGTCTTAAACATCTTTTCAATATTGCTGGAATTATTCTAAGTCCAAGAGAATTTAATTATACAAGTGAATTAATCATCCGGGAGTTTAAGTTTTGTTCTTTTGTCAGCTGAACTGTGGACGTTTGAATATCCTATAAGTGAAGTAACACTTCACTTGATGTTTCATTTAAGAGTTATAATAATAAGAGCTTTAAAAGGGCAAATCAAGTTATTAAGTAATTTGATGATTTAGGCTTAATGATTTAATCCTAATTTTGATTTAATTATAAAAAATTAGTTTAAGTTTGGAATAGTGTTCAAGTTATTTTAGGTTTAATTCTTAATAATTTCATTTAGCTTTGTTATTAAATGATTTTAATTTAATTTAATTCAATTTAATTTAATTTAATTTAATTTTAATTTGACTTAATTTGATTTAGTTTAATTTAATTTAATTTAATTTTAATCTTAATTTAATTTAATTTTAATTTAATTTAATTTTAATTTTAATTTTAATTTAATTTGATTTAATTTTTTTTAATTTTAATTTTAATTTAATTTTAATTTAATTTGATTTAATTTAATTTAATTTTAATTTTAATTTAATTTTAATTTAATTTGATTTAATTTAATTTAATTTTAATTTTAATTTAAGTTTATCTCAATTTATTTTTCTTTTAATTTAATTTAATTTGATTTTAATTTAATTTCAATTTTAATTTAATTGAGATTATTATTTTTTTTAATTTTTTAATTAAGACTTAAGTATTATTGAAGTGATTTATTTAGGGATTTTTTAATTAAAGAATAAATATCCTCTTAAATAATATCCCTACTTTAATAATTCCAATTTTCCATTAATCTTCCAAATTTAATTAATTAACTAATTAAGGTTTACTTTAATTAATCTTAAAAATGATTGATGGGTTTCTACCCTTCAATTATTTAAGTTTCAATCATCCAAAAATCAGTTTAAAATCAAATATTTTACCCTCCCCATTGATTAATCCTAAAATTTTAATTAAGGGTTGAAATTTTTAATTACCTTTTTGCCCTTCAAGCTTAATAATTAAATAACTCACTAAATTAAGCTCAAATAAACTTAAAATTTTTATTCAACCTTACTCACATGTCAATTAAGACATTAGAGGAGAAAGTGTGATTTTTCTATATTTAATTTATTTATATAATTATTTTTAAGGAAAATAGGGATTTTCAAGGAAAATTTAATAACATGACCAAGGAAATGTTTCTGTCCTTGAGAAAATTATATGATGTTTCTAATGACCAGAGGACCATTTGGACTAATTTTGGTGATTTTTTGAATTTTATTTTATTTATTATAATTATTTTTGAGTTTTGGAGTATTAATTAATTTAAAAAATAAAATAAAGGTTGAAAAATGAATTTTATATTTTTCAAAAATTTTTCTGATATCAGAGAAACCAGAAACCAATTTTTATAATTTTCTTATTTTTCTTTGATTTATTAGAATTATTTTAGTGAAAAGGTTAAAAAAAATACATTTTTAATATTAAAAATTACATTAAACCTTTAAAATTCAATATCTTATCCTAGGGACTTAAGAAAAATATTTAGTTTGTTCCTAAGTGTTTAGAATTCAAAATATGATATTTTGGTGATCTTTAATATTTTTATGATTTTTATTATTTTTTAATTATTAAAATTATTAAAATATTGATAAAAATCAACTTTTTTAGAAAATTATAATTTTAATTTTTTAAAATTCCTCTGATATCAGAGAGGCTCCAAAACTAATTTTGTGAATTTCTGAAAAGTATTTTGTGAGTTATAAATTTTTAAAGTTTAATTTTATTCATTATTACTTAAGAGGCTTAATCAACCCATTTGGTGGGGTTAATCAAGTCCAATTATTTTCAAATTTTTATGTGGTGTTCTCCTATCCCTAAAGGACAGTGGAGAATTGTTTTTAAGTTAATTTGATGAATGGTTAGCCCTAATTAATTAAAGTTCACTTTTGGGTGTTTAGGCCAATTAGGGTTGTTCAGAATGAACTAGCTCAAAAATTATTTTTCCTAGGTCCTTCTGGTCATAAGAAACATCACCAAATTTTCCTAGAATTTATTTCTCAACATGCTAATTATTGGAATTAAAATACTCAAAACAACAACATAAATTTGAAAAATCAATAACTTCTCATAGGGATGGCCTCTGACCTTGGAAAGTTTAGGGAATGTTCCCAAGTTCAGAGGCTTCAAAAGCCCTATGGTCTCATGCCATGGTGAATTTCCTAGATGCATGGAGAATTAAAACAATGCAGAGAGTAAATAAATCATTAAAAATAAAATACTTGATGAAATTACATGATTTCTTTTCCACATTATTCTCCTCTCTTCACTGAGTAAGAGGGTATTTTTATTTTATTTTTAGGATTTTTCTACACAAAGTTATGAATTTTTAAAGTTCTGGAAATTAAATAAATAGAAAATAGCCCTAATTTCCTACTTATCCATGCAGCGCTGACTCAACCTCGGCGTCTCTGAAGCTCCACGCGACGTCTTTTAATTCGGCGCCGCCATCTGCCTGGGATGCCACGCGGCCCGCGGTCCATGTCCCGTTGCTCCATCCAGCGTGATCTTGACCGTTCGCTCGATACACGTGCGATCCGACGGCTCCTGGTCATCGTCTACGACTGGTGTGAACCCGTGATCGTCAACCTTCTAACCCTAATTTCTCACTCGATTCTCGACAGATTTTTGTGTTCCTATGATCTATGGATTCGTCTTGAAGAGACGAACACATCCATATAGTAAACATGCATTGAAATTGATTCAAATTAAATGGAGAATCTCTGTAAGCTCGAGGAGAAGAATGAGTCCATACCTTTGCTCAGAGAAGTGAAGCTTCGATCTGAGAGTTGTGTCACGTTAGATTGGGTCCAAGCAAGCTCCAGATGAAGTCCCTTGGCTTGGTGAATTGTCTAGGTATGATTTCGACCACAGCCGATCACAAAGCTTGGAGGCTGGAAGCAATGGCTGGCCTGAAGAGGGGGCTTTTGCTGGTAAACTTCTTCTCTTGGTTTGGTGAAGGTGTAGGACCAATCAATTTGGGGATTGACTCACTGTGGAGAAGTGTCCTGGTTTTGGGCTTGGATTTCAACTCTGAAATTGAGCTCACAGAGAGGAAATGACAGGGGATTTCAGTGGGGATCAAGTTCTCTATGTGTGGGGAGTAGTCTGGAATAATTTTGGCAGAGTTTCCTTAAGGTTTGTTTCAGCACCTCATTTGGCCGAGAGGTGGTGGTGTTTAAATAGGAGAGGCTGGAGGGCCTCCTGTGGGGAGTTAGGGCTTGGGATCGACCGCTTAGGTCAAGGGAAGAACGGCCATGGCAACCCACCGGACTCGGGGCAGCTCAAGAAGGGGGAATTTCAATGTTGGCTCACATGTGAGCTCTCGGGTGTGGTGTTTTCCGGCGATCCGGTGGCCGGCCGGCAGCATGGGTCACCCTCGGGTCCAGTGGGTCGTGGTCGGAGGTTTGTGCAATCAATCGGGCCTTGCCATGTGTAAAGGGGATGGCTTGGAATGGAATGGGGAAGAGGCCATTTTGGCTTGGTTTGGGTCAACCCATGTGTTTGGGTTGGGTTCACCTCCCCATGACCTCGGTTTTAGCCGAGAGAATAAGTTAGGTCAGCTGGTTAAAGGTGGTGAGGTCTCTTTCTAAGAATATTTAGATTAAATTTGGGTTAAGGGGAATCATGGTTAAGGCTAATGACTTTAGGAGATTAAGGAAAGAGTCTCCTTATTTTGCCCAAAATGGCATGGTGACATGTAAAGAGGCTCTCATGGCTTCCATGTGGCTCATGCATGGCTTCATGGCTTGCCTATGACTTAGGATGGCTTGGCTTGATTTCATGGAAGTAGAATTTTGGAATTTTGGTACTTTGGTGGAGAATTTTCATGAAGCTCGATTTGGAATGGTTTAATGATGATTTTGAAACTTAGGGGTGATTTTGATTAAATGGATGATGAGGGGAAGTGTCTGTCATGTGGGCTTTGAATGAATTTTGGGCCTTTTGAAATCATTTTTGATGGGTTTTTAGGAAGGCTAAAGGGGATGGGCCTTTAGGTTTAAGAATGAATTCATGGATGGGAATTTTGTAGAAGTTTGGGCCAAATAATTGTTGGGTTTGGTTTAGGGATATGTCATGAGTGATTTGAAATGAGCTTGGAGTGATTTGGGTTTGAATTGGGTTGGATTTGGGCTTCTTTGGTAAATGGGCCATCAGAGGTTAAATTGGGCTAACTTGGGCCGGTGTTGGGCCAGGGTTGAAATTGATGTAAAATTAATGTTGGGAAAAGTTTATGGGAGTGTTTCAAAGAGGTTTTGACTTTGGTTGGGTTTTGATTTTGGGGTTTGGGCTTATTTGGGTTAGGTTTGGGTTTAGGTCAAAATTGGGCCTTTTGGTTTTGGGTTGAATTTGAGTGGGGTTTGGATCCAAATTTTTGGCAAATCATGTTAGTTTTTTGTTTGTGGGGATATTATGAAGGTTTGGGAAAGATTTGGGATCAATTGGAGTTGAATTGGGTCAAATTGGGTCAAGTTTAGGTCATGGGTCAAAATTGGGCTTTAGGCTCCAAATTGGAATTGAATCCAAATGTCAATCAAATTGGACTTTTATTTGGTCTAAATTGATATTGGGGATATTGAATTGAAGTTTAAAATTGAATTTGACCAAAATTGGGGTCAATTGGGGAGATTTGGTTTGACATTGGGTTCATTTGGGTTAAGAATGGGCTAAATTGGGGGTTTTGGAAAAAGTGGGGTAAATTGACAAAATCGGCCCATGGTGTAGCTAAACAAAATGAAATTGAGAATATTTGGGATTTTATGGAATTTTTTGGGAATTTTCTGAATTTTTGGATTTTTTAGCTAAGAGGGGTATTTTGGGTATTTGAAGGGTATTGGGGGGTATTTTTGGAATCTTTGGTATTTTTAGCTATGGATGTTCAATTTGATTGGTGAGTAAATGTTTAGGGCTAATTTTGAGGAATTTTGGGTGATTTGGAAATTTTGGAGGATTTGGGCAATTTTAAGGGCTTTTGGTAAGTTTGATAGGTGTAGGGTCCCCGGGGTCAAAAATTGAAATTTTGGAAAAAAGAAGATTGATAAAATTTGAGTGAAATGGAAACACTTTGGTTGAGCCATGAAGCCATGTTAAGCCTATATGAGCCATGAGAGGACTCATTTGAGGCATTCACTATGTTGTTCCTAACCCTCTTAACCAGGGGCTTAGGGGTTAAGGTCCATCCATATGAATTGCCTACATGAGTCAGGGAATCAAGTTGGGTATTGGTGTGGTTTTAGGATTTGAATTGTGTGTGTGAGAGTGTAGAGTATGAGTGTAGTGGGTGTGTAAGTCAACCCTCACCAAACCAAGCTACCCAGGGTGGTCCTAAGGCCAAAGAGTCCTATGGGGAACTCATCCTTTAAACCTTCACTTTTGATTTCAACCCTCTAGGTGATTAGGGGTCTACAATCAAGCTTGTGGGGTTTGCAAGGAGAGAAGAAGTGGTTTAAATTTCTAAAGGATGGGTCCCAATTCTAGTCCTCTAAGATAGTCAAAGGAAAAGCTTAAGGCTAAATCCTAAGCACTAAAGAGGGAAGAGAAGACCTCATCAAAAATGAGGTCAACAGCACCCCCAATGAGTGTTAGCCTTAGAGTGAATCTATCAATGAAGGTTTAATGCAAAGTCCACCCTTTCTCTCTTATTCGGATTGGGTCCTCTGATTCCTTTTCTTTCTCCCCTGTGGCTAGTTTGTTTTCGACAAATTATGCCAGTTTTCCATGCTCAAAACCTTTACTCTAATAATAATAAATAAAATAAAGTCTGATAAAATTTGGAAAAATTACAATGTAAATGAATTCAAATGAGGTGTTTGGACAAAGTTGTTTATGAGTTCTTTTTTATCTTTGCTACGATGGAAGGAAGCATAGGATGATACTAACGTTTTGAATCCTCTCTGCAAAAGAATGTATGCACCAAAGTTAATTTTCTCCTTCACTACCGAGATGGACTTGGCCATCAACAAGAGCGAGCTGCCTGATAGTACGGTCATCCATTTTGGAAAAGGATTTGACAATAGTGAGATTAAGTTTGGAGATGTTACTGTCACCATTTTGAGAATTAGGACGCCTGAGATTGTCGATCTGATAGTGGAGTTCAACCTAAAGTCAACCAAGGAGTTCCTGCTTCTAAAGAGAGTTTTGGTTGAGAAGAATTCTATTGTTTCTGCTAAGTATGTTAGAGCCATGGGAAGTACCCCCAAGACAGTCATTGCTACCACCGCCAGTCTATTCGTCACTGTACTTTCATCATTCTTGTCTCGTTTAAGGTTAAAGGTGTTCAAGTGGATGATGAACTCTCACTGTATAGGGTTTGACTTTCCTTGTAGCACTTTCTGTGTTTGAAGTAGGGTCTAGCTCGAGGTACAAACCTCTGATCCGAGTGAAAAGGAGGACAAGAACAGAAAAGTTGCCAAGATAATGAAGTTGAAAGTTGCTAAAAATGTTGCCCCCCTTGGATCGAGACTAGCTCCACAAGAGAAACCCCATTCCCCAAGAAAGGGATCGAGTAGAGATGATGGATCTTCCACTGTAGTATCTAGTACGCATGTTAGGACTCACACAAACACAACTCATCACCATGTTGGTACTACCGACTGGCCATCTGGCCCTAAGCTACCAGCATCAAAAGGGATGGTGTGGCAACAAAAAATTGGCGGGCCGGTAACTACCAAAAAGACTAAGGAGATCATGGTCGTCTCAGAGGAGAAGGTTCATCGGCCATCACCAGTAGATCTCAAGACATTTAAAGGAAATTTAATTGAAGCAATATTGGAAAAGCTGAGGACAGATCTCAAGTAGTTTTCCTAAGAAAGGAAGGGTAAGTCTGATGAAGATGAAGAAGAAAACTTGGCTGATTACATGGAGGAAGAATATGCCAAAATAAGTGTTGTTAAGACTTGTCGGCATTATTTTTTAGGTTGTGTGTTTTATTTTGAAAAAAGGGGTCGCCTAACAAAAATTGTGCGGCGAATTTCTAATTTAATTTAAATAAATAATTTGAAAAGTAATATTTGATTTTGAAAATAATTTTAAATTAGAAGATTTTAAGATATGAAATCAAACCGATCTCACATCCCAAATAGTTTATATAAACGAGCACCACACCACAAACCATGTATCTATCCCTAAGGATAGTACACATCGCTCGACGGTGGGGCTCGATTAAACAAACTAGAAGATTTGTGACATCCGTTTGGTCCGCGAACCAATTTTATAAGCCGACAAATTCCCTCGCTTAATATGAAAGTATTAAACAGGGTTTATATTACTCAGGTTCTTTAAAATTCCCTATAAGGGCAAGCCCCTATAGTTAATTACATCTTAAGTGACGGGAATCACCTAAGAAAACTCTCGATAATAATCAATAATTCTGCTCTCAAGAATTTCAAAGTTTAAGTTTTCAAGGGATTGAATTTTGGAATTTCAATAAGGAGTGGATCAAATTTGAGACATTTTGTTTTGGGAATTCAAAGGAAGAAAGGTACGGATCCGAAGTGAACTTCGGTAATTTCCCGACTATCCTATTGTTTGGCTTGGATTTAGGAAAGTCCTAATGTTTATTTAGTATTTCAATCTTGCCAATTTTAATTAATTTGGACTTATATTTGTATGATAGAATCATACAAATAGCCTTGAAGATGTGAGGGTTTATGTCGTATCTGACGACTACCTCGAAATCATAAGACCGGTTAGGGCTTAATTTGCAATACAAATGCCTACCAAAAGGTTGAGGATTTATGTTGCACTAGACAAACTACCTCGAAATCCTATGGCTTTGTTGTTTAATTCTAAGACAGTTTTGCTGATGTAGATTCAAGTTTTACTGACGACGATGGCCGTGCTGCCCACTATGCTCCAAGCTCCTTGTTGTTGCAGAGGTTTAGTTATAGAAGTCATAAATTCGGAGATGAGAAAAGTGTTTTGGTTTAGAGAAAATCTTAATTTCCAAGTGTTTTTTGTGTTTTAATTAAAACAAATCTTAAAGTTGATTATAACGACACCGGTTAAGATCCCACGGTTCCATCCTTCCGGCATCATTATTTTTATCGGATTCACTTAGTCCAGATGAATTTGCTAATCTCAACTGAATGAGTTCCACACTTTCATTTAGACCGTGGGAAATACCGTTAGCAACACGTAGGTTACATCATCCGAGGTATTCCCGATCATCCAACAGGACGTTTTAATTTAGTTGTAATTGTAGTTTTGTGTTCTGTTTGTGATTAAATTTTGAGTTGTTTTATATTTTGAAATGTTGTGGCGGTGAATTTTATCTTGCAATGACTTTTAATTTAGTTTTGGTTTCAGCTTTAGGGACTATCCTAAAGGTGTGGGTTTTCATGCAACGATTGTTTATCATGCAAGAAAAGGTAAGTGCGATGCAATTAAAGAAATTGCAATAAGGTAAATTGCAACAAAATAAAAGCGTACCTGGAGGGTCTTCCCGTCATCCCAAGTTGCACTTAAAACACAATTAGAATATTTAAGCAAGTTCCTAGGTAAAGCTAAGGGAAGGGTTGTGGTTTTCTATCAAATTCCTAATCCTATGGCTAGTCATTTCCTATGACGTCTAGGTTCTTGTGTTTTGGTTTGAGGACGATTTTCTTCATCAAATAATAATTAAGTTCAATTGTTCTTATGAACATCCTATCATATCGAGGAAGTGCTTAAGGCAAATCTTAAACATCTTTTCAATATTTCTAGGATTGTTTTAAGTCCAAATGAATTCAATTACACAAATGAATTAATCGTCCGAGAATTCAAGTTTTGTTGTTATCTTACTCAGTGAACTAGGACATTTGAATATCCTATAAGTGAAGTAACATTTCATTTAACATTCTGTTTAGGAGTTATGACAATAAAAGCTTTCGGGGGCAAATTGGTATTCAAATGGTTTGTGATTTAGTTTAACTTCAGTTAAAGGGTTTAAATTTGGAATAGTGTTCAAGTTGCTTTATATTTAATTTCTTTCATGTCTTAGGTGATGTTATTTTTAATTTAACTTTAATTTAATTTAATTTAATTTTAACTTTAATTTAATTTAATTTAATTCAATTTAGTTTGATTTGATGTTAAATTAATTTAGTTTAATTTGATTTAATTTCCTTTAATTTAATTTAATTTGATTTAATTTTAATTTAATTTGATTTAATTTAATTTAATTTAATTTAATTTAATATGTTTTAAATTAATTTAATTTAATTTAATTTAATTTGTTTTAATTTAATTTAGTCTAATTTAATTTAATTTAATTTATTTATTTAATTTAATTTAATTTAATTTATTCATTTAATTTAATTTAATTTGTTTATTTAATTTAATTTAATTTAATCTTTAATTTAATTTTATTTTTAATTTTAATTTAATTGAAAATTTAAAAAGAGTTTAATAATTTAACCTTTTTATTTAATTTAATGGTTAAGTCCTTTAACATTTTAAAACTTAAATTTGAATTATCCTTTTTTAGTTAGGAATTAAATATTATTGAAATGATTAATTTAGGGACTTTTAAATTAAAGAATAAATCTCTTCCTAATAATATCCCTATTTTAATAATTCCAATTTTATTATTCTTCCTAAATTTAATCAATTATTTAATTAAGGTTTATTTCAATTATTTTAAATTGTTTAATGGGTTTCTACCCTTTAATTATTTAAATTTCAATCATCCAAATCAGATTAAGATCAAATATTTTACTTGTTAATTTTATTAAACCTAAAGTTTTAATTAAGGGTTAAAATTTTAATTACCATTTTGCCCTTCAAGCTTAATAATTTCATAACTCACTAAATTGAGCTTAAATGAATTTGAAATTTTTATGTAACTTCACTCATATGCCAATAAAGACATGAGAGGAGAAAATGTGATTTTTCTATATTTAATTTATTTATAAAATTATTTTTGGTGGAAAATAGGAATTTTCAAGGAAAATTTAATAACATGACCAAGGGAGAGTTTCTGTTCTTAAGAAAATTATGGGACATTCCTAATGACCAGAGGACCACTTGGACCAATTTTGGTGATTTTTTAAATTATATTATTTTTATTATAATTATTTTAAATTTTGGAGTGTTAATTAATTTAAAAATAAAGGTTGAAAAATGAATTTTATATTTTTCAAAAATCTCTCTGATATCAAGGAAATCAGAGAATCAATTTTTGCAATTTTCTGATTTTTCTATGATTTATTATAATTATTTTAGTGAAAATGCTAGAAAATACATTTTTTTTAATTTTAAAATTACCCTAGGGCTTTAAAATTTAATATCTCATTAAATAGACCTAAGAAAAATATGGGGTTTGTTCCTAAGTGATTAAAATTCAAAATGTGACATTTTGGTGAATTTTGTTATTTTTGTGATTTTTATTATTTTTTAATTATTAAAAATATTAAAATAATATTAAAAATCAACTTTCTTAGAAGATTGAAATTTTAATTTTCTTAAATTCCCCTAATATCAGAGAGGCTCCAAAACCAATTTGGTGAATTTTTGAAAGGTATTTTGAAAGTTATGAATTTTTAAAGTTCAAATTGACTAAATGGCTTAATCAACCCATTTAGTAGGGCTAACCAAGTCCAATCGACTTCAAATTTTTATGGTGGGTTCCTCTGATCCTAAAGGTCAATGGAGAATTGATTTCAAGTCAATTTGATGTATGGTTAACTCTAATTAATTAGGGATCTATTTTGGGTGTTTAAGCCAATTAGGGTTATTTTAAATGAGTTAACTCAAAACTTATTTTTCCTAAGGTCCTCTCGGTCATAAGAGACATCACCAAATTTTCCTAGAATTTATTTCACAACATGCTAATTATTAGATTTAAAATACTCAAAACGAGTAACATGAATTTGAAAAATCAATAACTTCTCATAGGGATGGCCTCCGACTTTGGAAAATTCAGGGAATGTTCCCAAATTCGGAGGCTTCAAAAGCCCTATGGTCTCATGCCATGGTGAATTTCCTATATGCATGGAGAATTAAAATAATGCAGACGATGAATAAATTATTAAAAATAAAATACTTGATGAAATTAAATGATTTCTTTTCCACATTATTCTCCTCTGTTCAATGAGCAAGTGGGTATTTTTATTTTATTTTTATGATTTTTCTACACAAAGTTATGAATTTTCCAAATTCAGGGAATTAAATAAATAGGAAAATCCCTAATTTTCTATTTATCCGAGTCGGCGCCGCGTCATCCTCGGCATCTCCGAAAGGCCACGCGGCGCGCTCCCATTCGACGCCGCCGCCGAGTCGGCAGCCCGGGTCCCGCCTTCCGCGTATCATCTGCCGATCTGACCTAATCTGAGCCGTCCGTCCGCGCGTGTATTGAATGAACGACATACGTTCATCGTCCCCAAGCCTCCTAGCCTGAGAACCGTCCATCTTCTAGGCCTAAAACAAATTTAACGTTCTTATGCTCTATGGATTCGTCTCGAGAAGACGAACACATCCATACGGTTTATGTGGCATGAAATTGACTTAATGAAAATGGAGAATGTTCGAAGCTCGGGAAGAAGAGTGAGGCCATACCTTTGCTCGGAGAAGTGTGGCTTCGATCCGAGGGTTGTTTCACCTTCGATTGGATCCCGACGAAGCTCCGGATGAAGTCTCCGTGTCCGGTGAATTGCCTAGGTAGGATTTCGACCACGGCCGATCACAAAGCTTGGAGGTCGGAGCAACTCGGGTGGCTTCGGGGATGGGGCTTTTGCTTGGTGGACACCTTCTCTTGGTCCGATGAAGGTGTAGGACCAATCAATTTGATGATTGATCCACTGTGGAGAAGTGTCCTGGTTTTGGGCTAAAGTTCGAACTCAAAATCGAGCTCACTTGGAGGGAATTGGGGCCGGAATTCGGTGGGGATCAAATGCTCTATGTATGGGGAATAGTCCGGAACAATTTTGGCGAGTTTCCTTAAGGTTTGTTTCAGCACCTTCCATGGCCGAGAAGGGGTGGTGTTTAAATAGGAGAGGGTGGAGGGCCTCCTGTGGAGAGTTAGGGCTTGGGATCGACTGCTCTTGGCAAGTGAAGAACAGCTACAATAGCCATCGGGGATGGGGCGGCTCGACAGTGAGAATTCTAAGCTTGGGCTCACATGTGAGCTCTCGGCCATGGAGTTTTTCGGCGACCCGAGCGGCTGAGTCGGCGAGCATGGGTCACCCTCAGGTCCAGGTGGGTCAGGGCTGGGGTTTAGTGCAGTCAATTGGGCCTTGCCATGTGTAAAGGGGATGGCTTGGAATAGAATGGGGAAGAGGCCATTTTGGCTAGATTTGGGTCAACCCATCATTTTGGGCTTGGTTCACCCTTCAAGGTGGCTTTGGGTGTTGTGGGGAGTCACAAGGATCAGCTGGGTTTGGCATGAGAAGTCCTTATCCAAATATATTTGGATTAAATTTGGGTTAAGGTGAAACATGCTTAAGGTTAATGACTTTTAGGAGGTGCTTAAAGGACCTCCTCCTTTTGCCATTTAAGGAGAGTTGACAACTTAGAGATCCTCATGGCTTGCCAATGGCTTGCATGTGGCTTCATGGCTCCATGTGGCTTCATGGCTCCATGTGGCTTGGGAAAAAATTGGGTCAATTTCATAAAAAGGGATTTTGTGGATTTTGGCATTTTAATGGAAATTGTTATGGGGCTTGATTTGGAATTGTTTAATTGATGGGATTAGAACTTAGGGAATGGCTTTGATTAAGTGGATGGCAAATGGAAATGTCATGTGGGCTTTGGATGAATTTGGGCTTTTGAAATTGAAGGAAGTGGGCTTTTAGGAAGGTTTAAGGGAAGTGGGCTTTTTGAATTTTAAAATGGACTTTAGGATGCAATTTTGGTAAAGGCTTGGGCCAAATAATTGTTGGGTTTAGCTCATAGATGTCTTGGAGCAAATTGGGAGTGATTTGGATTTGAATTGGGTTGAATTTGGGCTCCTTTGGTGAGTGGGCCAATATAGGTCAAAGTGGGCCAAGTTGGGCCAATGTTGGGCTAGGGTTGAAATTGATGTAAAATTAATGTTGAGAAATGTTTATGGGAGTGTTTCAAAGAGGTTTTGACTTTGGTTAGGCTTTGATTTTGGGGTTTGGGCTCATTTGGGTTAGGTTTGGGTTTAGGTCAAAATTGGGCCTTTTAGCTTTGGGTTGAATTTGAGTGGGGTTTGGGTCTAAATGTTGGGCAAATCATGTTAGTGTTTTGTTTGTCGGGATGCTAAGGAAGATTTAGAAAAGATTTGGGGTTAATTGGAGTTGAATTGGGTGAGTTTGGGTTAGGTTTGGGTTATGGGTCCAAATTGGGCTTTAAGGCCAAAAGTGGAATTGGATTCAAATGTCAATCAAATTGGACTTGGATTTGGTCTAAATTGGTGTTGGGAATGTTGAATAGAAGTTTAGAATTGAATTGGACCAGAATTTGGGTCAATTGGGTATGTTTGGTTTGACATTGGGTTCACTTAGGGTTAAAATGGGTCAAATTGGGGGTTTTGACAAAAGTAGGGTAAATTGACAAAATTGGCCCATGGTATAGTTGAACAAAATGAAATTGAGAATATTTGACTTTTTCTGGAATTTCCTAGGAATTTTCTGAATTTTTGGATTTTTAGGTCAAGAGGGGTATTTTGGGTATTTGGAGGGTATTGGGAGGTATTTTTTGAATTTTTGGTATTTCTGGGTATGGATGATCAATTTGAGTGATGTGAAAATGTTTGGGATTGGTTTTGAGGAATTTTGGGTGATTTGGGAATTTTGAAAATTTTGGGTAGTTTCAAGGGCATTTGGTATGTTAGGCGGGTGTAGGGTCCCGGGGGTCAAAAATTAAAAATTTGGAAAAATGAAGATTGGGTGAATATAAGTGGAATAAAATCATTTTGATTGAGCCATGAAGCCATACCGAGCCCACATGAGCCATGAAGGGACTCATTTGAGGCATTCACTATGTTGTTCCTAACCTCTTGCCAAGGGCTTAGGGGTTAAGGACCATCCATGTGAATCACCTACATGAGTCGGAGGTCAAGTTAGGTATTGGTGTGGTTTTAGGAGGTGTGTGAAAGTATAGTGTATGAGTGTAGTGTGTGTGTAAGTCAGCCCCTTCACTGCGACCAGGCCACCTGGGCAGGTTCTAAGGCCAAAGAGTCCTATAGGAACCCATCCTTTAAACTTCCACATTTGATTTTCAACCCTCTAGGTGATTAGGGGTCTACAATCAAGTTTGTGGAGTTTGCGGGGAGTTTAGAAGTGGTTTGAATTTCTAAGTGGTGGGTCCCAATTCTAGTCCTCTAAGACAGTCAAAGGAAAAGCCTAAGGCTAGATCCTAAGTACTAAAAAGAAGGAGAGAAGACCTCATCAAAAATGAGGTCAACAAGACTCGAGCGTTATCATCTTTGTAAGAGGCCCAGGCACTCGTAGAGGGAGATGACCTGGAGGTACCACAAAGTCTCCTTCAGCAAAGGAATGAGATCATTGATCTTATGGAAAAGAGAATGAAGGACATGATTGCCACCATAGCCATGCTTCAGAGCCAGCCTTAACTGCCAAAGGAACCTCTCGTATAAATTTTTCAGATCATGGATAGAAGAAAAGAAATATCCTCCATAAATAGGGAGGAGCAACCTAAGACGGAATTTGGCCAATGTCTAATATCGAAAAAGGACCTCAAGATGGTGGTTGAATAGTAAGTGCGAGTGGCGCTAGCCCAGTCTAAGGGAGGGGCATTGATTTTGAGGTGTAGAATTTATTTTGAAAAGTTTGATAACGTACAATACTCTAACATCTTCGTACCACCTCTATTTAAGACTTTGAAAGCTATGAGAAACCACCGACATCATATTACTCAATTTCGCTCAAGTTATTGCAATGCGGGGTAAGTGATGCTTTATTGTTCTGCAAGTTTATTAGCAGTCTTTCGAAGTTGCCTCTGACGTGTATGTGGAGTAGAAAAATGGTTCAATAAGAACATTTACAGAATTATTAAACTTTTTCATCAAGAGATTTGTTGGGGTTCAGCACCACATCACTATCGGTGATCTTGTGGTTGAGAAATAGTGACCAGATGAGAAATTAGGTCACTATATTCTACGATGGAAGAATTTAAGTATGAAATGCAAACTGCAGCTTCAGGAACATGTAATTGGAATCCTGTTGAATAATATCCATGGCTCGATAGCATTTCTCCTTTACCATTAAGACTTTCCAGAAATTTCTTAGCAAGGCCTCCAGTCTTTAAGAAGAGGCTAAGTAGCTTAGTTTCTTGGAGAAGAGTAATAAGAAGAAACTGGTGAAAGCCTTCGAGAAGAAATCTGACACTCTTGTAGAAGTGGATAAAGGCAAGAAGTCCATGAAGATTTAGACATAACAACTGCAACAAAGATATCAACCGCTGCAGTAGCAAGATTAACAGTCATCTCAACAGAGTTAGACAGAGAGAAGATGCACCTTGTCAATGCTCCTAAGTAAAGTCTATCCTTTTAAAGATGAAGCAGTTGGTAAGATGTTCGACAATCTAATGAAGAGGTCCAATTTTTAGATGCTAGAGCCCAGAAAGTCAGAGGAAGTGCATAAGAAAGATCATTCATTGTACTGCCCATGCCACAAGATGCTTGGGCATAAAATAGAGGACTGCTTCACCTTTAAGAATTGGCTTGAGGCCAACCTCAAGAAAGGGAACATAACAATCCTAAAAGAGTACATGAAAGAACTTGAAAGAGCCATTTCAGCCTATTCTATTGTTTTGATTGACCCGTATGCAGTCAATGATGGATGGAGTACAACATGGGAAATATACTTGAGGAAGATGCTACATCAGATTCAAATAGCTTTAGTGTATGCTTCGGTCTAGAGTTTAAGACTTGCTAAGCCGACACTGTCGATTGTAGATGAAGAGCCGCTTCAGGAGAAGAAGATGGAGAAGAACACTGAGGAAAAAGAAGATTAAAGACCTTAAGAGTATACTAGAGGCTGCTTTTCCTAATATTGTTGTTTCTAATTTGGGGGAGAAATTCCTCGAACCTCGGACTCTGTATGATTATTTTTTGGCCTCTGTGGGGTACTATAATGAGAAGAGTTCCAATGTTGGCTACGTTTTGACTATTTCTAGCAATAACATAACTAATGACAGCCAACCTAATTCGGATCTTGATTTCAATTCTAATAATAATTCTCAAATCATACAAAACCTCAATCATCGTGATAAGGAGGAGGGTGCCGATGAGGATGCTTACAATAGCTCCGGAAGTGACGTACTGACCAGCTGACTTTATATATGCAAGAATGTATGAACTCAAATTTATATATGTTTATAATGATTTTGTAAAGTCCGAACACTCAACGCAAGTATACGTATCATATCAAGTAATACAGGGTTCTAATGGAGTCCTAGTTATCGATCCCACAGAGAAGTTCGAAGTATAAGAAAGTGTTTCACAGTATATATAATATAGCACTGAAATCTGATACTTAAATTGTACTTAAAGTTTACTACTTACTTCTACTACCATAATGCAGAAAACATTAACAATTAATTAAACTACACTTACTTCTAACAACTTTGCAGACAAAATTAACTAGGAGACACATTAAACTATGTATTTTGAAAGGTTTTTGATATATGAGATAAGTATCTTTCCTCTTGCAATGAGAATATGATGTGTGGATTGATATTGAACAATTATCTATGTTATTGTGCCAAATAGAAGTATAGATGATTCTTTACCCTTAAAAGAGTACCCCCTCTTCTAAGCATGAAAAGAACATTGACATATCATAAGTTTAGTCACTAAACCTAAGGCTAGGCTGGAAGGACACTGGCTCTCACTTCGGAGCTCCCACTCACCCTTCACGCAAAGGCTAACCTTTGATATTTAGTTACTAATCTTAGAACCAATTTGGGGATTTTAGCCTGTCACCCTAAAATCTACACATTGAAGTCCATCAAAACACATTTTCCTATTTATTTGCACTCAATTCCCATGAACTACGCAATTCATCCATGGAAATTGAATGGATCTTTCATTATTGTTGTAGGACATTAAATCCTTTTAGAATTAATGTTCAACAACATATTTTAACATTTCAATTGGCCAAATCAAAAATTAAATTAAGTTCAAAAATAAAAAACCATCACAATTTCTTCAATTCATTAAAAGCACATCAAATCCACATCAATCCATCACCACATCTCTATGCAAAAAGAAAGATAAAGAAGACTACTCAGAATTCATGAAGAAGATATAATAAAACATGGATTTTATATATATAAGAAAAGTCATACAAACTACAAAAGAAAATACAACTTATCTCTTTCTCTTTCCCAATGCAATTCCCTTGAAGTTCCTTTGAATTCTTTTCTCTCTTCTTTACAACACTTGATTCTCTCTTTAGAATGGAAAGGAAGAAGCAATCTCTCACTTTACTTCTTCTCCTTCACTCCTTAGAGAAGAATTCCTCTCAAATCCTCACTTCTACACACTCTTCTCCTAAACCCTAACACTTAACATATACTAAAACTACACTAGAACCACTGAAGAAGCACACCATTTTCGTCCAAAAATAGTTACTTATAAGATAGGGACAAAATCCCAAGAGTTTCCATAGGCATCCCTTCAAAAAGTCGTCAAAACTCTTCAAATTTAAATTCCACCGACTTCGGGCGCCGGCGGCACTCTATCCTGCCAATATTTTTTGTAGTCTCTGGATTTGGCCGGCAGCGGTGCCAGAACACATTTTCCACCTTTTTGCTCCTTTTTGCTCCAAATTATTTCATTTTTGCTTCTTTTCACTCCAATCACCTAAAAACATCATACCTGCAACAAAAAATTAAAAATACCTTTTTTAAAAGTGCAATATCATAAAAAACTGTATATATTTTTGGTGCATCAAAATCCCCCAAACTTTAACTATTGCTTGTCCTCAAGTAATCCTTTTACTACATAAAATTATAAGTCTAGGCAATGTATTTTTCAACTGTAGGACACTAAAATTTTTCATTCAAAAGAATATATTGGTTAGATTTTCAGAAAGAAACTTAGTAACTCATGTCAACATTACAGGTATAAGAATATTCAGCAATCAAGTCTAAGAGTTATAGTCTTCTATTCATTTCAAGATGAGCCATAATTTGTCACATTAAGAGTGCCTCAAAAGACTGTGAAAAAGGAGTTCATGCAAGCTTTATTAGAATGTAGGCTAATACTTTAAACATAAATTAAGAAATGAAATCAAATTTTCCCTTTAGGGTGTACTTAAATGAAGCCAATTTTTGATTAGGCGTCTCCTCAAACTTCTCCTCACTAATATTTTTCTTTCCTTTTCTTTTCTTTTCTTTTTCTCTTTTTTTTTTTCTTTTTGGGATTGTTTTTCAATCCCTTTTTTCTTGTCTTTTAATGAGGATTACTATATCTGGATAGCCTTTAATGATTTTGAACTTCACTCTCCTCTTTCTAAAGTTCAAACTTGAGACATCTCCTTACTTTATAGTTAAGTACAAGCTTTATTATTCATCATAAAGTTACAATCTCTTCTTAACACACAATACTTTAAGTCCCTTAACATTTCAAAAATATAGTTTTCTTTACTTTAAATAGTTAACTATAATCAAATCCTTTCATACCAAATATCTTACTTCTATAAATTTAACCTTTATTACTAAAAAAATTCATCAGATCCTTCCATAATATTCAACTGAAATAAAAGTTTTAGCTACTTTCAGTGATTTTCAACTGCCAGAATTTATGCTAATAATTTTTGAAAATATAATAATTGAGAACAAATAAAAGTTAATATTTCTTTACCCTCCCCCAAACTTAAAATTTTCAGTAAATTTGAAACAGTTGAGAGTAAAAGAAAACTAACATTTCTGTGCTGGGATCTTGAAATCTTCAACAGCTATCTCGTATTAATCAAAATTTACAACTAGCAGGCATGAAACAATTAGTAGCAGTGATATAATAATTTTAAAATATTTGCATGGGTAAAGAGAAATTAACTTTAAACATCTAAACATCCAACAAAACACTATAACATGAAACAAACTATCACAGTACCACACAGTCCACCTAACAATTTTAATGTTTTAGTACAACATAACAGTACACCAACAGGGTTACACATAACATGAAAAATAAATAAATACTACATCACAACAGTACAACACAACACAACAAGAACAATATAAATAGAAACAAACAATCTACCAATCTCCAACACCAAGATCAGCAGGATTAGGTCTATATGGTGTATAATTGGGGTAAGTAGGAAATATCACATCGGACTCCCCCCTCATAAATCTGACCTGAGCATCATAATAAGCAATATCAAACTCAACTCTCCTCTGCAGATAATCTTCATTCACATCACTCCTCGCCTCAAACACATCCATCCGACCATGGAGTCTATCCACACAAGCACTCTGTAATCTCAGTTGCTCCATAATATCAGATAAGGTAGGCGGCTCAGATGTAGATGGAACATCATAAATAGTAGTAGGAATATCAGTACTCATATGCTCAACTTTGGCTCCCACATTAGACTCATAAGTATGAATAATATTCTTTGTGATTGGTCTCAATGGTATAGCCACTTCTTCAGAACTATTGAACTCCACTCCAGACTGAACACACATGGCATGAACTAAAGCAAGATGCCCTAAACCACTAGTGGTCTCGCCTCTAGCAATAGTATGAATGTTCTTGTAGATAATAACCCCAATATTAATCTTTTTCATCTTCTGAATATAGTAGTTCAGAATCACTCTATCCCTAGTAACTTTGTTGTGGTGATAAGATGGTAATAGTCTCGCAGAGATGAAATAATGCCAAACTTTTGATGCAACATTCAATGTGGAAGTGGGGAAATTAATCAACCATTTTTGACTTACTTTCCATTCTCCTCGCCCGTTAGTCTGAAAAGCAATCACTTCTATCATATTCTCCCTGCGAGTGTCAAAGTTTTCGTAATCACAAATAAATGGTTCCTAAGTCTGATAGAAAGCATTAATAAGCTGAGGAGTAAACTCAACCATTTTTCCTCTAACTAGCACATACTTAGTCTCAGTCCAGGGTACATTCGAATAGAACTCTCTAACAACTCCCATAACAGCATTCACAGTGAAATAACAAAATTGCTCCCAGTTCCGCTCTGCAATTAACTGTTCTACAGATCCACGAGGACTATCAAAAGCTTGATCCTGGATACACTTCTTGTTGTAGAGGTAAGAGTTAAAGCGAAATTGGGCTTTGACATTAACAAATTTCTCCTCATCAAAATCCAATTTCCTCTTCCCTTTACTCAACCTTGGAGCCATGTGAAGTTCTAAAATTTGCAAGAAAATTCCAATAAATCTCAAATTCACAATGTAACAAACTCCAAATACTATACAAATCAAGTAAGAGCACATTTCATCATGGAAATCTTAAAATCTCTTTAAAACTCAAAAAATTTCAACCTAAGCAATGTGAGAGATTTCCATGGTGAAAATAAAAAATTTTTAATTTAAAGTGTAGCTCTTACCAAGAGAAGTGTGGATCCGGCGTCGAAAAACTTTAAAATCTCCTTAAGTCTGAGATCTAGCAAGCCCTAGATCTTTAAAATCGCGAAAATGGAGGAGGAAGATGAAGGAAATGGAAAAATTTGCGGGTCCCAGGGTAAAAATCGTGAAAATGAGGGTTTCTGGTCTTTTACTGGGTTTGGGCACTGGAGGCGCTCGATAGGGTGCTGGCGGTGCTCGACAAGGCACCGACGGTGCTCTATTTAAGAATAAATGCCAAACTCTCTAGATTTGGGCGCCGGTGGCACCCATTCTGGCGCTGGCCGCGCCAGTCCAAAATATTTTCTGGGTCCGAAAAATTTTTCATAATTTCAATTGTTTCGACATCCACAATGCTGTTTAATACTTCAATAGGCATTTAAATCATCTCACAAGTAATAATTAACACAATTCTTTACACAAACAATACACAACAAACTTATATATATAAAATCCAAGTTACAACATAGACACTAAATATATTCATTCAAACTAAACCAACTCTTAGATGTTTTAGTGTTGCAAGTACTCTACGATAGGCAAACACTAAAATCTAAGTACACAATGAAAGTAAACATATCCAAATCCAAATTCAAGTTACTAAGCAATACAAATACTACACACACCAAGCATAATTAAGCAAAGTAAACTAAACACACAACAAGCATAAGTAGAATCCATTAATTACTCCACATTAGTTTCAGAACTATCCTCTCCTCTAATGTCTCCAATCGATTGCTGATGCACGAACAAATTATAAAATGGATGAAATGAAAATTCGTCAGATGATTCCTCAACAATCACCGCATTCTTCTTCATCAGGTTAATCAAGCCCATCTCAATTCAACCAGTGTGATCGAATTGTTCCTTCATTCTCCAATCTATATGATTGAATAAATCAGAAATGTAATTGATTGCATGCATAACATTCTGTACATGTTTCTCCAACTGTTTGATCCTCTTCAATATCATTCTGAAACCTTCAGGAAAATAGGGTTGAATCAGTTGTGAAGTCTGTGTTGGTTGATCAGCAAGCAAATTCATGTCATCTTCATCTCCCACTATCTAGTAGTCATAAGGATTAGTTGGATCAATAGGCCTCCATGGAAGAAGAACCTTTTCCCAACTTTCATAAGGAACTTGTAATTGACTACATGACAGGAATATGGTGAACGGGTGTCCAAGCCCATATTTAGATCCAAGAACAATTAATCCCAAAAATGATTTCACAATGATATTACCAATGCCAATCAGTCTCTTAGTTTGAATATAGAAATTCAAAATGGCACTTTCCTTGGTTACCTCGCTAATCTTCAATGTTGGAAATAACTTTGCCGAAATAAAATAGTGCCACTGCTTTGATACTGGATTGAGAGATGCAGATGGGAAACTAATGTATCCATTCTAATGTATGCATTCTAATGTATCCATTCTCTCTAATTTTCCAATCCTCATTCTCATTCGTCAAATATCGATACACATAATTCATATTATTTCGTGTGGAATTGATATTAGAATAATGGAAAACGGGTACGTTCTTGATCATAAAGAGATCGTTAATTCGTACAGGAGTGAATTGCACAAATCTACCATGGACAAATACGAACCCTTGGTTGATTTTGTGAAGATTTGCATAAAATTCTTTCACGACAAGAAAACAATGGCAGTGGTAGTGTATCAAAGAACTTCACAACGTCTCTCCTTAATATTCTCTTCAATTCTAGTAGTAGGATTATCCTTACCTCGATTTATGAAATCTCTTTCCTTGATAATCCTTCTTTTCATCATAACTTTGTTGAACAAACGCTCCGGTTCAAAACTTATGAACTTCCTTTGGTTGAAAATGTGAGATCGAGAAGTTTCAATTGAGTAGAAGCGAATTGGGAATGGTAGTTTTCATTTTTCTGGAGTTAAGAAGTCAAAAATGGAGTTTAGGGAGTTATAAGGGCGAAGATCCCGCCCAAAACCGCCAAAACTCACATTTTAAAACTTAAAAACCGTCAAAAGGTTTTGGGCGCCGACAGCTCTCGATAGGGTGCCGGCGGTGCTCAAACCTGTAAGTTCAGTGTAATAATAGTGATAGGGTGCCGACGGTGCCCATTCTGGCGCCGGCGGCGCCAGTGGTAAAAAATTCTGACCGAACTTCGTTTGGCCCAAAATATTCTAATTTCTCAATTCGATCCAATATTTATCAATTTTTAAAGTATTTAGGAGTAATTACGATTCAAAAAAACTATCTAAAAAGTACAACTACATCGAACAAGAAAACACACCACAAAGATACATATGGGTTGCCTCCCATAAAGAGCTTTGTTTAACGTCGTCAGCCCGCAAACCATTCAGTTAATCGAGATGACTCAGTATTAAAACCTCTTTGAAGTCAGGTTGAAACCCGTCAAAGTAAGGCTTTAATTGATGCCCATTAACCTTGAAAATCTTTCCAGTATTAGGATCTTTAATATCAACAACTCTAAAAGAATGAACTTTTATAACCGTAAAAGGTTCTAACCATCTAGACTTGAGCTTTCCAGGAAATAACTTCAATCTCGTGTTGTATAACAAAACTTTTTGTCCAAATTCTAAGTTCTTTCTCAATATCTTCTGACCATGCCACAATTTCATTTTCTTTTTATAAATCCTATCATTGTGATAAGATGCATTTCTAATCTCTTCCAATTCATTCAATTGCATAAATCTTTTCTCTCCAGCATTTTTTAAATTAAAATTCAACTCTTTTATCGCCCAATAAGCTTTATGCTCCAATTCAACCTGTAAATGGAAATTTTTACCAAACACTAGTCTATAAGGAGACATTCCAATAGGGGTTTTAAAAGCAGTCCTATAAGCCCATAAAACAGTATCTAATCGAGTAGACCAGTCTAATTTATGATTATCCATAGTTTTCTCCAAAATTCTTTTAATTTCATGATTAGACACTTCTGCTAAACCACTAGTCTGGGGATGATAAACAGTAGAGATTCTATGAATAATATTATATTTCTCAATTAATCTCTTAATTTGATTATTTCAGAAATGGGATCCACCATCAGTTATGATCACTCTCGGAATTCTGTATCTTGTAATTATACTTTTCTTTAAAAATTTTGGAACACTACGAGCATCACATCTAGGTAAAGTAATAGCTTCAATCCATTTCGAGACATAATCAACGGCAACCAATATATATAAATTTCCAAATGAAGGAGTAAATGGTCCCATAAAATCTAATCCCTATACATCAAAAATTTCAACTTTCAAATTATAATTTAGAGGCATTTCATTTCTTCTAGAGATATTACCTACTCTCTGACATCGATCACATAATTTAATATATTTATAAACATCTCTAAATAGAGTAGGCAAATAAAATCCATATTGTAGAATCTTAAAAGTAGTTTTTTGAACACCAAAATGACCTCCAAATTCAAAATCATGGCACTGTTGAATAATCAAATTCGTTTCTTCTTGTGGTACACATTTTATAATAATCAGATCCTTACACTGTTTATATAGATAGGGCTCATCCCAAAAATAAAATTTTACATCATATTTAAACTTCTTTTATTGTTGCCTTGTTAAATCAGGTGGTACAATATCACTAACAATATAATTCACAATATCAGCATACCAAGGCAAATTACTTCCCATAATGGTACAAAGTTGCTCATCAGGGAAAATTTCAGTAATTTCTTTTTCAAATTCAGATAATTTATCATACTCTATTCTTGACAGATGATCAGCTATTTGATTATCAGCTCCCTTCCTATCAACTATCATAAAATTAAATTATTGCAGAAGAAGTATCCATTTAATGAGTCTAGGTTTCACATCCTTATTTTGCATTAAATATTTGATAGTCGAATGGTTTGTATGCACAATACTTTTAGCTCCAATTAAATAAGGTCTAAATTTTTCAAAAGCAAATACTATAGCTAATAACTCTCTTCTAGTTGTGGTATAATTAATTTGAGCCTCATTAGAAGTTTTACTAGCATAGTAACTGACTTTGAAAACTTTATCATGCCTTTACCCCAATGTTACTTCGATCACATAATAACTAGCATCACACATAAGTTCAAATGATTTCTCCCAATCTGGTGAAACTATTATAGGTGCAGTGATTAATTTCTTTTTCAATAAATCAAAAGCACTCAAGCATTCGTCATTAAAATCAAAATTTTTATCATTTTTTAAAAGTAGGCACAAAGGTTTAGTAATTTTAGAAAAATCTTTAATATATCACCTATAAAATCCAGCGTGTCCTAAGAAACTCCTCACCTCTCTCTCGGTAGTGGGTGGCGGCAATCTCTCAATCACTCTAATTTTAGCAGGATCGACCTCCATACCATGTTTAGAAATTTTATGCCCAAGCACAATTCCTCCTGCAACCATAAATTGACATTTCTCCCAATTCAGAACTAGATTTATTTTCTCACAGAGCTCCAAAAATTTTGCTAATTTTTCCAGAAAAATTTCAAATGAAGTCCCGAATACAGAGAAATCATCCATAAAAACTTTTATTTCATTATCTATCATACTACTAAAGATAGACATCATACATCTCTGAAATATTGCAGGTGCGTTACATAGTCCAAATGGCATTCTTCGAAAAGCAAAGGTTCCATAAGGGCTAGTAAATGTTGTCTTTTCTTGATCCTCAGGAGCAATAGGTATTTGATGGTAACAGTATATCCATGCAGAAAATAGTAGTACTTATGTCCAACAAATCTATCTAGCATTTGATTGAGAAAAGGAAGAGGAAAGTGATCTTTTCTGGTGGCGGCATTTACTTTCCTATAGTCAATACAAATTTGCCATCCATTAATTTGTCTTATGGGTATAATTTCATTACATTCATTCACTTCAATGGTCACTCCTCCATTTTTCGGTACACAATGTATTGGACTCACCCAAGCACTATCTGAAATAGGTTAAATAATTCCAGCATCCAGCCATTTTAAATTCTCTTTCTTAACTACTTCTTTCATTATAGGATTTAGTCTCCTTTATGGATCAACTTTCAGTTTATGTTCTTCATCTAATAAAATTCTATTCATACAAATTGAATGACTAATTCTTTTAATATCTGCCAAAGTCCATCCAAAAGCTTTCTTGTATCTTTTCAAAGTTTCCAACAACTTTTGTTCTTGATAATCTTTTAACTCCGAAGATACAATAACTGACAAAGTAGATGATTCTCCTAAAAACATATACTTTAAATTATTAGGGAGAATTTTCATCTCAAGTTCAGGAAGTTTTATTATAGATGGAATTAAACTTTTATTTCCACCTTCCATAGTGTCTAATACTTTGAATCTCTCCTGAACATACTCCAAATCTTCATTCTTCTCAATATCTGAATTTTCTTCATCTTCAATTTCTTCTTCAAATATATTTTCATATTCCACTTCTTTTTCAAATATATTCTCAAAATGATCATTTCTCAAATATTCACAGACCTCCATCCTAAAACATTCATTATCTTTTTCCATTGAGGGATAATTCATAGATTTTAAAATCTTAAAGGGCACCTCTTGAACATTAACTCACATAGTTAATTCTCCTTTTTGAACATCAATCACCGCTCTTCCTGTAGTAAGGAATGGTCTTCCCAAAATGATTAGAATTTCTTTATCTTCCTCCATATCAAGTACAATAAAATCCACAGGGAAGATAAATTTATCCACTTTCACTGACACATCTTCCACCACTCCTTTGGGGTAATTAATGGAACGACCGGCCAACTGAAGAGTCACAGATGTAGGAGAAATTTCTCTTATTCCCAACCTTTTGAAAGTTGATGAAGGCATAAGATTAATACTAGCTCCCATATTACATAAAGCCTTTCCGAAAAAATTTTCACCTATAGCACACGGAATAGTGAAACTACCAGTATCTTTAAATTTTTCCGGAAGCTTCTTCTGAATAATTGCACTACACTCTCCGCTAAGTGCAACAGTTTCATGATCTGTAAACTTTCTTTTCTTTCTCAGGATATCCTTCATAAACTTGGCATAGTCAGACATCTGTTCTAATGCTTCAAGAAAAGGAATATTTATCATTAATTTCTTAAG
This sequence comes from Papilionanthe hookeriana x Papilionanthe teres, assembly GCA_022702705.1. Taxonomy (NCBI): domain Eukaryota; kingdom Viridiplantae; phylum Streptophyta; class Magnoliopsida; order Asparagales; family Orchidaceae; genus Papilionanthe; species Papilionanthe hookeriana x Papilionanthe teres. Next base: position 106,316,348 of record CM040430.1, read on the forward strand.
AATCTCCAAAAATAATCCAAATTTGTTATCCCTTCTTTGTTTCTTTAGTCTTTGAGGAAATGGAGGTGATGGTTTTTCAATAGTTATCTTCATTGGCTCAAGAGGATAATCCAAGTCTAGATAAATCTTGTTTGAACCTTTTTCGATTTCCTCCTTCTCCTTTTCTATTTCAACTTCTTTTTGCACTCTAGTTTCCAATTCTTTTCCACTCCTTAATTGAATAGCCTTAAGTTGTTCCTTGTTTTGATCTTTTAGATTGATCTCCACATTACTTGGAAGTCTTCTAGAAGGTCTATTATTAAGTGTAGTGAGAATATATCCCAATTGATTTTCAATATTTTTCATAACAACACCTTGAGCTTGTAATTGATTTCCCATATTCAGAATCATTTCTTCAGTAGACAACTTCATATCTTTAAATTGTGGGTTACTATTAAATCCATGAGGATAAGATGGTCTAAAATTGGTATTTCCTTGATTGTTCGAATTTCCAATTGGATTTATAGAACTGTTAGCCCAACGCGGGTTAACATTAGCATTGTTATTATTCCAATTGAAGTTTGGGTGATTCTTCCAACCAGGATTATAATAATTTGAATACGGATTGTTAGGTCTATTAATAACATTTAAAGTCTCATAAGGTGTTTGATATTCTGTTATCTGTCCAAATGAATTTTCCTCTAACACTTGAGGTGGTTGAGAATAATTCATTCCATATTGATCTATTTTCTTGGAAAGGGCTGCAATTTGAGAAACTACCATAGTCATCATATCTAAATCATGAACACTAGCTACTCTCTTAGGATTTACCTGTTCAGACGGCCATTGAATATTATTAGTAGCCATTTCTTCAATTAATGCGTATGCTTCTTCAAAAGGTTTTGACATTAATGATCCACTAGCAGTAGCATCTATAATAGATCTCAATGATCCCACTAATCCATTATAAAATGTTTGAATTATTAATCAATCTAGTAAAGCATGACGTAGGCACTTCCTAAAAAGATCTTTAAATCTCTCTCAAGCTTCATATATTGACTCTCCTTCAAACTGACAAATGGATGTAATATCATTTCTTAGTTTAGCAGTCTTTGATGGAGGGAAATATTTTGATAGAAACTTCTAAAATAATTCTCCCCAAGTTCTAATAGATCGAGGTGCTAACGAGTTTAACCACGCCTTAGCTTTATCCCTTAATGAAAAAGGAAAAAGCATAAGTCTGACAGTGTCACTAGACACTCCATCATATTTAAAAGTAGTACACAGTTCTAAAAAACTATCGAGATGTAAATTTGGATCATCATTAGTTGTTCCTCCAAATTGATTATTTTGTGTCATTTGGATAATAACAGGTTTAAGTTCAAATGAATTAGCAGCAACGTCAAGATTTTGAATAGTTATGTGAATTTGATCTGCTGTTGGGTTAGCATAATCTCTTAAAGGTCTTGACAAATTTCCAATATAATTTCTCTGATTATCTTGAATATTCGCCATTTCACAAGGGTTTTCAATTTGTTTTTATTATTTTCTAATTTTTCTGACAGTCTTGACACGCCTAAAATATATACGCTTTTTGCTATATCATTTTACTTATTTTTGATGATATTACACTTTAAAGGAAGGTATTTTATATGTTTTTTGGTTTTAGGTACAAGAAATGGTGATTGGAGCAAAAGGAAGCAAAAATAGTGCAATTTGGAGCAAAAACGAGCAAGAAATGAAATTCTGCCCTGACACCATTCGATAAGTCTTTTGATGCTTAATCTCTTTTACACTTCTTGCATAATTTTAAATGAGATTATATTTTAAAGAAAGGTTATTTTTATGCTTATTTTGTAGGGCTATCTGTTACGAATGCAACGCAACTGAAATGGGGTGAAACGGAGTTGAAACGGAGCCAAACGGAGCGAAACAGTGGAGCGGCGCAGCAGCCTGCTCGCCGACGGCGAGATCGATCTCGCCGATGGCGAGATTTTCCCAAGACCACAGGAAAATGGCCAAAAAGGCCGCCGACAGCGGCCTCGAACCCGCCGACAACGGCCCGGACGACCATGAACCGACATTTGGCGGTTTTGGGCCAATATTCGACGTATTTGGACGCTTTTTCGAAGGGGTGCTTAAGGAGACTCTTGGAAATTCGTCCACACTCTTTAAAAATGGCGAATTTATGTTAGAAAGAAAAGAGAAACAATAGAGGAAATGAGAGAAAAACTTAGAGGAATGTTTAGGATTCTTAGATTTAGAGTAGAAATGTAGATTTCTACCCTTTTGGAGAGAATGGAGAGGAGATTTTGAGAGAATTTGTAAGGGATTTCGCTAGCATTGCATGGATCGCCGGGAGACTTTATGGGAGAGATCTTCGTCTTTCTTTCAAGGGGAAAAAGCTAAGTATTGTTCTTCATTATCTTATAATTTTGTAAACATTTATTTAGTGGATTTGCTTTTGTTAAATGAAGTTTCCTTTATGTTTTCTTCGTGCTTTGTGATGTATCTCTCTTACTTATTCTTCTTCTTTAGAAATAGTGGCATAAGAAGATTATGCCATTGTTTTCCTTTTACTTTTCTTTTGCAATGAGTAGAAATCATGTTTAGGATTTTGTGATGCATGGTAGAAGTAAATTTAATAATAAATGTGATGGTTTTTTGCACTTAATTACATTGCAATAAGAGTCCATTGTACTGTTAAAATTCGTTGTAATTGCATCGACCCAAAAGGGTGGTGTAATTCTCAACAAAGTGAAACCATATTCAAATTCCATGGATGGTGATGTTCATGAGGATTGAATGCAAATAAATAGGGAAATATAATTATCGGGCGTAGAGTTGGAGATTTTAGAGTGACAAGCTAAAATCCTCAATTCGATCCTATCGTTTGGGTGTCTGAAGTGTAGATTGTTAGCCCTCAGGCGAGGGGAACATGGGAGCTCCGAAGTGAGAGCCGGTATCCTCCCAGCCTAGCCGCAGATTCAGTAACCAAGCATAGGATTAGTCAATGTTCTTTATGCCTAGACCAAAGGGTAAAGAATGGGATTGCTCCTATTTGGCACATACAATATTTAATGCATCTCAATCCTATACATTATCTATTTCATTACATAAGAATAGTAGTTTTCAATATCTCAAAATTCTTCAAACCAACTCATCCAAAAAGGGTTATCTTTAGAATTATTATTTGCTTTTAGATATAGTTACTATCTTTACATTTAACACTTGCATTTAGGAGTAGTTGCTAGATAAAACACAATTTTAATCGACATTCCAAACTAAGGACTATTAGTAGTAGACAAGAATTTGATTAAAGACTTCTTACTTCACTTCTCGTGGGATCGATACCGGGGTTTTTAAAGAAAACTCTATATTACTTGAAACGATACGTATACTTGTGTAGTACCCCTAGTGTGTAAAATATTTTCTAATTTTTATATCATTTAAGATTTTGCACGCTAGCCGCTATTTATAAATCAGGTTAAGTTTTTGGCCATCTTTTGAAAGTTAATTTAATGCGTAATTGCGGGTCGGGTCAAGTTTTTGGTGCCGTTGCCGGGGAAGCTTCGGTAAGAACTTTAGGAGAATTTTAGTTGAAGTAATTAGGCTTAGACTTGGAAAACTGTAGTGTCGTAAAAACCATTTTGTGTGAAAAGTGTTTTTATATGAAAAAGTGTTGTGAAAAAATTGTTTGTGTGAAAAACAAGGTGTTCGTGAAAGTGTATTGTTGTGTTGAATATATTTTTCATATAATTTATTTAATTGTTAATGTATTGTTTGATGTATTAAATATGCGAAACAAAGGATCTGCAGGACTTGTACCTTATGATTCTGAGTTTGAAAAAAATAAAAAATTAAAAATACAGAAAGACTCGAAAAACTAGAAATGGAAATGGATAACTTTCAAGATAATAACTTAGAAAATCATCATAAATCATTGAGGGATTACATAAATCCTACGACAGATGAAATTCACTCTAGTATACAAAACCCTGTCGTAGAAGCGAACTCATTTGAAATAAATCCTGAGATTATCATACTGGTACAGAACAATCAATTTGGGGGAACTCCTTTGGAGGAACCCTATTTACACTTATCAAATTTTCTAGAACTTTGTGTTACAATTTGTTATAATGGCATGTCAGACAATGCTGTTAGACTAAGGCTTTTTTGTTTCACACTAAGGGATAAGGCTAAAATGTGGTTATACTCATTAGCACCTGGTTCTATTAAAAATTAGGAGTTAACACAGAAATTCTTAGCTAAGCATTTTCCACCTTCAAGGACTACTCAACTTAGAAACGATATTATCTCATTTTGTCAGTATGAAGGAGAATCAATATACGAAGCTTGGGAAAGATTTAAGGAACTCCTAAGAAAGTGTCCACACCATGCTCTGCCTGATTGGTTAATCATTCAAACTTTTTATAATTGGTTAGTAGAATCCCTTAGGTCTATAATTGATGTTGCCGTTGGTGGATCATTAATGTCAAAACCATTTGATGAAGCGAATGCATTAATTGAAGAAATGGCTACAAATGAATTCCAATGGCTCTCTACAAGGGTAAATCATAATTATGTAGCCAGTGTTCATGATACTGATGTGATTACAATTCTTGCATCTCAAGTTGCTGCAATATCAAGGAAGTTGGACCAATTTGGAATGAACCAGCCTCAATTTACTCCTGTAAGTGAGGAAAGTTCATTAGGGCCTATAATTGATTCTAAATTATCATATGATTCTTTAAATACCATAAACAACCCGTATTCTAACTTTTACAATCCAGATTGGGAGAACCATCCTAATTTTAACTGGAATCATATTACTGATGGTGGAAACCTAAAATGGGAAAATAATCATGCAAATCATAATGGAAGTTGGAATAATCAGGAGAACACAAACAATAGACCTTCATATCCACAGGACTCTAACAATGATCAACAATTTTAGAATAAGAAAATGTCTATGGAAGAAGTAGTATTGCAAATGGGAAACCAGTTGCAAAGTCAAAATGCTACGATTAGAAACATAGAGAATCAACTAGGACAAATTGCTAATTCACTTAGCAATAGACCCCAAGGAACACTTCCTAGCAACAATGAGATCAACCCTAAAGAGAACACTAATGAACAAATAGAAGCTGTCCAATTAAAAATTGGAAGAGATATAGAGGATGTGGTTAGAAAAGAGAAAGATGTTGTGAGAGAAATAAAGGAAACTAAAAGACCTGAAGAACATGTTTCTAAGGATCTGGAAAAATTAATATCTCCAACTAAAATTAATTTGGAAAAACCACAACCTCCATTTCCTCAAAGACTTAGACAGCATGAGTTGGATAAAAAATTTTCAAAGTTCATAAAAGTACTTAAGAAGTTAACGATAAATATTCCTTTCACTGAAGCTTTGGAACAGATGCCAAGTTATGCAAAGTTTATAAAGGATATATTAAACAAGAAAAGGAAATTTGGAGATAACGATATAGTTGCACTAAGTGAGGAATGCAGCGCTATACTTCAGAAAAAGTTTCCTCCAAAACTTAAGGATCCTTGTAGCTTTACAATTCCTTGTGCAATTGGAGAAAAATTATGTGGAAAAGCTTTATGTGATTTAAGAGTGAGCATTAATGTGATGCCTCTATCTATATTTAGATGGTTAGGTTTAATCGATATTTCTCCCACTACTGTAACCCTTCTATTAGCTGATCGATTTATCATTTATCCAAAAGGAGTTATAGAAGATGTGCTTGTTAAAGTAGATAAATTTATCTTTCCTTTGGACTTTATTGTATTAGATATGGAGGAAGATAGAGAAATTTCAATTATTTTATTGAGACCTTTCCTTGTTACTGGACAAGCTATGATAGATACGCAAAAAGGAGAGTTGACTATGAATATTAATGACAAGGAAGTAACTTTTGATGTATTAAAGGCTATGAAATATCCAGCTGAGAGAAAAGATGATGATTGTTTTTGGATGGATGAAATTGATTATCAAAGTAAAGACCATTTCCAAGAAAGATTTGAGAGTAAGTTAAAAGATGAGATTGAAATAGATTTTCATGATGATTCGAAAACATTACTTAAAGAAGACTGTATATATGTTCAGGAGAGGTGTGAAATGATGGACGCTACCAAAAATAGTAAACTTTTAATTCCATTTGTTGAAAAATCTCATGAACTTAAGATGGATGTACCCCATACAATTTTAAAGCCTACCTATTTAGGGAATTCATCTACACCACCAGTCTTTATATCTTTAGATACGACTCAATCACAAGAAAAACTTGAATTAAATGATGAACAAGATAAAATTATTGAACTAGGACTTAGAAGAGAATTTGAGGATAAATTTCAAAAGAACTTTGAGTTGAGAAAAGAGGATAAGGATATTGGAAGACCATTGGAAGAAATTTCTAAGGAATTAGAAAAACATATTTCCTCAACTAAGATAGATCCTCAATCATTTAATAATTATAAAGGGGAAGAATTGGAAGATAACTTGAATCATAAGAGTGACATAGAATTTGATCTAGAATCTGAATTATCTAGAGAGAATCTAATCCAAAATTTGGAAGATATTGAAGTATTTTATAAAGATCCATTTCTAATAAATTTCAAGGATGATATTAATATGCGGATTGAAAATATCAATAGAAGAATATTGGATCTAGAAAGAAATATGAGGAATTATGATATAAATTCATCTAAAAATGAAGAGCTGAATGAAAAATTAAAATTTGAGAATTTTGTAGGAATCCCTGGATCTGGAAATGATTGGGCGATTGATCGAGGATTACTTAAATGGAATTTTGATCCATGTGGAATCATTTTTCGGGCTAATGACGTTAAACCAAGAGCTTTATGGGAGGCAACCCATAGTTATCAGTTTGCTTTGATTTAGTGTGCTCGAGAGTCATGATTGCTAGTGTTGTATGGTGTTTGCTTTAGAGTGGATTGACTTGATCTTTATGTGTCATTATGGATTGATCAGTTTGATTGATGATTGGTAGATGTTGGATTGTTTGTTGTTTTATTTAATCTTTGTGTGATCATGAGGGAGTTGATTCCTTAACTTCTTATTATGAATAGAATTGTTCTCTTGTAGTAATTGGATAAATGAGTCTGCTATGACTTGGGTCTCACCCAGACTTGAGTTTTACAAGACAAATCATGATTTTCGAACATTGTTAGTTCCATCTTAATTTGTTACTTCCTTTATACAACTTTATTTTCATTAGGTAGGAGTCGCGAACCTATTTGATGAATAACATTAGGATAATCTCACACTATCTTTATAACTGTTAGAGGTGCTTAATTATAAAGATTAGGTAATGCCTGAGATTGGTGTCTAGGAACCAATATATCAGGGATAATCTTATCCTTAGGATTATAATCTATAAAATCTTTTAAAGTGCCTAATTTACTAGTGTAGCGATTCCGTTAGAAATTGGAAGTAAATTAGTGAGATGCGATGAGATAAAGGAAGAATTGACCTCATTTATCATTTGTGATTGTATTTGAATTGTGTGTTTTTGTTTGTGTTACAACTTTGTTTAGGTCTTGAAGAACTTTTTTATATTCCCTTGCTGAAACATACTATGCTAGTTAGACTTTGGTTTAGTTAATTTCATTCTGACATGATTAGTTTAAATTTACTTTCTGTTGCATATTATTCTGTCCTAATGAATAATTGTAAATGGGTTTTGATAGACATTTGTGGTAGATAAATTTTTTAAACTGTTTTCTTCCTGCTTATATTTTCTGTACTAAATGTTACATATGTTAAAAATTAAGTTTGGGGGTAGGAAGAAAAAATAAAATTTTAATGTGAAAATACTTCCTTTTAGTGTAATTTTATTACAAGCATGTTTTAGGCTAGTTTTACTTTCTCCTACAGTCATTCTATCCTGATTATGCATGATATGAATTTGATAGGATGTTGTAGTAGTAAGTATATTCAACCTTTACTTTTTCTTCCTCGCTACATTTTATGGAATTAGTTGCAAAATATTTTAAAATTTAAGTTTGCGGGGAAGAAAAATATTAACTCTTATTTGTTCTCAATTATTATATTTTCAAAAATTATTAGCATAACTTCTGGCAATTGAACCTCGCTTGAGATAACTAAAATTTTTTATTTTAGTTGAATATTATGGAAGGATTGGATGAAAGTTTTTAGTAATAAAAGTTAATTTTATAAGGGTAAGATATTTGGTATAAAAGAATTTGATTATAGTTAACTATTTGAAGTAAATAAAACTGTATTTTTAAAATATTAAGAGACTTAAAGTATTGTGTGTTAAGAAGAGATTGTGACTTTATGATGAATAATAAAGCTCATACCTAATTATAAAGTAAAGATGTGTTTCAAGTTTGAACTTTAGAAGGAGGAGAGTGAAGTTCAAAATCATTACAGGCTCTCCAGATATAGTAATCCTCATTAAAAAAAGAAAGAAAAAGAAAAGAAAGAGTGTGAAAAAAAGGGGATTGAAAATGATCCCAAAAGAAAAGAAAAAAAAAGGAAAGAAAAATATTTATAAGGAGAAGCTTGAGGAGATGTCTAATAAAAAATTAGCTTCACTTGAGTCACTCTAAAGGGAGAACTTGATTTCATTTCTGAATTTATATTTAAAGTATTGACCTACATTCTGATGAAGTTTACATGAACTCCTTTTTCACATAATCTTTCAAGGCACTCTTAATGTGACAAATTATGGTTTATCTTGAAATAAATGGAAGAATAGAACCCTTTGACTTGATTGCTAAATATTCTTATACCTGTAGTGTTAACCTGAGTTACTGAATTTCTTTCTAAAAATCTAACCAATATATTCATTTGAATGAATAATTTTAGTGTATTATAGGTGAAAAGTACATCGCCCTGAGTTATATTTTTATGTAGTAAATGTGTTACTTGAGGACAAGTAACAGTTAAGTTTGGGGGATTTTAACATGCCTAAAATATATACGCTTTTTGCTATATCATTTTGCTTATTTTTTATGATATTACACTTTAAAGGAAGGTATTTTGTATTTTTTTGGTTTTAGGTACAAGAAATGGTGATTGGAGCAAAAGGAAGCAAAAACGGTGCAATTTGGAGCAAAAACGAGCAAGAAATGAAATTCTGCCCTAACACATTTTGATAAGTCTTTTGATGCTTAATCTCTTTTACACTTCTTGCATATTTTTGAATGAGATTCTACTTTAAAGAAAGGTTATTTTTATACTTATTTTGTAGGGCTATCTGTTACGAATGCAACGCAACTGAAATGGGGCGAAACGGAGTTGAAATGGAGCGAAACCGTGGAGCCACGCAGCAGCCTGCTCGCCGACTGTGAGATTTTCCCGAGAACACCTGAAAATGGCCAAAAAGGCTGCCGACAGCGGCCTCAAACCCGCCGACAGCTGCCCAGACGACCATGAACCGACATTTGGCAGTTTTGGGGCACTATTCGACGTATTAGGACGTTTTTTCGAAGGGGTGCTTAAGAAGACTCTTGGAAATTCGTCCACACTCTTTAAAAATGACGAATTTATGTTAGAAAGAAGAGAAACAATAGAGGAAATGAGAGAAAAACTTAGAGGAATGTTTAGGATTCTTAGATTTAGAGTAGAAATGTAGATTTCTACCCTTTTGGAGAGATTGTAGAGGAGATTTTGAGAGAATTTGTAAGGGATTTCGCTAGCATTGCATGGATTGTCGGGAGACTTTATGGGAGAGATCTTCATCTTTCTTTCAAGGGGAAGAAGCTAAGTATTGTTCTTCATTATCTTATAATTTTGTAAACATTTATTTAGTGGATTTGCTTTTGTTAAATGAAGTTTCCTTTATGTTTTCTTCGTGCTTTGTGATGCATCTCTCTTACTTATTCTTCTTCTTTGGAAATAGTGGCATAAGAAGATTATGCCATTATTTTCCTTTTACTTTTCTTTTGCAATGAGTAGAAATCATGTTTAGGATTTTGTGATGCATGGTAGAAGTAAATTTAATTATAAATGTGATGGTTTTTTGCACTTCATTTACATTGCAATAAGGGCCCATTGTAGTGTTAAATTTTGTTGTAATTGCATCGACCCGAAAGGGCGGTGTAATTCTCAACAAAGTTAAACCACATTCAAATTCCATGGATGGTGAAGTTCATGAGGATTGAATGCAAATAAATAGGGAAATATAATTATCGAGCGTAGAATTGGAGATTTTAGAGTGACAGGCTAAAATCCTCAATTCGGTCCTATCGTTTGGGTGCTGAAGTGTAGATTGTTAGCCCTCAGGCGAGGGGAACCTTGGAGCTCCGAAGTGAGAGCCGGTATCCTCCCAGCCTAGCCGCAGATTCAGTAACCAAGCATAGGATTAGTCAATGTTCTTTATGCCTGAACCAAAGGGTAAAGAATAGGATTGCTCCTATTTGGCACATACAATATTTAATGCATCTCAATCCTATACATTATCTATTTCATTACATAAGAATAGTAGTTTTTAATATCTCAAAATTCTTCAAACCAACTCATCCAAAAAGGGTTATCTTTAGAATTATTATTTGCATTTAGATATACTTACTATCTTTACATTTAACACTTGCATTTAGGAGTAGTTGCTAGATAAAACACAATTTTAATCGACATTCCAAACTAAGGACTATTAGTAGTAGACTAGAATTTTATTAAAGACTTCTTACTTCACTTCCTCGTGGGATCGATACAGGGGTTTTTAAAGAAAACTCTATATTACTTGAAACGATACGTATACTTGCGTAGTACCCCTATTGTGTAAAATATTTTCTAATTTTTATATCATTTAAGATTTTGCACGCTAGCCGCTATTTATAAATCAGGTCAAGTTTTTTGCCATATTTTGGAAGTTAATATACTGCGTAATTGCGGGTCAGGTCAAGTACGCTCTAACTCCGAATCATAAGGCACTAGACCTATAGATCCACTACAACGCATATACAATCAGACAAATACTTTCAAAAAGTAAAAAAAACACACAATTACACACTACAAAGTAAAGTTTTTATGTTACTATATTATTAATAAATACCGTTTATACTTTTTTACTTAATTAATTACTTCGTTACCTTCTCCGGCAACGACGCAAAAAACTTGACAGGCAGACTTTATATATGCAAGAATGTATGAACTCAAATATATATATATATGTTTATAATGATTTTGTAAAGTCCGAACACTCAACGCAAGTATACGTATCGTATCAAGTAATACAGGGCTTTAATGGAGTTCTGGTTATTGATCCCAAAGGGAAGTTTGAAGTATAAGAAAGTGTTTCATAGTATATATAATATAGCACTGAAATCTGATACTTAAATTGCCCTTAAAGTTTACTACTTACTTCTACTACCACAATGCAGAAAACAGTAACAATTAATTAAACTACACTTACTTCTAACAACTTTGAAGACAGAATTAACTAGCAGACACACTAAACTATGTATTTTGAAAGGTTTTTGATATATGAGAAAAGCATCTTCCTCTTGCAATGAGAATATGATGTATGGTTTAATATGGAACAATTATCTATGTTATTGTGCCAAATAGGAGCATAGATGATTCTTTACCCTTAAAAGAGTACCCCCTCTTCTAAGCATGAAAAAAACGTGGACATATCCTAAGTTTAGTCACTAAACCTAAGGTTAGGCTGAGAGGATACCTGCTCTCACTTCAGAGCTCCCACTCACCCTTCACCTGAAGGATAACCTTTGATATTTAGTTACTAATCTTAGAACCAATTTGGGGATGTCAGCTTGTCACCCTGAAATCTCCACGTTGAAGTCCATCAAAACACATTTCCCTATTTATTTGCACTCAATTCCCATGAACTACGCAATTCATCCATGGAAATTGAATGGATCTTTCATTATTATTGTAGGACATTAAATCCTTTCAGAATTAATGTTCAACAACATATTTTAACATTTCAATTGGCCAAATCGAAAAGTAAATTAAGTTCGAAATGAAAAACCATCACAATTTCTTCAATTCATTAAAAGCACATCAAATCCACATCAATCCATCACCAAATCTCTATGTAAGAAGAAAGACAAAGGAGACTACTTAGAATTCATGAAGAAGATACAATAAAACACGGATTTTATATATATAAGAAAAGTCATACAAACTACAAAAGAAAATACAACTTATCTATTTCTCTTCCCCAATGCAATTCTCTTGAAGTTCCTTTAAATCCTTTTCTCTCTTCTTTACAACAATTGATTCTCTCTTTAGAATGGAAAGGAAGAAGTAATCTCTCACTTTACTTCTTCTCCTTCACTCCTTAGAGAATAAATTCCTCTCAAATCCTCACTTCTACACACTCTTCTCCTAAACCCTAAAACTTAACACACACTAAAACTACACTAGAACCACTGAAGAAGCACATTATTTTCATCCAAAAATAGTTACTTATAAGATAGGGATGAAATCCCAAGAGTTTCCATAGGCATCCCATTAAAAAGTCGCCAAAACTCTTCAAATTTGAATTCCACCGACTTCGGGCGCCTACAGTGCCATCTTGGGCTCCTGCGGCGCTCTATCCTACCAATATTTTCTGGAGTCTCTAGATTCGGGAGCCGGCAGCGCCAGAACATATTTTCCACCTTTTACTCCTTTTTGCTCATTTTTGCTCTGAATTCGTTCCTTTTTGCTTCTTTTCACTCCAATCACCTAAAATCATCATACCTGCAACAAATCATGAAAAATACCTTTCTTTAAAGTGCAATATCACCAAAAATGGGTAAAATTGTATAGCAAAAACCGTATATATTTTTGAAGCATCACGTACTCCTTTGAGAATTCAAGGGACCACCTATCGAAATCAAAATTGAATCCTCAGACTCTGAAGCAACTCTATAAGAGTCAGTTGTCCCAGCTCAAGAGAAGACACCTGCAGACTCAATGCAAAATATGAAAGAGATAACATAAATCAATTCAAAAAGAGAAAAATTTTTACCTTCAAGAATTGCTCCGAAAGACACTGTATAACAGGTGGTTACTCAAGGAGAGCCAACTGCATCAATAGATGAAGTGCCTGTTCAGGAAGGAATTAAAGAAACTGGTAATAACAAAGTTGAGTACAACATGTTTGCCCATTTTTGGAAGTTACATGCCAAACTAAGCATTTACAACGCTCTAATCCTATTAAGTAAGATGAGGGAAGCTCTGGTTACAGCCTTACTCTACCCAGAGATTTGTTTAACTCAATTGGCTGATAACTCTTTGGATGAGGTATGCTCGTTAAGAGAATAGGACAGTATTACCTTCACAGGCAATGACTTATTGCTTGGTACGATGGACCATAACTGACCTTTGTACATGCAGTCACAATTCGCAACTTTACAGTATTCAGGTGTTGACCTCATTTTTTATGAGGTCTTTTCTCTTCTCTTTCCTTAGTACTTAGGATCTAGCCTTAGGCTTTCCCTTTGACTATCCTAGAGGATTAGAGATGTCACCCACCATTTAGAAATTTAAACACCTCTTAACTCCCTGCAAACCCCACATGTCTGATTGTAAACCCCTAATTCAATTGGAGGGTTAAGATCAAATGTGGAGGTTTAAAGGATGAGTTCCCTATAAGACTCTTGGGCCATAGGACTACCCTGGGTGGCCTGGTCTGGTGAGGGTTGACCTGCACACATTATACTTTCACACACATTCCAAATCCTAAAACCATTCATACCTAGCTTGACTTCCTGACTCATGTAGGTAATTCATATGGATGGACCTTAACCCCTGTGCCCTCGCTAAGCAGGGTTAGGAACAACATAGTGAATGCCTCAAATGAGTCCTCTCATGGCTCTTATGGGCTTGATATGGCTTCATGGTTCAACCAAAGTGATTCCATTTTACTCAAACTTGATCAATCTTCATTTTTCCAAAGTTTCAATTTTTGACCTCCGGGGCCCTACACCCACTAAACCTACCAAATGCCCTTGAAACTATCCAAAATTTGCAAAATCACCTAAATTACCCAAAATTTCTCAAAATCAATCATAAACATTTCCCCCCACTCAAATTGATCATCCATAGCCAAATATACCAAAATTTTCAAAAATACCCCCCAATACCCTCAAATACCCAAAATGCCCTTCTTAGCAAAAAAATCCATAAATTCCGAAAATTCCCAAAAAATTCCAAAAAATCTCAAATATTCCTAATTTCATTTTGTTAAACTACACCATAAGCCAATTTTGTCAATTTAACCCACTTTTACCAAAACCCCCAATTTGATCCATTTTAAACCTAAAGTGAGCCCAATGTCAAACCAAACCACCCCAATTGACCTCAATTTTGGTCCAATTCAATTATAAACTTCACTTCCATATCCCTAATATCAATATAGACCAAATACAAGTCCAACTTTATTAAAATTTGGATCCAATTTCAATTTGAAGCATAAATCCCCTAAATTGGCCTAAAACCAAACCTAACCCAAATAGGCCCAAATCCCAAAATTAAAGCCCAACCAAAGTTGAAAACTCTTTATAACACTCCCCTAAACATTTTTTAACATTAAGTTTACATCTAATCCAACCATAAACCAACATTAACCCAAGATAGCCAAAGTTAGCCCAAATTGACCCATTTTTGGCCCCATTACCAAAAAGGCCCAAATTAAACCTATTTCAATTCCAAATGACACCAAACCTTCTCCAAATCACTCATGCCACACTCCTAAACTAAACCCAACATTTTTTTAGCCTAATCTTTCACAAAATCTCCATCCACCAATTTGTTTTCAAACATAAAAGCCCACTTCCATAAAGCCTTTAAAAGCCCACTTTCCATCAAATTCAAAAGCCCAAAATCCATCCCCAAGCCCACATGAAACCTTTTCTTCATCATTCCTTTGATAATCCTATTTGACTAAAGTCTTAAACCATCATGAAATAAACCCATTTGTAGCATCATGACAAATCTCATCAAAGGAATCCAAAGTTTTCAAAATTCCAAATAACCCTTTTCCATGCAAGTGAGCCAACCTTTTCCCAAGCCATGAACAGGCCAAATGAAGCCATGGAGCCATGCATAAGCCATATGAAAGCCATGGGGAGCCCTTTCCACCTCACCATGCCACTTATGGCAAGAAGAGGGGAGCCTTTCCTAAGCCTTCACTAAACCTTTTTTAACCCCATCAATGATACACTTTAACCAAAATTGGCCACCTCACCTTGGATGGGGACTTCACTACACATGTGAGGTTGACCTAAATGATCTCACATCAGCCCAAATAAAGCCTTGGTGAGTGAACCAAGCCAAAACCATGAATTGACCCAAATTGGACCAAAAATTCTCCTTACACCCATGTCATTTAAATCCTTGACTTTACACATGGCAATCCCAAATTGATTGCACCAAAATCAAACTCTGACCTCCCCTCCACCTAAGCACATATTTTGAACCCACTAATAAACCCCCATGGCCACCCAAAGCTCGACCATAACCTTCCTTATTTAAACCCCACCTCCATGGCCAAGAGGAGGAGATGAAAGATTTACCTTGGGGAGACCCTGCCAAATTGTTCCCAAAGCTTTTCCAAGCATTCCTAAGCTCAATCAAAACCATTTCCAATTGAGGTCTCACCTCTTGGACGAAGGTATCAAAATTTTTCTCCACCAACCGAGCATGTTTTAATTTTTTGAAAATATTTACATGCTTTAAGTATATCATCACCATATTGATGTGTACTACTAGATTAGATGATCATTTTAAAAAAAGAATTCATTCAATTTCGTTGAGAAATGAGTGAGATATCAAGGTTTGAAGGTGGACGGTTTTGGATGAATTGCACTAGGAGAGAGGAGCAGCAGCCTCCGATCAGGCATGTATCTGACGGACGGCCCCGATGCGGTCGGACAGATCTTCATCCGTGAACAGGCGCCATACGTAACCACGCCGGCCAATAGGAGAGCGACACGTGGATTGAGCGGGAAATGGATTTTTTGGATTTATTTTTGACGAGAAAACTTCAAAAATCATAACTTTGCCTAGAAAACTCCAAAAAATAAAATAAAAATACCCTCTTGCTTATGAAAACGAGGAGAATAATGTGAAAGTAATTTTATTTTTAGTTAATGTATATTTTATTTTAAATTAATTAAATAGTGTTTTTAATATTTTAATTCTTCATGCATGTAGGAGCTTCACCATAACTTGAAATTTTTATATGTTATTCTATGCATAATGGTTGATCTTTCCTGATTTTTCCAAAGTCAGGAAAGATTTCCATGATGAGATATCTATTTTTCAATATTATGCTTCAGTTTTCCTATAATAATTATAAAAATTACCATTTTACTTAGAAAAATCTAGAAACATTAAATTATGTTCCCTTTGACCAGAGAAACATTAGAAAATTATCTCATGATTTATTTCAATCAAACAAACTCTAATTTGGCCAAAACCTTAAAATGGAATTTTAGTTAATTAGGATTAACCACACATCAAAATACCTTGAAAATAATTCTCCACTAAACTTTAGGATCAGAGGAACCTCGTATAAAAATTTGATATCAATTGGAAATGTTTAGCCCCACTAAATGAATTAATTAAGTCACATAACCAAAATTAAACTTTAAAAATTCATAACTCCAAAAATACATTTCAAAAATTCACCAAATTAGTTTTGTGGGCTCTATGATATCAGAGAAGTCTATAAGAATTAAAATTGGAATTTTCTAAAATTTTTTATTTTTAATCAAATTTTAATATGTTAAATAATTAAAAAATAATAAAAATCATAAAAATATTAAAAATCATAAAAATGTCATATTTTGACTCCTAATCACTTAGGAACAAACCAAATATTTTTCCCAAGTCTCAAAGTAAAGATATTGAATTTCAAATGCTTAAAACAACTTTTAATATTAAAAAATGTATTTTCCAATCTTTTCACTAAATTAATTCCAATAAATCAAAGAAAAATCAAAAAATTATAAAATTTGTTTTTCTGAACTCCTTGAGGTCAGAGAGTTTTATGAAAAATATAAAATCCATTTTTCGACTTTAATTTTATATGATAATTAATTAATACTCTAAAAAGCAAAATAATTATAATAAATAAAATTCAAAAAATCACCAAAATTGCTCCAAGTGGTCCTCTAGTCATTAGGAACATGCCATAATTTTCTTAAGGATATAAACCTTTCTTTGGTCATATTGTTGAATTTTCCTTGAAAATCTCTATTTTTCATTAAAAATAATTATATAAAAAATTAAATTCAGAAAAATCACATTTTCTCCTCTAATGTCTTAATTGACATGTGAGTGAAGTGACATAAAAATTTCAAGTTTATTTGAACTCAATTTAGTGAGTTATGAAATAAATAAGCCTAAAAGGGCATAAAGGTAATTAAAGAATTTAAATCCCTATATTAAAATTTTAGGTTTAATTAAAATAGAGGGTAAAATATTCGATTTTATCTTTCTTGGATGATTGAAACTTTGGGAAATTTAAAAGGGTAGGAACCCATTAATCACTTTTAATAAAAAATGAAACTTTGATTATTTAAACAATTGAAATTTTTGGAAGAATAATAAAAATTTGAATTATTAAAAATAAGGATATAACTTGAGAGGATATTAATCCTTTAATAAAAAAATCCCTAAATAAATCACTTCAATAATATTTAACTTTTAATTAAGATTAAAATGATAATCCAAACTAAGTAAATTAAAAATTAAAAAAAAATAACCCTTAAATTAAAGAAAAAGTTCAAAATATTAAATAGTTTAATAAAAATAATTAAATTAAATTAAATTAAATTAAATTAAGTAAAAATTAAATTAAAATTGAAATTAAATTAAATTAACATTTTAATAATTAAGCTAAGCTAAATTTAAAAAATATTTAAATTAAATTAAATTAAATTAAATTAAATTAAATCAAATTTAAATTAAATTAAGTTAACATCATTCAATAGTAAAAGTAAAACAAATTTAAAATATTAAGATCACCTAAAGTATAAAGATTTAAACCAAAAAATAATTTCAACACTATTCCAAACTTAAAATTATTAATTAAAACCTCATAATTAAATTAAATCACTTTAAACCATTAACTCTAACTTCAAATTAAGAATGATTAAAATTCTCAATAAACCAACTTGCCCTTAAAGACTTTAATTATTATAACTCTTAAATAGAGTATTAAGTGACATGTCACTTCATTCATCAGGTAATCAAATACCCAAGTTCAATGAGCGAGAGACAAAGTTTAACTAAACTTCTGGATAATTAATTCACCTGTGCAACTAAATTTACTTGGACTCAAAATGATCTTGGAAATATTGAAAAGATGTTTAGGACTCGTCCTAAGCACTTTCTCATATGATGAGATGTTTTAGAAGAACAATTGAATTTAATTGTTCTTTGATGAAGAAAATCATCCTTAAACAAAACACAAGAACCTAGACGTCATAGGAGATGACTAGCATTAGGATTAGGAATTTGGTAGACAACCAAAACCCTTCCCTTAGCTTTATCTAGGTACTTGTTGAAATATTTAAATGCCTTAACATGTGTTTTAAGTGCAGCTTGGGATGACGGGAAGACCCTCTAGGTACGCTTTTATTTTATTGCAATTTACTTTATTGCAATTTACTTACATGCATTGCACTTTACTTTTTCTTGCATGTTAAACAAGATTGTTGCATGAAAACTAAAACCTTTAGGATAGCCACAAAACTGAAACCAAAACTAAATTAAAAGTCACCAAAAGATAAAATTCACCACCACAACATTCCAAAATATAAAATAACTCAAAATTTAATCACAAACAGCAACAAAACTACAATTATAACTAAATTTAAACGTCTCGTTGAATGATTGGGAATACCTCGGATGATGTAGCCCACGTGTTGCTAACGGGATTTCCCAAAGTCTAAATGAAAGTGTGGAACTCATTCAGTTGAGTTTAGCAAATTCATCTGGACTAATTGAATTCGATGAAAATAACGGTGTTGGGATGACGGAACCGTGGGATCTTAATCGGTTCTGTTTAAACAACTTTAAGATTTGTTTTAATTAAAATATTAAAAATATTTGGACTTTAAGATTTCTAAACCAAAACACTTTTCTCATCTCTTGATTTTTCACCTTCTACAACTAAACCTCTGCAACAACAAGGAGCTCAGAGCATGGTGGGCAGCACGGCCATCGTCATCAGCAAAACTCGGATCTACACCAGCTAAACCTTTCTTAGAATTAAATAACCAAGCCAAAGGACTTCGAGGTAGTTTGCCTAGTGCAACACAAATCATCAACTCTTTGTTAGACATTTGCATGATCATGTCATGTAAATTAAGCCCTAACCGGTCTTAGGACTTCGAGGTGGTCGTTTGGTACGACATAAACCCTCACATCTTCGAGGCTATTTGTGTGATTATATCATACAAATATAAGACCTAAATAAATAAATTGGCAGGATTGCAACATTAAATAAACTCCCAAATCTAAGCCAAACAATATGATAGTTTGGAAGTTGTCAAGATTCTTCTTGGATCCTCAACTTCTCCTACTTCTCTTCCATTGGACTCTTAAGATGAACTGTTCCGAATTAGAGCTAATCCTTTTTGAAATTTCCAAAATTCAATCCTTTGAAACCTTAAACTTTGAAATTCTTGAGAGCAAACCCACTGATCATTATCGAGAGTTTTCTTAAATGATTCCCGTCATTTAAGATCTAGTAAACTATAGGGGATTGCCCTTATAGGGAACTTTAAGAACCTAGGTAATATAAACCCTGTTTAATTCTTTATATTAAACAGGGGAACCTGTCGGCTTATAAAATTGGTTCGCAGACCAAACGGATGTCACAAATCTTCTAGTTTATTTAACCGAGCCTCATCGTCAAGCAGTGTGTCTATTCTTCAGGATAGATATACAGTTTGTGGTGTGGTGCTCGTTTATATAAACTATTTGGGATGTGAGATCGGTTTAATTTCATATCTTAAAATTTTCAAACTTAAAATTATTTTCAAAATTAAATGCTACTTTCAAATTATATATATATATATATATATATTTAAATTAAATTTAAAACCTAAAATTTACCGACAATTTCTATTAGGCGACCCCTTTTCTAAAGTACAACACAACCTAAAAATATGCCGACAGCTTCTGGCGACTCCGCTAGGGACTAGTTCCCCTCTCCATTTTGATTAGATGGTTTTGCTTTCATAAATCGATAGTGTGTCCATATCCCTAGTGGACCAAAACTATCATTCTTCCGTCGACATACTACGTTCATTTCTATCTTCAACGGGTATAGTCAATTTCTCTCGGATTTAGAAGCCACTGTTTAGACACCCCTAAATAAAGAGGTTTCGAAATCCCTTTACCTCTTTTTCTGAGGTGGGGTGGACCCTCAATAGGTGTTAGCTTAGGAGCGGTCATTCGGATTGAGAAGTCTTACGAGACTTCTCTTCCTTTCCAATTTTGAATCGGATCCTTTACCTTCTCTATACCTTTGAACATTCCATTTCTAATAAACAAATCCTCTAATAAACGACGCTTTTAATAAATAAATCCTTTTAAAATCATAAATACATAAACAAAAATGTGTTCGGACTCTTTCTTTTTCGTCCTAATTTTTGCGACAAAAGGAACCATAATTCGGGACTAATACTCAGAATCTACCCTGAAGAAAATGACTGCGCCAAAGTTAATTTTCTCCTTCATCAATGGAATGGACTTCGCCGTCTATAAGGATGAGCTGTCTGACAATGGGATCATCCGTTTTGGGCAAGGATTCGACAATACAGATATCAAGTTCGCTGACGTCACTCTCTTCGCACTAATGGACAAAGTGCCAGAAACTGAAGAGCTCGTAATTGAGTTTAACTTGAAGTCGGCTCAAGAATTCCCTCCCCTACAAAGGGTTCCAGCTGAAAGAAGTACTACTGTTCGTATGAGGACTGTTGTCTCTACCCCCACCGGTCTTGTCATCTCTGCACCTACCCCGGCTTCTGCCAAACTAAAGGGGAAGGAAATCTAAGTCTGTGATGAGCCTGTCACCATGGAGGGTACAGATTTTGCTACAATACCATCTGTTTTTTAGATTGGGTCCAGTTCAAGAGTTGCACCCCTAACTCGGACTCAAAGGAGAAATAGAAGCAGAAATATAGCCAAGATTGAGAAAGCCAAAGCTGCTGAATTTGCTTTTCTAGAAGAAATTCCTAAGGAAAGAGAAGAACTGCCTGAGTATATACCTCTGTTGGAAGGGAGTAGGTTTCACCCCCTCTCTGCTGCATCGGATGAAGAAGATGTCCGAAGGATTGTCGCTACACTACCCCGACCAGCATACTATAGTAACTGCAATAGAAAAAGGGTTAAGACTGCGCCATTTGCTCGGCTACAAGCTGTGATAGAAAAATTGGAAAAGAAAGAAAGATGCCCTGTGTCAGAAATTCTAAGAAGAATGGGACGAGTGCCAGCTAGATCTTGCCTTGGACCGTGAGTAGAGCCTGTCACGGCCGTGGAGAAGCCAAGGAAGAAAATGAGAGCTAGTTCACCTGTTGTTGTATCGGGCCATCATATTAGGGAGGACACCACCTACCAGCATATAGCCAACAGACCTTCCGGTCCCAGGCCTTCTGCTGCAAGAAGGATGGTGTGGAGACCTATTATTACCGAGCTGAGACCAACACAACGCCCTGAGAAGAAAAGTCTCGTCAAAGAGCCTGAATCAGAAGGAAGTGCTACTGCGATAAAAGAAACTCCCGTAAAAGAAGTTCAACAACCATCGCACGACAACCGCGAGACCGTCTGGAAGAGATCCCTAGAGGATGCTATAGGAAAGCTAAGGACAGATATCTGCCGGTTGGGAAAAGAAAGAGGAGAAAAGATGGAAAATGAAGTTGACTCATCAGAGTTCATGGATGAGGAGTATGCCGAGATCAACATGGTTGAGACACGAGCATCGTCAGCTTAGCAAGGTGCTTCGGCAGCTGCGGAAAGAGATGAACCGGAAGTGATGAGAGCACATCTTCAGGAAAGAGATGACACAATTTCCCAGATGGCAAAGAGGATGGAAGAGATGGCTACTGCTTTAGCCACTCTCCAGAGTCAGGTGTAACCTCAGAAAGAAACACCCCTAGAGATCATCCATATTGCAGATGGAGGAAAAGAGATCACATCCGTCAATGGAGACGAGCAACCAAAGAAGGATTCTGCACAGAGCATGATTCCCGAATAGGACATTAAAATCATGGTAGAACATCAGGTGCGAGAAGCTTTAGCATAATCCAAGAGTGGAGCATCTATTCAGATGGGTAGACCTTACCCTGAAGAGTTCGATGCAGTCCAATACCTGAAAGGCTTCGTACCACCTCTGTTTAAGACTTTTGATGGAACGGGAAACCCCCAACAGCATGTCGCACACTTTCATGTTAGTTGCTGTAATGCCGGTGGGAGTGACGCCTTACTCTTTCGTCAGTTCGTCAGCAGTTTGTCAGGGATTGCCTTCGACTGGTACGCAGAATTGCCAAATGGTTCAGTTAATACCTTCTCAGAGTTAGAAAACCTCTTCGTTAAGCGGTTTGTCGGAGCTCGACACCACATCACCATCGGTGATCTAGTGGTGGAACACCAGAAACCTAACGAAACTCTAGTGGATTACATACTTCGATGGAGGAACTTAAGCATGAAGTGTGAATCATAGCTTCAAGAACAGCATGCAGTCGGCATCTTGCTTAAGAGTATCCATGGTCTGATAGCACTTCTCCTTAAAGGATTTACAATCAAAACTTTCGAGAAGCTGCTTAGCAAGGCCGGAAGCTTGCAACAGGAAGCAAAGCAGCTAAGTTTCGTGGACAAGAACGATAAGCAGAAGCTCGTAAAAACATTCGAAAAAAAATCTGGAATCGTCGTGGCAGTCGATAAGGGCAAGCGACCGGTGCGGATACGACGGAGCGGCCACAGCCTAGCTATCAGCCACCGCAGCGTACTTACCAACAACCTCAGCAGGGTTATCAACAACCTCGACCGAGCTATCAGTCTCCTCAGCATTATGGACAACTGTCTCATCCACAACATACCCTGAAAGTTTTTCTGAACAAGGAATATCCATTCAAAACTGAAGCAGTGGCGAAGATGTTCCGCAGTTTAATGAAGACACCTGATTTTCAGCTACCATAGCCCAAAAGGCCGGAAGAAGTCAATAAGAAAGATCATCCAAACTATTTCCCTTACCACCGGATGCTCGGGCATAAGATAGAGGATTGCATCACTTTCAAGAGTTGGCTTGACAACAATCTCCGGAAAGGGAACATAACGCTCCCGAAGGAATACATGAAGGAACCCCAAAAGGAGGTTCCGTCAACGTTATTTCAACGGATCCCATTGTTCCAATAGACCCTTACACAACCCAGGATGGATGGAGTACCGTCTGGACAAAGTCTTCAAAGAAAATCTTAGATCACATCCAAAATGCTTCGGTGCGTGCTTCAACTCAAAGTTTGAAACCTGCCGAGCCGGCACTATCACTTGTGATTGAAGAACCGCCCCAGAAGGAAGAGAAGATCGTAGAAGAAAAGAAAATCGAGGCTCCAAAGAGTAGACTAGGGGCTGCTTATCCTAGGATGGTTGTTTCCGATTCGGGGGAGAAATCCCTCGAACCTCTAACTCTGTATGATTGTTTGCTCGCTCCGGCGGGATCTTATAATGATAAGAGTTTTTGGCGTTGGCTACGTTTTGACTGTTTCTAACGATTACGTAACTAACGAAAACCAACCTAATCCAGATCTCGATTCCGATATAAATAACGATTCTCAAATCATACTAAACCTCGATGACCATGACAAAGAAGAAGACGTTCACAAGGATTGCTACGAAAGCTCAACAAGCAACGAGTCTACTTGCGAATTTCGAGGAGCTCCATTCACGATAAAATTAGAGTCATCAGATTCCGAAGCAACTGCAGAAGAGCCAGTCATTCCAATTCAAGAGGATACACCGGCAGATTCAACACCAAATTCAGAAGAAATAACTGAAGTAAATTTAAGAAGTGGAAAAGTTCTACCTCCGAGAATGGGTCCAAAGGAAAAAAAAAATTAGGTGGTTGCTCAGGAGGAGCGAACCCCGGCAGAGGAACTGCCCATTCGGGAAGAAACCAGGGAACATGGTAATAAAGTGGACTATAACGTGCTAGCCCATCTTAGGAAGCTACCAGCAAAACTAAGCATATACGATGCTCTGATCCTGTCAAAGAAGATGAGAGAAGATTTGATCAAGGCTCTACTTGATCCAGAGATTTGTTTAGCTCAAATGGCCGGTAATTCCTTCGATGAGGTTTGCTCTTTAAAAGAACAACGAGGTGTTACCTTCACGGACAATGATTTACTACTCGGAACGGCTGATCACAATCAACCATTGTACATTTCAGTCACTATCGGAAAGTTTACGCTCTCCAGATTGTTGGTTGATCCAGGAGCATCAATCAATATAATGAGCTTTCAAACGTTAGCATATTTGGAAATTGATGCTAGCAACCTCGAAGCGGACAAGATGTTATTAAGAGGGTTCAATCAGAAAGGAGAAAGAGCTCTCGGATCGATAACATTACTGATAAAGACCGGTGATTTAGCAAAGACAACCGCAAAATTCCACATAATTGATTCTGAGACAACATTCAACACTCTACTGGGTCGGCCATGGATTCATGAAAACCGGATGGTACCGTCGTCTCTGCACCAGTGCATAAAGTATTACGATGGAGGAGAACAGTGTATCAAAGGTGACATGCAACCATTCTCCGTGCACGAGATCGGAATTCATGAAGATGCAGCCTACTACGCGCCTCCGAAGAAAACAATCTTTTCCAGAAACGCCGTACCAAATGAAGCAAAAGAAGTACAAGACGATAAAGAGCCAGAAATTCTAGTCCAACAGTTACTCACCACTCCCTTACGGCGAGATGGTGAAGGTTTCT
Organism: Papilionanthe hookeriana x Papilionanthe teres; assembly: GCA_022702705.1. NCBI lineage: Eukaryota > Viridiplantae > Streptophyta > Magnoliopsida > Asparagales > Orchidaceae > Papilionanthe > Papilionanthe hookeriana x Papilionanthe teres. Next base: position 106,341,280 of record CM040430.1, read on the forward strand.
CCAGAACTCGCACCCGAGGTCGAGGGCGGGGACGAGGTCGTGGAAGAGACGTTGGAACAGATTGGACGGAAGAAACCGATCATCAACGTTGATTGGGAGACCAGTTACGAAGAAGAGGAAATCAAGAAAGAGGCAGCAACAGTAAATTAAAAGAAACCCTAGTTCAAGATCTCTCTCGAAGATGAAAGAAATGAAGAATACAAATCAATGTACGAGAAGATTAACAATTATGTACATACTATGACCCTAACCCCGATCCATTCTAATAAGATCGAGGGTATGGTGGTCAAGGAAGTGCATGATGGTGGTGCTAAGCCAATCAAGTTCTACCGTGGTGCTTCTTCTTCCACTACTGAAAAAGTTGTACAATTTGAAGATGTTACTTCTTCTGAATTAATGGAACTACCTTTTGAGTGGTACTCTCCCTGTGTTCAAAATTTAATTCAACATGGAGTCTTACCTCAACGATGGACAAAAGGTCAATCAAAACATTTTGAAATCGGCCTCCCAATTCAAAACATGGTCTCGGATTCGGCACGGTAGGGTCTGTTGACGATACGGGATTTTGCTTGGTTGTCACTTGCGAGCCTAATGAAGACTGCTTAGAAGCCTCAGAAGATCTTGAAGATCTGCAAATCAGAGATGCTCCGCCAGAATTCGAAGAAGAAATTAAATCTACAATAGACGAGTTAATGGAAGTTAACTTAGGTACTAGCGAAGATCCTAGGCCGACCTTTGTTAGCTCCTTACTCAATAAAGAAGACTCCGAAAACATAATCAAGCTATTGATGGAATTCAAGGACTATTTTGGTTGGAGTTATGATGAAATGTCAGGATTAGCTCCAGAAGTCACAATTCACAAATTAGTAGTGGATCCCACTGCTGTTTCAGTTAGACAAGCTCCAAGAAGAATGCGTCTAGAGATTGAACAACAAGTTATAGCTGAAGTTAAGAAGCTAATAGACGCTAAATTTGTCCGTGAAGAATAATATCCAACTTGGTTAGCCAATGTGGTACCAGTTAGAAAGAAGAATGATCAGATCAGAATTTGCGTAGTCTTCAGAGATTTAAACAAAGCATGTCCAAAGGACGAATTCCCTCTACTAATTCCAGAATTGATGATCGACATTGCTTCAACACATGAGATCTTTTCTTTCATGGATGGATCTTCGGGATACAACCAGATAAAGATAGCACCAGAAGATGAAAAGTTTACAGCCTTCAGAACGCCGATCGGGGTATACTGCTACACAGTGATGCCGTTTGGATTAAAGAATGTAGGTGCAACTTATCAAAGAGCAATGACAAGAATTTTTTATGATCTCATTCACAACAAAGTCGAGTGCTACGCAGATGATGTGGTCATCAAATGCAAACTAAAAGAGGATCACTTGTATGATTTGAGAATTGTTTTCGAGCGATTAAGACAACTTAACCTTAAGATGAATCCCTTGAAATGCACCTTCTGCGTCACCTCTGGGAAATTCTTAGGATATGTCGTCCGACATTCGTGGAATTGAAATTGATCCAGAGAAGATTAAAGCTATCTTAGAAATGCCACCTCCTAAAACCTTGAAATAATCACGATCCTTTCAAGGAAAATTGGCATATCTTCGACGCTTTATCTCGAACTTGTCAGGAAGGTGTCAGCCTTTTTCTGCCTTGGTTAAGAAGGATGCCAAGTTTACTTGGGACTCCAAATGTCAACATGCCTTCGATGACATCAAACAATATTTAATGACACCTCCTATCTTAGCAGCCCGTCTCGGGTAGACCGTTGATACTTTATACCGCAGCTTTAGACGACTCTCTCGGAGCCCTGCTAGCCCAGGTCAATGATGAGGGAAAAGAAAATGCTCTCTACTACTTAAGTCGTCGTCTAATTCCGACGGAAGTAAAGTATCCTCCTATTGAGAAGCATTGTTTGGCTCTGATCTTTGCCGCCCAAAAGCTCAGGCATTACATGCTCTCTCACAAGGTCAACCTTATTTCGAAAGTTAATCCATTGCAATATTTGATGACCCGTCCAACACTTTCTGGCAGGCTGGCCAGGTGGTCAATGATACTATTGCAATTCAATATAACTTTCATTCCTCTTGGTGCCGTAAAGGGGCAAGTCCTAGCAGACTTCCTTGCAACACACCCTTTACCAGCAGAATCACCTCTCAACGATGACTTGCCAGACGAGCAGATAATGAGCCTAGAAGACCCTGATGATCAGCATTGGGAAGTGTACTTCGATGGAGCATCCTCAACATAGAAAGATAAAGAATCGCAAACGATAGTGCCCGGTAAGGTAGGAATCGGACTAATCTTTATAACACCAGAGCAAGGAATGTTAAGATACTCCTACCACTTAACAGAACAGTGTACAAACAACGAGGCAAAATACGAAGCTCTTATAACCGGATTGGAATTAACCATTCAGATGGGGATAACAGATATCAACATCTATGGGGATTCTCAGTTGATCATTCAACAGGTCACCAGACAATACATAATTCTATAGCTAAGACTCGAGCAATACTTTCAGTACGCCATGATTCTGTTGGAACAGATTCCAAATGTAACAATCTATAAGATTCCTAGAAAAGAAAATGCTCTCGCCGATGCGTTAGCCCGCCTTGCAAAGGAATTTGCCTGCTGCAGGATGAGTCAGTTGAAGTGTCAGTTCAGGGACGACAGGTCCTATCATAGCTCGACATGGATACAATACACAAATCAATAGAAAAAGTAGAAGAAACAATTGCAGCAGTGACAGAAAATACAAAAGATTGGCGGCAGCCACTAATAGACTACTTGTAAACAGGAAACCTACCAGACGATAAGTCCTTAGCTCATCAAATCAAGAAAAGAACTCTATCTTACTCATTAATAAACAATACATTATACAGAAGGTCTTTTGATCAGATGTGGTTAAGATGCCTGAGTGGGTCCGAGGCTCGTGAAATCGTTAAAGAAGTACACTCTGGACTTTGTGGAGCTCATCAGTCGGGTCCAAAAATGAAAATGAAGATTAAAAGACTAGGGTACTACTGGCCCTCGATGATGACCGATTGCATGAAGATTGCCAAAAGTTGTCACTAGTGCCAAGTGCATGGAGTGGTTCTACATCAACCTCCAAATGTGCTACATCCGACAATCGCATCGTGGCCATTTGAGTGTTGGGGCACAGATATTGTGGGTCCGATAGAGCCGTCTTCTTCAAGAGGACATCACTTCATTCTTGCAGCTACAGATTATTTTTCAAAGTGGGCAGAAGCAGTACCGCTCAGAGAAGTGAAAGCACATCACGTGCTACAATTCTTCTAGAATCAAGTCGTCTACCATTTCGGAGTACCGCGCAGAATCATTTTAGATAATGGGTCCGCGTTCAAGAGTACGATGATCAATAATTTTGTCAGAAGACACGTGATTGATTGGCGCTATTCAACAATCTACTACCCAAGAGCAAACGGCTTGACCGAGGCTTTTAATAAAACTCTCATCCAAATCTTAAAGAAAACTTTGGACGACAACAAAAGAAATTGGCACGAGAAGTTGTTAGAAGCCTTATGGGCCGACAGGATGACTTTCAGAATGCCCACCCAGTCTACGCCTTACGCCTTAGTGTATGGGTCCGAGGCCGTTCTACCCTTAGAGGTTCAGCTTCCGTCTCTCAGAATTGCAGTTGCAAACAAAATTACTACAGAAAAGAATGCCAAACTATGACTAGAAGAGTTAGAAAGCTTGGAAGGGAAATGACTTTCAGCGCAGCAGAATTTGGAACTGTATCAAGCCAAGACGATTCAGGCCCATGATAAATTAGTTCGCCCAAGGACATTCAAAGTCGGTGACTTCGTTTTAGTTCTCAGAAGACCTATTCTTGCACATCACAAGATAGGTGGTAAATTTGAACAAACATGGGAAGGGCCATTTGTGGTCGAGACAGTCTACTCAAGAGGTTCCTACCAGCTTGTAAATTACCGTGGAGAACGACTTATGCTTCCAATTAATGGACAATATCTAAAGAAGTATTACTCAATCTGATGTTTCGAAGGATGAATCCTCATTCCTAGAAGCACGGGCAGAATAATTACTTATGATTGGGTCCGAACCTAAAGAAAAAAAAAATAAAAAAAAGTGGATGATAAAGAAAATCGTTTGAAAAAAATGTTAAAAAAAAAGAAAACATGTGAAATCCTGATAATAAAGTTTTTATCATTCCTCTCAAATCGAGTCTCACTCTTGATCTCTCTTGATCTTTTCCTACTTCTATTTAAATTCAAAATAAATGAATAAAAAGCTCTTTATTAATAAACAAATATTTTTTCTACTGTTTTTTTTCTTAGTACAGCCCCTGATCATTTCCTTATTTTTACGCAGGGAAATGTCGAACGGGCGGTTGGTTCTGATTAAATGAACTTCGAACAAAGAACAAAGGGAAAATGAAAATAAACGAGAACTCTTTTTAGAATCTAAATGTCAAACTGAATTCTAAACTGATACGAACTCCAAATATTTTTGAAATTGAATCACCAAAACGAATGAAATGAATTTAAATCTCAATCTAAATCCTTCGATCTGAATCCTTCGATCTGAATCCTTTAAGTATTCTTCAAAATGAAATCTGATTGAAACTCTTCTGAAATTCAAATCCTTTCCTTGACTTGTCACCAGGTCGAGTCTTTTTCACTTGGTACACTTACCAGTTCTTTTTAAATTTTTTCTCTGCATGTTGGAGGATCGACTAGTTCTATTGACACGGAGCCACAAACTTTGTTCGATTTGGTTCTGATGGCATGGGACTGGGTCCCTCTTCATACAGATAAATCTTCGAGATTGAAACTAGTTTCCAATTCTTATTAAATCTTCGATATTGGAACCAGTTTCCAATTCTCATTAAATCCTCGAGATTGGAACCAGTTTCCAATTCTCATTAAATCTTCTAGATTGGAACCAGTTTCCAATTCTCATTAAATCCTCGAGATTGGAACCAATTTCCATTTCTCATTAAATCCTCGAGATTGGAAACTATTAAATCCTCGAGATTGGAACCAGTTTCCATTTCTCATTAAATCTTCGAGATTGGAACCGGTTTCCATTTCTCATTAAATCTTCGAGATTGGAACCGGTTTCCAATTCTCATTAAATCCTCGAGATTGGAACTGGTTTCCATTTCTCATTAAATCCTCGAGATTGTAACCAGTTTCCATTTCTCATTAAATCTTCGAGATTGGAACCAGTTTCCAATTCTCATTAAATCCTCGAGATTGGAACCAGTTTCCATTTCTCATTAAATCTTCGAGATTGGAACCTGTTTCCACTTCTCATTAAATCTTCGAGATTGGAACCAATTTCCACTTCTCATTAAATCTTCGAGATTGGAACCAATTTCCATTTCTCATTAAATCTTCGAGATTGGAACCAGTTTCCATTTCTCATTAAATCTTCGAAATTGGAACCGGTTACCATTTCTCCTTTCGAGGTCGTTACCAAATTCTGACCCTCTTTCCGAGATTGATACTAAATTTCAATTTTCCCTTTCAAGACTGGTACCAAATTCCAGTTCTCATTTCGAGATCAGTACCTAAATTCTGATTCTCATCCTTTTCAATCGATACTTAAACTCCGATTCTCACTCCGAGGCTGGTACCTAAATTCCAGTTCTCTTCGCGGTCCCGAGGTTCCAATTCTCATTTCAAATCCGGATTTCCTTGAATTGATTTTAAATTAAACCTCAATCAAAATTGAAACTCAGAACAAATCGAAACCTAAACTCACACATTTAAACTTAAAGTAGAAAGTAAAATGAAATCTAAATCAAATTTCCCCAGATCTTATGATCTGGAATTCACCTCCTTTTCTATTCCCCAGCGAGAGTTCAGGGATCTCCAATCTTGGAGATATACTCGATACTCCCCGGCACAAATTTGTTTCTACTCCGTTCTAAGTGTGTCACGTAGACGTCTGTATTGGTTTTGTTGATCTCTTCAGTCAACGCCAATGCGCGCGGTGTGCTTGGTTAGCACACCACACCTATTGCGGGTCCATTTGTTGACCTCATTTTTTATGAGGTCTTTTCTCTTATCTCTCCTTAGTACTTAGGATCTAGCCTTAGGCTTTCCCTTTGACTATCCTAGAGGATTAGAGATGGCACCCACCATTTAGAAATTTAAACACCTCTTAACCCCTGCAAACCCCACATGCCTGATTGTAAACCCCTAATTCACTTGGAGGGTTAAGATCAAATGTGGAGGTTTAAATGATGAGTTCCCTATAGGATTCTTTGGCCTTAGGACTACCCTGGGTGGCCTGGTCTGGTGAGGGTTGACCTACACACATTACACGTTCACACACATTCCAAATCCTAAAACCATTCATACCTAGCTTGACTTCCTGACTCATGTAGGTAATTCATATGGATGGACCTTAACCCCTAGGCCCTTGCGCAAGAGGTTAGGAACAACATAGTGAATGCCTCAAATGAGTCCTCTCATGGCTCTTATGGGCTTGATATGGCTTCATGGTTCAACCAAATTGATTCCATTTTACTCAAACTTAATCAATCTTCATTTTTCCAAAATTTCAATTTTTGACCTCCGAGACCCTACACCCACTAAACCTACCAAATGCTCTTGAAACTACCCAAAATTTGCAAAATCACCTAAATTACCCAAAATACCTCAAAATCAATCCAAAACATTTCCCCCCATTGAAATTGATCATCCATAGCCAAATATACCAAATTTTCCAAAAATACCCCCTAATACCCTCCAAATACCCAAAATGCCCTTCTTAGCCAAAAATTCCATAAATTCCGAAAATTCCCAAAAATTTCCAAAAAATCCCAAATATTCCCATTTTCATTTTGTTCAACTACACCATAAGCCAATTTTTCTAATTTAATCCACTTTTACCAAAACCCCCAATTTGATCCATTTTAAACCTAAAGTGAGCCCAATGTCAAACCAAACCACCCCAATTGACGTCAATTTTGGTCCAATTCAATTCTAAACTTCAATTACATATCCCCAATATCAATCTAGACCAAATTCAAGCCCAAATTGATTAACATTTGGATCTAATTTCAATTTGAAGCCTAAATCCCCTAAATTGGCCTAAACCCATACCTAACCCAAATAGGCCCAAATCCCAAAATCAAAGCCCAACCAAAGTTGAAAACTCTTTATAACACTCCCCTAAACATTTCTCAACATTAATTTTACATCAAATCTAACCTTAAACTAGCATTAACCCAAGATAGCCAAAGTTAGCCCAATTTGACCCATTTTGGGCCCCATTACCAAAAGGGCCCAAATTAAACCTATTTCAATTCCAAATGACACCAAACCTTCTCCAAATCACTCATGCCACACTCCTAAACTAAACCAAACATTTGTTTAACCTAATCTTTCACAAAATCTCCATCCACCAATTTGTTTTCAAACTTAAAAGCCCACTTCCATAAAACCTTTAAAAGCCCACTTTCCATCAAATTCAAAAGCCCAAAATCCATCCCCAAGCCCACATGAAACCTTTTCTTCATCATTCTTTTGATAATCCTATTTGACCAAAGTCTTAAACCATCATGAAATCAACCCATTTGTAGCATCATGACAAATCCCATCAAAGGAATCCAAAGTTTTCAAAATTCCAAATAACCCTTTTCCATGCAAGTGAGCCAACCTTTTCCCAAGCCATGACCAAGACAAATGAAGCCATGGAGCCATGCATAAGCCATATGCAAGCCATGGGGAGCCCTTTCCACCTCACCATGCCACTTACGGCAAGAAGAGGGTAGCCTTTCCTAAGCCTTCACTAAACCTTTTTTAACCCCATCAATGATACACTTTAACCAAAATTGGCCACCTCACCTTGGATGAGGACTTTACCACACATGTGAGGCTGACCCAAATGATCTCACATCAGCCTGAATCAAGCCTTGGTGAGTGAACCAAGCCAAAACCATGAATTGCAAATTGGACCAAAAATTCTCCTTACACCCATGTCATTTAAATCCTTGACTTTACACATGGCAATCCCAAATTGATTGCACCAAAATGAAACTCTGACCTCCCCTCCACCTAAGCACATATTTTGAACCTACTAATCAACCCCCATGGCCACCCAAAGCTCCACCATAACCTTTCTTATTTAAACCCCACCTCCATGACAAGAGGAGGAGATGAAAGATTTACCATGGGGAGACCCTGCCAAATTGTTCCCAAAGCTTTTCCAAGCATTCCTAAGCTCAATCAAACCATTTCCAATTGAGGCCTCACCTCTTGGACGAAGGTATCAAATTTCTTCTCCTCCAACCGAGCATGTTTTAAGTTTCTGTAAATATTTACATGCTTTAAGTATATCATCACCATATGGATGTGTGCTACTCGATTAGAAGATCATTTTAAAAAAAAATTTCATTCAATTTCGTTGAGAAACAAGTGAGATATCAAGGTTTGAAGGTGGATGGTTTTGGGTGAATAGCACTAGGAGAGAGGACCAGCAGTCGTCTGATCAGGTGTGTATCTGACAGACGGCCCTGATGCAGTCAGACGGATCTTCATCCGTGAACAGGCGCCATACAGAACGACGCTGGCCAATAGGAGAGCGACACATGGATTGAGTAGGAAATGGATTTTTTGGACGAAGGTATCAAAAAATCATAACTTTGCCTGGAAAACTCCAAAAAATAAAATAAAAATACCCTCTAGCTCATGAAAACAAGGAGAATAATGTGAAAGTAATTTTATTTTTATTTAATGCATATTTTATTTTTAATTAATTAAATAGTGTTTTCAATATTTTAATTCTTCATGCATGTAGAAGCTTCACCATAACTTGAAATTTTTATATGTTATTCTATGCATAATGGTTGATCTTTCCTGATTTTTCCAAAGTCAGGAAAATTTCCATGATGCGATATATATTTTTCAATATTATGCTTCAGTTCTCCTATAATAATTATAAAAATTACCATGTTACTTAGAAAATCTAGAACAATTAGATTATGTTCCCTTTGACCAGAGAAACGTTAGAAAATTATCTCATGATTTATTTCAATCAAACACACTCTAATTTGGCCAAAACCTTAAAATGAAATTTTAATTAATTAGTATTAACCACACATCAAAATAACTTGAAAATAATTCTCCACTGAACTTTAGGATCAGAGGAACCTCATATAAAAATTTGATATCAATTGGAAATGTTTAGCCCCACTAAATGAATTAATTAAGTCACATAGCCAAAATTAAACTTTAAAAATTCATAACTCCAAAAATACATTTCAAAAATTCACGAAATTGGTTTTGTAGGCTTTCTCAAATCAGAGAAGTCTATAAAAATTAAAATTGGAATTTTATAATTTTTTTTATTTTTAATCATATTTTAATATTTTAAATAATTAAAAAATAATAAAAATCACAAAAATATTAAAAATCATAAAAATGTCATATTTTGACTCCTAATCACTTAGGAACAAATCAAAAATTTTTCCCAATTCTCAAAGTAAAGATATTGAATTTCAAATGCTTAAAACAACTTTTAATATTAAAAAATGTATTTTCCAACCTTTTCACTAAATTAATTCCAATAAATCAACGAAAAATCAGAAAATTGTAAAATTTATTTCTTTGAACTCCTTGTGGTCAGAGAGTTTTAAGAAAAATATAAAATCTATTTTTCAACTTTAATTTTATTTTATAATTAAGTAATACTCTAAAACTCAAAATAATTATAATAAATAAAATATAATTTAAAAAATCACCAAAATTGGTGCAAGTGGTCCTCTAGTCATTAGAAACATCCCATAATTTTCTTAAAGATAGAAACCTTTCCTTGATCATGTTGTTGAATTTTCCTTGAAAATCATTATTTTTCATTAAAAATAATTATATGAATAAATTAAATTCAGAAAAATCATATTTTCTCCTCTAATGTCTTAATTGACATGTGAGTGAAGTGACATAAAAATTTCAAGTTTATTTGAACTCAATTTAGTGAGTTATGAAATAAATAAGCCTAAAAGGGTATAAAGGTAATTAAAGAATTTAAATCCCTTTATTAAAATTTTAGGTTTAATTAAAATAGAGGGTAAAATATTTGATTTTATCTTTCTTGGATGATTGAAACTTTGGGAAATTTAAAAGGGTAGGAACCCATTAATCACTTTTAATAAAAAATGAAACTTTGATTATTTAAACAATTTAATTTTTTGGAAGAATAATAAAAATTTAAATTATTAAAAATAAGGATATAACTTGAGAGGATATTAATCCTTTAATAAAAAAAATCCCTAAATAAATCACTTAAATAATATTTAACTTTTAATTAAGATTAAAATGATAATCCAAACTAAGTAAATTAAAAATAAAAAAAAATAAATAAATAACCCTTAAATTAAAGAAAAAGTTCAAAATATTAAATAGTTTAATAAAAATAATTAAATTAAGTTAAATTAAATTAAATTAAGTAAAAATTAAATTTAAATTAAAATTAAATTAAATTAACATTTTAACAATTAAGTTAAGCTAAATTAAAAAAATATTTAAATTAAATTAAATTAAATTAAATTAAATTAAATCAATTTTAAATTAAATTAAGTTAACATCATTCAATAATAAAAGTAAAACAAATTTAAAATAATAAGATCACCTAAAGTATAAAGATTTAAACCAAAAAAATATTTCAACACTATTACAAACTTAAAATTATTAATTAAAATCTCATAATTAAATTAAATCACTTTAAACCATTAACTCAAACTTCAAATTAAGAATGATTAAAATTCTCAATAAACCAACTTGCCCTTAAAGGCTTTAATTATTATAACTCTTAAATAGAGTATTAAGTGAGATGTCACTTCATTCATCAGGTAATCAAATACCCAAGTTCACTGAGCGAGAGATAAAGTTTAACTAAGCTCCTGGATGATTAATTCACCTGTGCAACTAAATTTACTTGGACTCAAAATGATCTCGGAAATATTGAAAAGATGTTTAGGACTCGTCCTAAGCACTTTCTCAATATGATGAGATGTTTTAGAAGAACAATTGAATTTAATTGTTCTTTGATGAAGAAAATAATCCTTAAACAAAACACAAGAACCTAGACGTCATAGGAGATGACTAGCAATAGGATTTGGAATTTGGTAGACAACCAAAACCCTTCCCTTAGCTTTATCGAGGTACTTGTTGAAATATTTAAATGTCTTAACATGTGTTTTAAGTGCAGCTTCGGATGACGGGAATACCCTCCAGGTACGCTTTTATTTTATTGCAATTTACTTACATGCATTGCACTTTACTTTTTCTTACATGTTAAACAAGATTGTTGCATGAAAACTAAAACCTTTAAGATAGCCACAAAATGGAAACTAAAACTAAATTAAAAGTCACCACAAGATAAAATTCACTGCCACAACATTCTAAAATATAAAACAACTCAAAATTTAATCACAAACAGAGCAACAAAACTACAATTATAACTAAATTAAAATGTCTCGTTGAATGATTGGGAATACCTCGGATGATGTAACCCATGTGTTGCAAACAGGATTTCCCAAAGTCTAAATGAAAGTGTGGAACTCATTCAGTTGAGTTTAGCAAATTCATCTGGACTAAGTGAATTCGATGAAAATAATGGTGCCGGGATGACGGAACCGTGGGATCTTAATCGGTTCTGTTTAAACAACTTTAAGATTTGTTTTAATTAAAATATTAAAAATATTTGGACTTTAAGATTTCTAAACCAAAACACTTTTCTCATCTCTTGGTTTTCACCTTCTACAACTAAACCTCTGCAACAACAAGGAGCTCGGAGCATGGTGGGCAGCACGTCCATCGTCATCACCAAAACTCGGATCTACACAAGCCAAACCTTTCTTAGAATTAAATAACCAAGCCATAGGACTTCGAGGTAGTTTTCCTAGTGCAACACAAATCCTCAACTCTTTGTTAGGCATTCGCATGATCATGTCATGTAAATTAAGCCCTAACCGGTCTTAGGACTCCGAGGAGGTCGTTTGGTACGACATAAACCCTCACATCTTCGAGGCTATTTGTGTGATTATATCATACAAATATAAGATCTAAATAAATAAAATTGGCATGATTGCAACATTAAATAAACTCCCAAATCTAAGCCAATAGTTTGGGAAGTTGTCAAGATTCTTCTTGGATCCTCAACTTCTCCTACTTCTCTTCCATTGGACTCTTAAGATGAACTGTTCAGAATTCGAGCTAATCCCTTTTGAAATTTCTAAAATTCAATCCTTTAAAACCTTAAAATTTGAAATTCTTGAGAGCAAAACCTCTGATCATTATCGAGAGTTTTCTTAAATGATTCCCGTCATTTAAGATGTAATTAACTATTGGGGCTTGCCCTTATAGGGAACTTTAAGAACCCAGGTAATATAAACCCTGTTTAATTCTTTATATTAAACGGGGGAACCTGTCGGCTTATAAAATTGGTTCGCAGACCAAACGGATGTCACAAATCTTCTAGTTTATTTAACCGAGCCTCATCGTCAAGCAGTGTGTCTATTCTTCGGGATAGATATACAGTTTGTGGTGTGGTACTCGTTTATATAAACTATTTGGGATGTGAGATCGGTTTAATTTCATATCTTAAAATTTTCAAACTTAAATTTATTTTCAAAATTAAATGCTACTTTCAATATATATATATATATATTTAAATTAAATTTAAAACCTAAAATTCTCCGATATTTTCTGTTAGGCTACCCCTTTTCTAAAGTACAACACAACCTAAAAATATGCCGACATCAGGGTGTATGTTTATCCTAGGGCATCATTAAATGTGATGAAATTTCAGACTTTAGTCTACTTAGAAATTGATGGACGAGACCTCAAAATGAGCGGGATTATATTAAGAGGGTTCCATCAGAGGGGAGAAATAGTTATTGGATCAATATCACTACATATGGTGATAGATGATCTGGCAAGGGCAACCAAAAAAATTCCACATAATTGATTCTGAGACATCATTTAATTCCCTACAGGGTCGACCCTGGATCCAGGAGTACTAGATGGTTCCGTCGTCTTTGTACCAGTGTATAAAATACTATGAAAGAAGTCAAGAGCGGTGTACTATGGGAGATTTACAACTATTTTATGTACATGACGTAGGAAAATGAAACAAAAGAGCTGGAAGAGACACAAGATGAAGAACATCTGATTCTAGTTCAGCAGCCCTTCACCATTCCCTTGCGGCAAGATGGCGAAGATTTCTCTAGAGCTCGCACCTGAAGTCAAGGAAGAAACGATGGGATTGATGAACTAAAGAATTCTGTGATCAACATTAACCAGGAAGACAATTCTGAGGAAGAAGAATTCAAGAAAGAAGCAATGATGATAGACCCAATAAAGCCCTAGTTCGAGTTTTCTTTAGAAGATGAAGAAAATGAAGATTATGTACGACAAGATTAACAACTATGTGTAGACTATGACCCGAACTCCAATCCATTATAATAAGATCAAGGATTTGGTGGTCAAGGAGGCACATGGTGTTAATATCAAAACAAACAAGTTCTACCAGGTTCTTCTTCTTCCAACCGTGAAAATGATATAAAATTAGAAGATATTACTTCATCCAAATCAATGGAACTGCCTTTTAATTGGTATTCTCCTTGTGTTCAGAAATTAATTCAATGGGGTGTCCTACTTATGCAGTAGTTAAAACACCAATCGCACCATTTCAAGAAATTATTAAGTAATATCAGTCAACCTTTCATTTCAAAGCAAGGTTGGCATAATAGGGCTAGTAGATGATACAAAATTTTACTTGGTTGTTACTGATGAGCATGACAAAGTAGCTTGGAAGCTTCAGAAGACCTTGAAGATTCTCCAATTAAAAATTCTCCACCAAAGTTTGAAGAAGAAATTAGGTCAACAATTAATGAGCTAAGAGAATTTAACTTAGAGACTAGTGAAGAGCCTAGACCAACCTTTGTTAGCTCGTTGCTCAGTGATGAAGACTCCACGAATATATTCAAATTGTTAAAGGAGTTTAAAAATTGTTTCACCTGGAGTTATGAAGAGATGCCCGGATGAGCTCCGGAGGTTATAGTTCATAATATGGGATTGGATCAAGCCGCTATTCCAGTTAGACAAGCTCTTGGAAAAATACATCTATAAATTCAGCAACAAGTCATAGAAGAATTCAAAAAGTTAATAGATGCTAAGTTCATCCGTGAAGAATAGTACCCGAGCACAGTTGAGTCGATGTGTAGTGCGATTAAAAGAAGAATCATCGGATTTGAGTATGCATGGATTTCGGATATTTCAACAAAGCATGCACGAAGGATGAATCTTGCTACCAATTCCAGAGTTGATGATTGATATTGCATCGACCCACAAAATTTTATCTTTTATGGACAGGTCGTCCGGATACAATCAGATAATGATGGCGCCAGAAGATGAGAAGCTCACAGCTTTCAAAACACTGATTGGAGTGTACTGATACATAGTAATGTCATTTGGGTTGAAGAACGTTGGTGCAACCTATCAGCGAGCAATGACATGGATTTTTAGTGATCTCATCCATAATCAAGTTGAATGTTATGTGGATGATGCGGTCACCAAGAGTAAATTGAAAGACAATCACTTATACGATTTGAGAATTATTTTTGAGCGGCTACGACAATTCAACCTTAAGATGAATCCCTTAAGTGTGCCTTTATTGTTACCTCCAGGAAATTCTTAGGGCTTGTTTTCCGTCACCTCCGAATCAAAATTGATATGAAAATGATTAAAGCCATCTTAGAAATGACACCCCCTAAGAAATTGAAGCAATTACGATCATTTTAAGAAAGGTTAGGGTATTTTAGAACTTTATTTCTAATTTATCAGGTAGGTGTCAGCCTTTCTTTGCTTTGGTTAAAAGGATGCCAAGTTTGCTTGAGACGACAAGTGTCAACATGCCTTCGAGAGCATCAAGCAGTATTTAATGACGCCACCTACCTTAGCAGTCCCTGTCTCAAGTAGACCATTGATATTTTATACTGCAGCTTTAGACGTGTCCCTCGAAGCTCTGCTAGCTCCGTTTAATGATGAGGGTAAATAAAATGCTCTCTCAAACTTGAGTCACCGTCTAATTCTGATGGAAGTGAGATATCCTCCAATTAAGAAGCATTATTTGGAATTGATCTTTGCCACTCATAAGCTCGGGCACTACATGCCCTCTCATAAGGTCAACTTGATTTCTAAGGTTAATCCACTGCAATATTTGATGACCCAATCGATCCTTTCTGATAGGTTAGCCAGGTCGTTAATGATATTATTGTGGTTTGATATAACATTTATTCTTCTTCGAGCTATAAAAAGGCAGGTATTAGCGGATTTCCTCACAGCACACCCATTACTGCTAGAGTCTCCTCTTAACGATAAAGTGCCATATCAGTAAATAATGAATCTAGAAGACCCCAGAGCTCAATGCTGGGAGATGTACTTTGATGGAGAATCGTCATCACAAAATGAGAAAGATTTGCAAACGATATTGTCTGAATAAGCAAGGATTGAATTAATCTTCATTACATAAAAAATGAATGTAGAGATACTCCTACCATTTAATAGAGCCATGTATGAATAATGGATCAGAATATGAATCCCTCATAACCAGACTGGAGTTAGTTATTTCGATGGGGAAAACCGACATCATTATTTACAGTGACTCGCAACAGATTATACAGTTGGTCGTCAACCAATACAGAATTTTGAAAGCCAAGCTTGAGAAGTATTTCCAGTATAAGATGAAGCTACTAGACCAGATTCCTAATGTAACACTATTCAAGATTCCCATAAGAGAGAATGCTTTTGTAGACGCTTTGGCAGACTCGTAAAAGAATTTGCATGCCCGCAGGAAAATTCTGTTTAAAGATGGTGTTAATCTTGCAATGGATAATGAGAAAATTGAAGAAGGAGTTGTGATTGAGTCGACTTGAACTTTGCACAGGCAGGACTGGAATATGAAGGAGAAGCCTTGACTACTGTTAACCAAGAAGAGCTTCATGACAGCAAGACAGTGGTGAAATTCAGGGTTAAGGGCAAGTAAATTGTCACAAAGAAAAGTAAATTTGAAAGAACTGATGAGACAAACACCAATAATAGCTGGAACATTGAAAGCAGAAAATTCAATTCCATTGTGATGAATACTGGAGGTGAGCAGCGCCATTCTTGTGGATATTTAGATTAAATGAAGAGCAACTCTCACCTCGACTAAAAGGTGGAATCGTAATCACCGAATCAACAAGATGTTGACTAAATTTGCAAATGAGCAGAACAAGGAAGGGGTTGATACGGAAAGTAGAGCTGCTTCAGTGAGGACAAATACAACGACCACCTAGACACAAAATATTTCTAACGTGAGGGAACAACCCACCGATATTAATTTGCACATACAACAGTTTCTCACTAGACCCCTACAGTTGCAGATTGTCCCATAACATGAATTGAAAATAAATGAGAAAGTGTGGAAACAAGATTTTGAGTATTTCTAGAGGATACGGGGTAGATACATTAATATCTTAAAAGGATTGGAGTTACAAATGAATGTTTTCTCAAATTACGAGCAAGTGAAGATAGTGGACTCTGTATTCCACCTCAGGGACTTGGGTCGTGTAGACCATTTGAACAGGGGGACATATGCAGAGCCTCTAAAGTCGATGTGGGGCAAAGAAAGGATCACAATACAATGTGGATTCTGCTACAACTTTTTCAAAGACAGTGAAGGAAACCCATTGAGAATACTTTGACATGATGAATTATACGAGTAATCATAAGGAGGATGATCAAGAAAATGGTGGCTTGGCGGGTGTTGCCCCTCGATTGCATTCCAAATAGCTACATCATCAACATAAATGAAGAGTGCGACTGTATCCCTCCTCACATAGATCACCACAACTTTGTGAGGCCCTTTTGCATTATAGAGTTCATTAAAAAGTGCAACATAATGTTTGAAACGAACCTCCACAAAGTTGGCCAAGAATAATTCTGAGGGCCAGTAGAAATATCTTTATCGGTAAATTCAGCTCTGGTGTTGAAAGGCAACGGTCCAGATTTGGCCAAGTTTGCAGCCTCTTAAGGTGTAAGATACGTAGAGATAGCACACCTTTACTGCACACCTATACAAAGTTCTATTTCTGATGACGGCTTAGAAGGTGATGTTATTTACTATGTAGTTTATTGAACATACATGGATGAAAAAGATAGTGGAAATTTTTATAAAAGATACGAAGATTCAAAATGATATCTACTTGAAGTTACAGTGTTTGAGTTTGAATTTTAGAGGGATAATGTCAAAAATCATATTGGTGTATTCCTATATATATGGAGTCACATGATGTACATCTTTCAACAATTAAATGGAAATAGCAATGTCGCATTTTACCTTTGGTTTCTATGCAATTGAACGTGAACTGCACTGGATTGAGCTTAGTTCGATTTAAGGAATGTTGAACAAAGTACGATACAAATATAATGACAAATAATAACAAAAGAAATTCAAAAGATAAAAGGAAAATAAAATGAAAAAACAAGAAATGAAATGAAAATATGAAAATGACCAAAATATGAAAACTTAAAAGAAAAGAAAATCTCTTGAATTGCAAATTCTCATGAAATCTCATGAATTTTCCACAATCCTCACAAATCCAATTCTTCTGTAACTCAATTTTTTACAAACTTGCACAAATTTTCAATGAATCTCCACAATCTTTTCTGAGTTGGAAAATAAGTCCTTGGACACTTCCCTCTCAAACGAAACTCTTGTTTTAAGGTAGGTACCCAAATTTTAATTCTCACCCTCCGGGCTAGGTACCCTAATGCCGATTCTCATCATTTCGGGATTGGTACCCAAATTCCAATTCCCATCTCGAGATCAGTACCCAAATTCTGATTGCCTTATTTTTTGAGGTTGGTACCTAAATTATGATTCTCATTCTAGGGTTGGTAATCAAATTCCAATTCTCATCATGGGGTCAGTACATCTCAAGGTCAGTACCCAAATTCTGATCCCCACCTTTTCGAGATAGGTATGAGACCACCTTAAATGGATTAAGGCATCTTATTCTCATCTCAGCACCTCTTGTCACCTCTTAGGTAGGATGTGAGTCCATGTGCTTTTGCTCCCTAAAGTGACTTGCACTTTTTCTACCTCTTAGGCTGGATGTGAGTTCCTATGCTTCCTTCCCAATGTAGTACATTTTTTCCTCGATTGGTCTTCTGAGTTGGATGTGAGCCACTATTATTTCCATCTCGAGCCAGTGTCTTCACTTAGTCACAATTCCTAAAATTCCATCGAAATTAAACTCAAAACTAAAATTTTAACTAAAATCAAATCAAATCAAAATCGAAGAAAGAAACAAAATGAAACAAAAAAAAAATCTTCACCGCAGCTATCAGTTTCCCCTTATGGTTGTCTCTGTAAATTCATAAAACAACCCTTTGTGAGGGTTAACAAATAGCGACACAAATTTCAAATCCACTTTTGGAGTTTTCCAATTTGAAGGTTCACCTGCTAATTACCATCGAGGGTTCTGAAATCTTCAGTCATGATCAAAGGTTCACCTAATAATCCTCAGCAGAACCTTCTTTACTCTTTCTGCATTTTGTTCTAAGTGTTTTGCCTTGGAACATCTTTGTTAGTTTTTTACCTCTTTGTTCAATGCCAATACGTGCGGTGTGCTTAGTTGGAACACCACAACTATTGGGGGTCCATTTGTTAACCTCAATTTTGATGAGGTCTTTCCTTTATGTTAGGGCTTAGGATCTAGTCATAAGACTTTTATTGTGACTATATTAGAAGACTAGAGATGGAGTCCACCTACATAGAAATCCAAACTACTTCCTTGCTCTCTCTGGAACCCACATGGATGATTATGAACCTCCAGCACTTGAAAGGTTGAGACCACCACGTAAGATTTAAGGATGAGTCCTCATAGAACTGCTGAACTTAGGACAACCCTGGGTGGCTAGGGTTTGGTCTTTCACACACTCAAGCACATAACAACACCCCACTTGTCCCAAAACCCTAAATCACACCCATTAATCCAAACTTTTTTACTCTTTGAGAAACTCACCTGGATAGTCCCAAGCCTCTGGCCTTTTATTGAGATGACTAGGAACAACATGTGAAGGTTCATGAAGAAGTTACCATTTGACAAGGCTTGGTTCCAAGGTGGTTAAGTGTGGTTAAAACCCATGACCAAATACTCTTAAACCCTAAGCCCACCTAGAATAACCAATTTTGCCAAAATATACCAAAATATACCAAAATGCCCGTAGAACCCTAAATTTCCAAAAGTGGCCTAAATCCTAAAATTCTCTCCAATAATAATGAACAACCATTTCAAACTACATAAATGGATCAAAATACCACAATTTCCACAAAATTCACCTAAATTTTCAAAAACTACCAAAATACCCTTCATATCTTAAAAATTTCAAAAACCTCCCAAATAATTTCACACCTTCCCTAAACCAATCCCAACCACCCAATGGGCCAAATTTGACCAAATTGACTAATTTTGACTAAAATCTCAATTTTACCCCTAAAGGCCCAAAAACCCCAAATTTGCACCCAATTGATCAAATTTACCCCTAATTTACATCTAATTCACTCCAAACCTAACCAATTCCAAAATTCAAACTCAATTTAAATCGAACTTAAGCCTAATTTGATTAGCCCATGGTTAATTTCAATTTAAATCCTTCATGTATACTTTAAAAACCCTTACCCATATGCATTTTCAAACGCCCATGGAATTGATTTTAAAGAGCCCAAATTGAGCCCACATGACATAAATCCCTTCCTCATCATCCTATTTTAGTTTAAATATTCATCACAGGCATGATGACAACCATACCATGCATACACATGAGGTTTTATCCAAAATTGGGCTTGTTGACTTTTTTTAATTAAATGCATAAAAATCATAAATTTCTTTTGCATGAAGCATTTCCATGGGCTCATACATAGCATGGCATGTCTCATAGAGTCATCCATGGGCATCAAAAATTCAAAATTGCCAGATATGGTAAAAGGAGGTGACCACTCCCTCTCCCTCCATCACTTAGACTTTCCCTCTTCATGATACAACTTAACCTTTGCCTCATGACCAAGCTAGCCATTTGACCTCACCCAAACCTTTCCTAGGGTTAATCCCAGTACCCTAATCACTTTGGGATCAGACCTAACCAATTGACTAAGAGTTCAAACCCAACCTAGCTTACTAAGCATAAACCCCAATTTTCTTCATGGTTCTTCTCCTTAGAGTTTACATAAAACCAAATTGAGCTAACCACTTAGTCCCTCTGACTTCCCTGAGCTCAAGGTGACCTGACCTTGGCCAGCAAGCCACCTTAATTGCCAGAAAATCTCATCTCTGTTAGGCCCAAATGGCTTAAACCCAAAATTTAACTCACCTGGGCTGGCACACTACAATTGGCCATCACAGCCTTTCCACCATGCACCTAAGATGTTTCCTTGCCACCATGGCATGCCCCGTTGGCTACTAGAGCCTCCTTCATAAATGGAATACATCCCACAGACAAAGAGGGAAGATTGCTCAAACCCTAACATAACTCTGTCAAATTTTCACCAGACCCCTTTGCAGCTCTGAGAAGCCAATCCCCACTAATTTTATGCCCTAATTCCCATTTGTTAGTCTCAATTTAAAATTAAAAAGCTAGAACGTTTCACAGCCATCCCTCCAACTCAATTAATTTCCCAATTTGACTCACTCATAAGCTACACCAAAGCAAGGGAGGAAGTTCTTTACTAAAAGCCCCCTTTCCTAAGCTCACTACACCAAACTTCTACATAGGTCGCACTCCTCTTAGGTCGAACTTCCACTTGGACCTCATACCAGAGAAAGGTGACTCTTCGAGGGTATTATCAGACTCCACTGAAGCTTCTGCAAGCATCCAATTAAGGCTACAGCTCTTGAACCAAGGTATGGATCCAAAATACTCCATTTTGCTCTCGGTTTGAGCCTTTATGAAGAAAATTTTAATTTTATGAGCATGTAACCATACAGATGTGTTTGCCTTGAGTAGATCATGGTTTAGGAACAAAACTTGCATGATTTGGTTGAGTTTTTTATGATATCAATGTGTATTATTCAAGATAAATAGAATTTTTTAACTAAAATAACTATAATAAATGAAGTATAATTAAGAAAATTATAAAAAGTGGTTTGGAGTGATCTTTGTGACCATGCACACCCAAGAAAACTAAAATTAGTGTTAAAATAAAATGTTCATTTTGAGCAATTTTTAAATTAAAAATAATTAAAAATCACAAAAATACAAAAATGCACCAAAATGTCTCTAGTTGTTCCCTGATCACTTGAGACCAATTAAAATATTTTTCCTATTTATCTAAATAAATTTGTGTATTTTTAAATGCCTAAATATGTATTATCCTAACTTTTCAGTAAAATAATTATAAAAAAACAAAATAAATATTAGAATAATACAAAATAAATTTCTTTAAGTTCTTTGAAGCCAGAGAGATCGATAATAAATATAAAACTGCTTTTTCAACATAAGATGCATTTCCTATTTGATTAACTATAAAAAAACAAATAATTATAAAAATTAAAATATAACTAAAAAATTCATGAAATTTAACCCAAGTGATCCTCTGACAAAGGTGAACCTCTAATAATTTTCCTAAGGAGAACAATTTTACCTTATTTGATAAAATGAATTAACTTTGGAAATTCCTAATTTTGGATTAAAAAAATTATAAAAAATAAAATCAACAAATAAAAAAAATATGATTTCTTCTCTACTACCTTAATTTACCCATTGGAGATAGACCAACAAATTTCCAAGCCCTTGTGAATTTATTTAAAAGATTTTTGAAGATAGGAGCCTTAGGGGCAAAACTGTAATTTCCACCTTTTCACCCGCTAATTAAAATTTAGGATAAGCTAAGTGTTTAAATGGCAATATTTGAGCCTAAGCATTGTTCTAAAGTGATTGAAACATGAGGGTAAGAGGTAGAAACCAATTACCTCCTATTTTTTTGAAACGAAGGGTATAAATGTAATTACTTAAATTGTTGAACATTGGAAGATGAAATTAAATTGAATGATTTAAATGTTCGGAACATAAGTTGGGAAGTTAATAACCCATAAATCTAATATCTCAAACAAATGGTTGAGTTCATAGTTAATATTTTAATTAAATCTTCTTGATATGACTTTTCCTAAATTACACATTTACCCTAATTTCTTAAGAGCTTTGTAGTGAGCTGAGTTTAATTTAAAGATACTCGAGGGTTTCTTGGAAGATAAACCTTGATTAATCCCCTTCAAACACTACAAGCTCAAACTTGCATATCCCCTCTCTCATGGATTAATTGAGCTATAAAAACTGAGCATAGCTCAACCCACTGAACCTCGGGGTGATCTATTCAATAATATAATAAATTTAAGTGAACTTGAAATGGTTTAAAGGATTCTTAAAAGTTTTTCAGGTTTATACCTTGAACTCTTTTGAATATTTTAGAGAACGATTGAAGTTATTATGGTTTTTTCAAGAAAATCGTCCTTAAAACCTTTAGGGACACACCAAGTCATGAATTGTGATCTTTTTTATACTTAAAACCATTAAGGCTTCATTGCTACTTGGTAGTTGCTATTACTTTTACTCTGCACCATATACATGAATATGAATTCTAACATTTTAGCGGAAGCAGTGACAAGATGACAGGTTCCCATTTACAGTTTATTTATTTTCATTTTATTTCTACAATTTATCACTACTTTAATGTATTATGCATGCTTGGTTGAAACACTTCTCAGAAGCCAAGACAACAATTTTCAAAATTAAAATAAATTATTTTTATAATTAAAACTAAACAGTTTCAAAACAAACAATAAATAATATAATATGTCCTTTTGAATTTACAGGGATGAGGTTACTCATAGTTTCTAACGAGATCCCCCAGTTTAAAAAGTTTAACCACTTATTTAGACTAAAAAAATTCAAAATAAAATAGTGGTGTCAGAATGAGAGAACCGTGGGATCCTAACCAGTGTCGCTCTATCTAAATTAAAATTTCTCCAAATAAGACACTTGAATAACAAATACAACAAAGCTAGAACATTGAAACATATACGGTAAAATCTTTTGAAACTTCGACTTTAGGACTGTTATTTCAATGAGGAGATTGGAGCTAACACCGTAAGCAGCATGAAGAGGACATACAGAAGAACATACAGAGGACATACAGAAGAGAGCAATCACATATACAACAAACAAACACTACCTTAGTTTAAAAAACAAACCATAGAACTTCAAGGTGGTCTATCTAGCATGGTGTAAATCCTCAAATTATCTTTTAGCCATTATATAACCATGTTATGCAACATAAGTCCAAACTTGTCTTAGGGTTCTGAGGTTGTCATTTGTTATGACCTAAACCTATCTTCCAGGCTATTTGTATGAACGTGTCATGAGAAGCCCTAAATAATTAAAATTTATAGGACGAAACATCCAATACTAGTTTCTCAAAAAATTTAAGCCAATCTATAGGATAGTCCGAGAAGTCACCGAGGTTCTCCTCAGGATCCATGACATCCCCTAGTTTTCTCCCTTTGGATTCTGAAAATAATTGTTCCTATTTGATCTTTCCCATTTGATATTCCTTTGTCCAATCTTGAAAACTTAAACATTAAAATTCTTGAAGGAAAAGCCACGAATCTGAATTGAGAGTATTCTTTTGTGGCTTCTGCCACATAAAATGTTATTAATTATAGGGGTTTCCCTCTATAGAGAACTTTGGAATCCAGCTTCATATAAAACCTATATAATCTTATATATTAAAGAGGGGAACTTGTCAGTCAACATAAAATAGTTTTTGTAGACCAAAATGGATGTCATAAATTCTATAGTTTATTTAATTGAGTCTAACTATTAATTAATGTGTCTATTCCTCGGGAAAGGTACATTGCTAGCAGTATTGTGCTCACTTATTTAAACTATTGCATAAATGAGATTTGTTTGATCTTGTATTTTCAAAAAAAAATTAAAAGAATATTTTTTTAAAATATAAATACTACTTTCCTAAAATCAAATTAAAATACATACAAATATTAAATTAAATTTAAATTATTTCCAAGCAATTTTGGCGGCCGATAGGTTTCATGGTTAAAAGGATAACCATGTTTTTAATAACTTAAGGCCCCTATTAGGTTAGGCCCCTAAGGATAACCTACTGCTTTAAATTTAATTTTGGGGATAATTTGGGCTAAAGTATTAAATTTTAATATTACATTTTTTAACCCTAGCTTCATAATTTTCATTTTAGGGTTTTTAAGGGTGAAAATTTTCAATTTAGGGTTTAACTTCACTATCCTAAATTTCCTTGTTAATTTCAATTTTTATTTTTATTTTCTGATTTTTTGTAATTAATTTTCAAAATAATTATAAATTTGGTAGAAAATTAATAATTTTGATGCTAGGGAAGCACGTAACCTTGGAAAGATCAAGAAATGTTTTCAAGGTTGGACAGAAGAATCCCTGAAATTTTTATAATTTTTAAGCTTATATTTAAATTTTAATAATTAAAGTACTCTCTAGGGTATTTAATTAATTTAAAATAAAAATAATTTAATTATTTTTAATTTTTCTCATTATTTTCTCCTATGTTCACTGAGTCCTTATGTATTTTTTATTTATTTTTGTGATTTTTCTAACTTAAGTTATGTATTTTTAAATTATTGATTAATTTTCTAGATTTATTTAATTCAAAAGATCTAAATTTACTATTTAACCATGCAACGGCCACGTCAACCTTGGCGTCATTGAAAGCCCACACTTTTTTGCCTATTTTTTGTACTTTCCATGTCAATGTTGCATTGTCTCGTAGTTCAGTGCTCCCCTTCTATAGTTCTGTGGTCCAGCTCGATCTCCAACATTCATTTCTAATACACAAAAATGGACGATATTGGTTCATCATCCCCACTAGATAGAGAACAGAGAATCGTCGAGCATCAAACTCTAAGATCTCACTCATTTCTCTACCAAATCACTTAGGGTTTGTTCTTACACGTTCATCTAGTTGAGATAAAGCTATCTATACGGCTAGGTTGACATGCATTGTTGGATTTCTTCATAAAAGATCAAATTGAGAGCTAAATTTAGGCATTTTGATCCATACCTTCTCCCCAAGAGGTGAGTTCTTAATATGACTTGTTTCTGTCCAAGTGAATCATTAAAATATGTTGTGCTCAGAAAAGCAATGGTGGAATCAACTAGGTTAGTTACATTAAACCATAGAGTATGGTGAAGGTACTTGTTAGAGACATGTAAATGTTAGGGAAATAGTCTTTGATGGGTATAAGTTGGGATTTAAGGAATTAAAGCCAATTTAACCAAACTTCTTTATGCACTTGGGAGAGGATGAAGAAGAGAGTTGCTCCTATTTTTCACTAGGCACATTCACAATTGACACTTAACATTTTCTTTGCTTCACTCAATTAATTAAAAGGAAGGGTAACTTTATAACTTGATATTCACCAACTCAAATAGGATAAGTAGGATTTCTATAGAAGTTAGCAATTAAATAAGTTTGCAATTCAGTAGGAGTAGTTTGTAGAACCTTTACTTACTTTCAATTCTAGGCTAAGAACGAAAACTAGTAGATTAGAACTTTTCCTAAGCCTAATTTCCTCATTCCCTATGGGATTGATACTCTGGACTCAAAAATTTGATTTTACTAATATGACACGTAAACTTTTGTGAGATCCAGATTGTGTGCACCTGGAAATGGGTATTGATGAACCTTTTGGTGGGTGGCTAAGACTAGATTTGGTCTAGCCCTGGCTCCCCAAGGTTTGGTTTGGCTCCCCAAGGGTTGGTTAAAGAAGCCATGACCAAGGTGCCATTTAGTGGATGGCTTGGCAAAGTGTGTGGCTCTTGCCCTTTTGTGTTTATTTTTTTTTTAAGAATAATTTAATTTAAATTAAGTGTCACCCATGTTTCATGATGGGTTTATTTGTGTTATTGATGACCCATGATGAATGGGCCATGGGCTTAGATTTTAGGTTTTTGGATTTTGAGATAACCTAATGTGCTTGGGCTTAGTCCAATGATCTAAGCCCTCATGGCCTCTCATAATTTACATAATTAGATAATTTGATGAATTGTGAGGGTTGACTCCATGGTGTCAATTTTGGCCCCCAAGTGGTTTGATGTCTTAACCGCTTTGGGTGGGGCCCAATTATATGGCCATGGGGTCAATTGGTCTAAAAATTAATTAAAATAAGGTTGGGCCAAAATTTATTTGACCATCCATGTTCCATCAAACCTTAGGGTCAAATAGGTGTGTTGGGATTTCAAGGTGTCTTTTAGGGTTTATTAGGGTTTGGGAAGGCCTTAGATGAGGCTAGTGTTCAATTTGGGTAGACCTCCTCTCCCATTGTTAATTTTGGTGTGATAGGTAGTCCTTAGAGTTCATAGGGAGAATTCTAGGTATTTGGAACCTAGGGTATATCTTACCCATGAGGGTGGCTTGCACTTCATCAGCCCAAACCCCTAAACCATTTCACCCAAGGGCTGAGGGCTTGGGCTTGACTTGATGAGTCCCTATGTAGCCTAACCCTAGTCTGGAGATCATGTGCAGTTTAGTGGGTGGACCCTCACAAAAGTAAGGTAAACAAACATACTCCCAATATATATGGTGTCCTCAAAAAGTACGTGATCCCGAATATTTGTGCTTACGTTTTATATATGAATTGATACTTCTTTTTAATGATATTATAATATGGGATACTACATAACTATACGTATCGTTATGAAGTAATATAAGACTTTCTAATTAAGCCCCGAGATATCGAACTCACAGGAAAGGTGTTAAATAAAGAAAATAGAAAAATAATTTTTTACTTTTTAAGAACGATCTTACCCAAAACTAAAGATAATATTTCAAAAAAAAAAATTTCATTCTTTTTGTTAATTTTTATAATTTGAAATGAAAGTAAGTGTTGACCTCATTTTTGATGAGGTCTCCTCTTCTTCTCTTTAGTACTTAGGATCTAGCCTTAGGCTTTTCCTTTGACTAATCTTAGAGGACTAGAAGTGGAACCCACCCTTTAGAAATTTCAAACCACTTCTTAACTCCCTGCAAACTCCACAAACTTGATCAGTAGACCCCTAATCACCTAGAGGGTTGAAATCAAATGTGGAAGTTTAAAGGATGAGTTCCTATAGACTCTTTGGCCTTAGGACCGCTCACGGGTGGTCCGGTCGCGGTGAGGGCTGACTTACACATACACTACATTTATACACTACACTTTCAAACACCTCCTAAAAACACACCTATACCCAACTTGACCTCCTGACTTATGTAGGTGATTCACATGGATGGTCCTTAACCCCTAAGCCCTTGGCTAAGAGGGTTAGGAACAACATAGTGGATGCCTCAAATGAGTCCCTTCATGGCTCATGTGGGCTTGATATGGCTTCATGGCTCAACCAAAATGATTTCATTCCACTTACATTCACCTAATCTTCAATTTTCCAAATTTTCAATTTTTGACCCCGGGACCCTACACCCGCTTAGCCTACCCAAAACCCTTGAAACTACCCAAAATTTGTAAAATCACCTAAATTATCCAAAATTCATCAAAATCAATCCCAAACATTCCCACATTACTCAAATTGATCATCCATACCCAAAAATACCAAAAATTCCAAAAATACCTCCCAATACCCTCCAAATACCCAAAATACCCCTCTTGACCCAAAAATCCAAAAATTCAGAAAATTCCCAAAAAATTCCAAAAAATCCCAAATATTCCCAATTTCATTTTGTTCAACTACACCATGGGCCAATTTTGTCAATTTAAACTACTTTTGTCAAAACCCCCAATTTGACCCATTTTAACCCTAAGTGAGCCCAATGTCAAACCAAACCTAACCCAAACTAACCCAATTCAACTTCAATTAACCCCAAATCTTTTCTAAACCCTCCTTAACATTCCCACAAAAAAAACACCAACATGATTTGCCCAAAATTTAGACCCAAACCCCACTCAAATTCAACCCAAAGCTAAAAGGCCCAATGTTGACCTAAACCCAAACCTAACCCAAATAAACCCAAATCCCAAAATCAAAACCCAACCAAAACCAAAACCTCTTTGAAACACTCCCATAAACATTTCCCAACATTTATTTTACATTAATTTCAACCCTAGCCCAACATTGGCCCAAGTTAGCCCAATTTGACCTATATTGGCCCATTCACCAAGGAAGCCCAAACTCAACCCAATTCAAACCCAAATCACTCCCAACTTGCTTCAAATCACTCATGACACATCCATGAGCTAAACCCAACATTTGTTTGGCCCAATCCTTCATAAAATCCCATCCATAAATTTATTTTCAAACCAAAAGCCCATTTTCTTAAACCTTCCTAAAAGCCCAAACTTCATGCTAAAGCCCATATGACAAATTCTTCTCATCATACCCTTAATTAAAATCATCCTTAAGTTCAAATCAATCATCAAATTGTTCCAAATCAAGCCATGTGCCAAATCCCATCAAATCACTCCTAAATTACCAAAATTCCTAAAAACCTCTTTCATGAAAGTTGACTTAGCTTTTTCCAAGCCAAAGGTGAGCCATGAAGCCATGCATGAGCCACATGTGGGCCATGAAAGCCTTGGATACTTCACCATACCCTAAATGGCAAGAAGAGGGGACCCTTTAATGATTCTCTTAAGAGTGATTAACCACTCCCATGTCTCCCCTAACTCTTGCTTAAGCTTAATTGTACTTGGATTGTGACTTGACCCCACTAATCAAGCTGATCCAAGTGACTTTCCCTTCAGCCCAAATTGGCCTTGGAGGGTGGACCTAACCAAAAACCAAGGGTTGACCCATTTAGACCCAAAACTAGCCCTTTCCCATTCCACTTTGGTTCAAACCCTTTACACATGTCCATGGCCAATTGACTGCACAAACCTCCAGCCCTCGACCCACTGGACTCGAGGGTGACCCATACCTGCCGGCCAGCCGCCTGGGTCACCGGAAAACACCATGGCCGAGACCTTGGGAGGAGCCAAACTTTGGAATTCCACCTTGCTGAGTTACCCCATGCCCAATGGCCACCATGGCTGTTCTTCCCTTGACCTAAGCAGCTGATCCCAAGCCCTAACTCCCCCTGGGAGGCCCTCCACCCTCTCCTATTTAAACACCACCTCCTCTCGGCCATGAGAGGTGCTGAACCGGACCTTATCGAAACTCGCCAAAATTGCTCCGGATCATTCTCCATACTTAGAGCGGTTGATCCTCGAGTGCTAATTTTCCCTCAATCTCCACCAACGAGCCCAATTTCTCGACCAAAATTCCACCCAAAACCATGACACTTCTCCACGGTGGATCAATCCTCAAATTGATTGGTCCTACACCTTCACCAGACCAAGGGAAGAAGTCCACCAGCAAAAGCCCCCTCTCCAGGCCACCCATCTGTTCCAGACTCCAAGCTTTGTGATCGGGCTTGGCCAAAATCATACCTAGACAATTCACCAGGCCAAGGGACTTCATCTGGAGCTTGCTTGGACCCAATCGAAGGTGACACAACCCTCAGATTGAAGCCACACTTCTCTGAGCAAAGGTGTGAGCTAACTCTTTATCCCGAGCTTCTGTAGATTCTCCATTTCAAATGCCTTAATTTCAATGCATGATCACCATATAGATGTATTCGTCTCTTCAAGACGAATCCATAGAGCACAAGAACACGAAAATCCGTTGAGAAATGAGTGAGTTCTTAGGGTTTTAGTGTGGACGGCTCTCGGGTCAGAACGCTTGGGGACGATGAAAGGATGTCGTTCATTCCATACACGCGCGGACGGACGACCAGGATCGCGCCAGATGAGGAGACGGAACGATACAGCGAGCCCCCGAAGCGCTGAGTTGGATGGCGGCGCCGAATCAGAAGACGACGCGTGTGCGTTCGGAGCTGCCAAGGATGGCGTGGCGCCGCGTGGATAAGTAGGAAATTAGGGTTTTTTTGATTTATTTAATTCCCTAAACTTCAAAAATGCATAACTTTGTGTAGAAAAATCAAAAAAATAAAATAAAAATACCCTCTTGCTCAGTGAACAGAGCAAAATAATGTGGAGAAGAAATCATTTAATTTCATTAAGTATTTTATTTTTAATAATTTATTTACTGTCTGCATTGTTTTAATTCTCCATGCATATAGGAAATTCACCATGGCATGAGACCATAGGGCTTTTGAAGCCTCTGAATTTGGGAACATTCCCTAAATTTTCCAAAGTCAGAGGCCATCCCTATGAGAAGTTATTGATTTTTCAAATTCATGTTGCTGGTTTTGAGTATTTTAATTCCAATAATTAGCATGTTGTGAAATAAATTCTAGAAAAATTTGGTGATGTTTCTTATGACCAGAGAACCCTAGGAAAAATAGGTTTTGAATTAATTCACTTGGAATAACCCTAATTGGCCTAAACACCCAAAATAGGTCTTTAATTAATTAGAGCTAATCATGCATCAAATTGACTTGAAATCAATTCTCCACTGACCTTTAGGATCAGAGGAACCCACCATAAAAATTTGAAGTCAATTGGACTGGGTTAGCCCTACTAAATGGGTTGATTAAGCCATTTAGTCATTTTAAACTTTAAAAATTCATAACTTTCAAAAATACTTTTCAAAAATTCACCAAATTGGTTTTGGAGCCTCTCTGATATCAGGGGAATTTAAGAAAAATAAAATTGTAATTTTCTAAAAAAGTTAATTTTTTGCATTATTTTAATATTTTAATAAATAAAAAATAATAAAAATCACAAAAATAACAAAATTCACCAAAATGTCACATTTTGAATTTTAATCACTTAGGAACAAACCCCATATTTTTCTTAGGTCTATTTAATGAGATATTAAATTTTAAAGCCCTAAGGTAATTTTAAAATTAAAAAAAATGTATATTTCTAGTATTTCCACTAAAATAATTCTAATAAATCAAAGAAAAATCAGAAAATTATAAAAGATGATTCTCTGATTTCCTTGATATCAGAGAGATTTTTGAAAAATATAAAATTCATTTTTCAATCTTTATTTTATTTTTAAATTTATTAATACTCCGAAACTCAAAATAATTATAATAAAAATAATATAATTTAAAAAATAACCAAAATTGGTCCAAGTGGTCCTCTGGTCATTAGGAATGTCCCATAATTTTCTTAAGGACAGAAACTTTCCCTTGGTCATATTATTAAATTTTCCTTGGAAATCCCTATTTTCCACCAAAAATAATTATATAAATAAATTAAATATAGAAAAATCACATTTTCTCCTCTCATGTCTTTATCGGCATATGAGTGAAGTCACACAAAAATTTCAAGTTCATTTAAGCTCAATTTAGTGAGTTATGAAATTATTAAGCTTGAAGGGCAAAATGGTAATTAAAATTTTAACCTTTAATCAAAACTTTAGGCTTAATAAAAATTAAAGAGTAAAATATTTGATCTTAATCTGATTTGGATGATTGAAATTTAAATAATTAAAGGGTAGAAACCTATTAAACAATTTAAAAATAATTGAAATGAACTTTAATTAAATAATTGATTAAATTCGGAAGAATAATAAAATTGTAATTGTTAAAATAGGGATATTATTAGGGAGAGATTTGTTCTTCAATTTAAGAATCCCTAAATTAATCATCTCAACAATATTTAATTCCTAATTAAAATGATAATTCAAATTTAGGATTTAAAATGTTAAAAGACTTAATCATTAAATTAAATTAAAAGTTAAATTATTAAACTCTTTTAAAATTTCAATTAAATTAAAATTAAAAATAAAATTAAATTAAAATTTAAATTGAATTAAATTAAATCAAATTAAATTTAATTAAATTAAACAAATTAAATTAAATTAAATTAAATTAAATTAAACAAATTAAATTAAATTGAATTAAATTAAATTGAATTGAATTAAATTAAATTAAAATTAAATCAAATTAAATTAAATTAAAGGAAATTAAATCAAATTAAATTAAATTAAATTAAATCATATCAAATCAAATTAAATTGAATTAAATTAAATTAGATAATAGAATCAAGTTAAAATTAAACCGAATTAAATTAAATTTAAATTAAAATTAAAACTAAACCAAATTAAATCAAATTAAATTAAAATTAAATTGAATTAAAAATAATATCACCTAAGACATAAAGAAATTCAAAATAAAGCAACTTGAACACTATTCCAAATTTAAATCGTTAATCGAAATCAAATCATAAACCATTTGAACATCAATTTGCCTTCGAAAGCTTTTCATTGTCATAACCCCTAAACGAACGTTAAATGAAGTGTTACTTCACTTATAGGATATTCAAATGTCCTAGTTCACTGAGCAAGATAACAACAAAACTTGAATTCTCGGACGATCAATTCATTTGTATAATTAAACTCATTTGGACTTAAAACAATTCTAGCAATATTGAAAAGATGTTTAAGACTCTTCTTAAGCACTTCCTCAATATGATAGAATGTTTATGAGAACAACTGAACTTAATTATTCTTTGATGAAGAAAATCGTCCTCAAACCAAAACACAAGAACCTAGACGTCATAGGAAATGACTAGCTATAGGATTAGGAATTTGGTAGAAAACTATAACCCTTCCCTTAGCTTTACCTAGGAACTTGCTTAAATATTCTAAATTGTGTTTAAGTGTAGCTTGGGATGATGGGAAGACCCTCCAGGTAGGCTTTTATTTTGTTGCAATTTGTTTAATCACATCGCACTTACTTTTCTTGCATGATAAACAACCGTTGCATGAAAACCCACACTTTTAGGATAGTCCCTAAAACTGAAACCAAAACTAAATTAAAAGTCATTGCAAGATAAAATTCACCGCCACAACAGTTTAAAATATAAGACAACTCAAAATTTAATCACAAACAGAACACAAAACTGCAATTATAACTAAATTAAAACGTCTTGTTGGATGATCGGGAATACCTCTGATGATGTAACCTACGTGTTGCTAACGGGATTTCCCACGGTCTAAATGAAAGTGTGGAACTCATTTAGTTGAGTTTAGCAAATTCATCTGGACTAAGTAAATCCGATAAAAATAACGATGCCGGAAGGATGGAACCGTGGGATCTTAACCGGTGTTGTTATAATCAACTTTAAGATTTGTTTTAATTAAAACATAAAAATGCTTGGAAATTAAGAATTTCTCTAAACCAAAACACTTTTCTCATCTCCTGATTTATGACTTCTATAACTAAACTTTCTGCAACAACAAGGAGCTTGGAGCATGGTGGGCAGCATGGCCATCTTCGTCAGCAAAACAACTCTACATCAGCTAAACATTCGTAGAATTAAACAACAAATCCATAGGATTTCGAGGTAGTTTGCCTAGTGCAACATAAATCCTCAACTCTTCGTTAGGCATTTGCATAATCATGTTATGTAAATTAAGCCCTAACCGGTCTTAGGATTCCGAGGTAGTCGTCCGATACGACATAAACCCTCACATCTTCCAGGCTATTTGTATGATTTTATCATACAAATATAAGTCCAAATTAATTAAAATTGGCAAGATTGAAATATCAGATAATATTATGATTTTCTTAAATCCGAGCCAAACAATAGGATAGTTTGGGAAGTTGCCAAGATTCTTCTTGGATCCTCAGCTTCCCCCACTTCTCTTCCTTTGGACTCCTGAAATAGAATGTTCCAAATTTGATCCATTCCCTATTGAAATTCTAAAATTCAATCCCTTGGAAACTTAAACTTTGAAATTCATGAGAGCAGAATTACTGATTATTATCGAGAGTTTTCTTAGGTGATTCCCGTCACTTAAGATGTAATTAACTATAGGGGCTTGCCCTTATAGGTAATTTTAAGAACCCGAGTAATATAAACCCCGCTTAATTCCTTTATATTAAGCGGGGAACTTGTCGGCTTATAAAATAGGTTCGCAGACCAAACGGATGTCACAAATCTTTTAGTTTATTTAATCGAGCCCCACCATCAAGCAGTGTGTCTATCCTTAGGGATAGATACACGGTTTGTAGTGCGGTGCTTGTTTACATAAACTATTTGGGATGTGAAATCAGTTTGATTTCATATCTTAAAATTTTCAAATTTAAAATTATTTTCAAAATCAAATACTACTTTTCAAATTATTTATTTAAATTAAATTAAAAAATTCGCCGACAATTTCTGGCGACTCCGCTGGGGAAAAATTCCTCTCTCCATTTTAATCAGACAATTCTGCTTTCAAAAATCGGTAGTGTATCCATGCTCCTAGTGGATCAAACTACCCTTCTTTCCGTTGGAATACTATGTTCATTTCTACCTTGAACAAGTATAGCCAACATTCTCTCGGGTTTAGGAGCCACTGTTTAGACACCCCAAAACAGAGAGGTTCCGAGATCCTTTTACCTCATTTATGAGGTGGGGTGGACCCCCAATAGGTATTAGTTTAGGAGCGGTCTTGCGGGTCGAGAAGTTTCTACAAGACTTTCTCTTCCTTTTCCAGTTCCCAATCAATTCCTTTTACCCTTCCTACAACTCTCCTTCTTTTAATAATTCTCCCTCCTAACGAACAAATCTTTTCGAAAAAACAATTTTCTTTTAATACCACAAATACACTAAGATAAACAGAAATGTGTTCGGACTCTTTCTTTTCGTCATAAGTTGTACAACAACAAGAAGCACGATTCGGGGACTAACACTTGGAATCTGCCCTGCAGAAATGGAAGCCTTAAAACTGATCTTCTCCTTCGTCAACGGACTTGACCTAGCCGTGTTCAAGGACGAACTGCCTGATAATGGAATCATTCGTTTCGGACAAGGATTCGGGGACACCGACATCAAAATCCCCGACGTCACTCTCTTTTCACTCACAAGCAAAGTACCGGAAACTGAGAAGCCGTTGATTGAGTTTAACCTCAAGTCAACTCACGAATTCCCTCCTCTGCAAAAGATTCCAACTGAGAGGAGTACTGCTGTCCATAGAAGGACTGTTGTTGCTACCCCCACTCGGTCTAGTTGTCTCCGCACCTACCCCGGCTCTCGCCAAATTAAAGGGGAACGAAATCCGGAACTATGATGAACCTCGTTACCGTGGAGGGTACGGACCTTCTCGTGAGACCTTCGTTTTTGAAATCGGGTCCGGCTCACAGAATTCCATCGCCGACACGGACTCGGAGAAGGAACGAAGTAGAAGGATCGCTAGAGAAGCCGTAGCCGCTCGAAGTTGCTTCCTGGAGGAAATCCCAGAACTGCCCGAGTATACACCGCTACCTGAATACATACCACTTTTGGGAGGAAGTAGATTCCATCCCCTCTCCGCCGCAGAGGATGAGGAAAATGTTTGCAAGATTGCTGCCGCATTGCCTCAGCCCGTATATTACAACGATAAGCGAAGAAAAGGGCCGAACTACGCCATTTGCCCGATCGTAAACTTTGATAGAGAAGTTAGCAAAGAAGGAAAGGTGCCCTGTATCAGAAATTTTAAGAAGGATAGGGCGGGTGCCAGTCAAATCCCATCTTGGGCCGTGAGTAGAACCTGCTATCGTTGCAGAAAAGCCAAATAAGAGGATGAAAGCTAGTCCGCCTGTCGTTGTTTCAGGACTACAGATTAGGGAGGATACCACCTTCCAGCATTTGGCTGACAGACCATCCGGTCCTAAACCTTCTGCTGCTAGAAGGATGGTATGGCGTCCCACTACTGGACAATTAAGAGTGAAACAACAGCCTGAGAAGGAAAGTCTCATCAAGAGACTTGAATCCGAAGAAAGTGCTACTACAGTAAAAGGGACTCATGAGAAGGAAACCCGACAGTTATCACATGACAACTGCAAGGATGTACAGGAAGACCACTAGAAGATGCTATGGAAAAGCTAAGAACTGATATTCAACGATTAGCAAGGGAGAGAGAAGAAAAATTCGGAGATGAGATCGACTCGTCAGAGTTCATGGATGATGAATATGCAGAAATTAACATGGTTGATACACGAGCTTTGTCAGCTTCACAAGGTGCCCTTGCAGCCGCAGAGAGAGAGGAGCCGGAAGTAATGAGGAGGCAGCTTCAAGAGAAAGATGATACGATCGCTCAAATGGCAAAAAGGATGGAAGAGATGGCTGTAGCCCTAGCCACTCTCCAGAGTCAAGTGCAACCCCAAAGAGAAACACCCCCAAAGGTCATTCACATCGTAGACAGAGGAAAGGAGATTACGTCCTTCAACGGGGATGATCAGCTAAAGAAGGATGCAATGCAAAGCATGATTCCGGAAAAGGATATCAAGAGCATGGTGGAACAGCAGGTGCGAGAAGTCTTGGCACAATCAAAGAGCGGGACATCCATTCGGACGGGCAGACCTTACCCCGAAGAATTCGACGCTGTCCAATATCCAGAAGGCTTCGTACCACCTCTGTTCAAGACCTTTGATGGAACCGGAAACCCTTGGTAACATGTTGCACATTTTCGTGTCAGTTGTTGCAATGCCGGCGGAAGTGATGCTTTACTCTTCAGACAATTTGTCAGCAGCCTGTCAGGGATCGCCTTTGATTGGTATGCGGAATTACCGAATGGTTCGGTAAAGACATTTTCAGAACTAGAGAACCTCTTCATCAAGCGATTTGCCGGAGCTCAGCACCACATCACTATAGGTGATTTAGTGGTAGAAAAGCAGAAATCCAACGAAACCTTGGTAGACTACATACTTCGATGGAGGAACCTAAGTATGAAGTGTGAGCCGCAACTACAAGAACAGCATGCATTCGGCATTTTACTTAAGAACATTCATGGCCCGATAGCACTTCTCCTCAAGGGATTTACTATTAAGACTTTCGAGAAGTTGTTAAGCAAGGCCGGAAGCTTGCAAGAGGAGGCGAAGCAATTAAGTTTCACCGACAAATTAGACAAACAGAAGCCCGTGAAAACTTTTGAAAAGAAGTCCGGAATCGTTGCAGCAGTCGACAAAGGCAAGCAACCGATACAAATATCGTCGAAGCTGCCGCAGACAACCTCAACGAGACTACCGGCAACCCCGACCCGGCTATCGGTCATCTCAACGGTATGAACAACCGCCTCGTCCGCAACGTACGTTAAGGGAGCTTACGAGCGGGAGTATCCGTTCAAGAATGAGGCGAGTGCCGAAAATGTTCCGCGATCCGATGAAGACTCCGGATTTCCAGCTGCCGGAACCTAAGAGACCAGAAGAAGTCGACAAGAAAGGTGATCCCAACTTTTGCCCTTACCACCGGATGCTTGGACACAAGATAGAAGATTGTATTACCTTCAAAAGTTGGCTCAACGACAATCTTCGGAAAGGGAATATAACGATCCCGAAGGAATACATGAAGGAACCCCAGAAAGGAGGTTCCGTCAATGTTGTCTCGACTGATCTCATTGTTCTGATAGATCCCTATGCGACTGATGATGGATAGGCTACCGCTTAGACAAGGTCTTCAAAAAAGATTTTGGATCACATCCAAACCGCTTCGGTGCGAGCCTCAATTTAGAGTTCTAAACCTGCCAAGTCGGCACTATCACTTGCGATAGAAGAACCACCTCAACAGGAGACGATTGAAGAGAAGAAGAAAATCGACGAAGAAGAGAAGACCGAGGCTCCTAAGGCTAGACTAGGGGCTGCTTATCCTAAGATAGTTGTTTCCGATTCGGGGGAGAAATCCCTCGAACCTCTGACTCTGTATGATTATTTGCTCACTCCGGTGGGATCTTATAATGATAAGGGTTATGGCATTGGCTACGTTTTGACTGTTTCTAACGATTACGTAACTAGCGACAATCCGGACATCGATTTTGATACAAATGACAATTCTCAAATCATACACAATCTCGACGATCACAATGACAAAGAAGACATCCACTAAAGAGACTACGAGAGTTCAACAAGCAACGAATCTATTTGTGAGTTCCGAGGAGCTCCAGTCACAATAGAGTTAGAGTCTTCTGATTCTGAAGCTAATCCAGAAGAACCTGTCATTCCAATTCAAGAGGAGACACCAGCAAGCTCAATACTAGAATCAGAAGAAATTACAGAAGTTAACTTAAGAAGTTGAAGAGTTCTACCTCCGAGAATGGGTCCAAAGGACAAAGGAAAGCGAGTGGTTGTTCGGGAAGAACCAACCCGGCGGAAGAAATACCCATTCGGGAAGAAATCGAGACACATGGAAATAAAGTGGACTACAACGTGCTAGCCCATCTTAGGAAACTACCGGCTAAACTGAGCATCTATGACGCTCTCATATTATCAAAGGAGATGAGAGAAGCTCTGATCACGGCCTTACTTGATCTAAAAATTTGCTTAGCTCAAATGGCCGGAGATTCCTTAAATAAGGTTTGTTCGTTAAAGGAACATCGAGGTGTCACCTTCACGGACAATGACCTACTACTTGGGACAGCAGACCACAACCGACCGTTGTACATTTCGATTACAATTGGAAAGTTTACACTCTCCGGAGTATTGGTGGATCCGGGAGCATCAATCAATATAATGAATCTTCGAACGCTAGCATACTTGGAAATTGATGATCGCGAGCTCGAAGCGAACAAAATGCTTATTAAGAGGATTCGACCGGAAAGGAGAAAGAGCCCTCGGATCGATAACACTGCTAATGAAGACCGGTGACTTGGCAAAGACAACCGCGAAATTTCACATAATTGATTCAGAAACGTCATTCAACGCTCTACTGGGCCAACCATGGATACATGAGAACCGGATGGTACCATCATCTCTACATCAGTGTATCAAATACTACGATGGAGGGGAACAGTGCATTAAAGGTGACTTACAACCATTTTCCATACATGAAATTGGAATCCATGAAGATGCAGCTTATTACGCACCCCCGAAGAAAACAATCTTCTCCAGAGATACCATAACGAATGAAGCAAAGGAAATTCGGGACAACGAAGAATCTAAAGTTCTAGTCCAACAGTCACTCACCACTCCCTTACGGCGAGATGGTGAAGGTTTCTCCACAACTCGCATCCGAGGTCGAGGCCGGGGACGAGGTCGTGGCAGAGACGTTAGGACAATTGGATAGAGGAAACCAGCTATCAATTTTGATTGGGAAGACAGTTCTGAAGAAGAAAAAGAGATCAAACAAGAAGCAGCGACAATAAGTCGGAAGAAGCCGCAATTCAGGATCCCTCTCGAAGATGAAAAGAACGAAGAATATAAATCGATGTACGAGAAGATTAACCACTATGTACATACTATGACCCTGACCCCGATCCATTCTAATAAGATCGAGGGTATGGTGGTCAAAGAAGTACATAGCGGTGGTGCAAAGCCCATCAAATTCTACCGTGGTGCTCCTTCCTCCAAAACTGAAAATAATGTACAATTTGAAGATGTCACTTCATCAGAATTAATGGAATTACCTTTTGAGTGGTACTCTCCCTGTGTTCAAAATTTAATTCAGCGTGGTTTCTTACCTCGATGATGGACAAAAGGTCAATCACAACATTTTGAAAAATTATGGAATAACTCCGGTCGTCCACCCAATTCAAAGCATGGTCTCGGATTCGGCACAGTAGGATCAGTTGACGATACTGAATTTTGCTTGGTTGTCACTTGCAAGTCCAATGAAGACTGCATGGAAGCTACAGAAGAACTCGAAGATTTACAAATTGGAGATGCTCCACCAGAATTCGAAGAAGAGATTAAATCTACAATAGATGAGTTAAC
Organism: Papilionanthe hookeriana x Papilionanthe teres; assembly: GCA_022702705.1. Classification (NCBI taxonomy): domain Eukaryota; kingdom Viridiplantae; phylum Streptophyta; class Magnoliopsida; order Asparagales; family Orchidaceae; genus Papilionanthe; species Papilionanthe hookeriana x Papilionanthe teres. The sequence goes on from CM040430.1 coordinate 106,381,009, forward strand.
GAAAGTTAACTTAGGTACTAGCGAAGAGCTTAGACCTACCTTTGTTAGCTCCTTGCTCAATAAAGAAGACTCCGAAGGAATAATCAAGTTATTAATGGAATTTAAAGACTGTTTTGCTTGGAGCTACGATGAGATGCCAGGTTTAGCTCCAGAGGTCGCGATCCACAAGCTAGGAGTGGATCCCGCTTCGTCCCGGTCGGACAAGGTCCCAGAAGAATGCGTCTAGAAATCGAACAACAAGTCATAGCTGAAGTTAAAAAGCTAATAGACGCCAAATTTGTCCGTGAAGAACAATACCCGACTTGGTTAGCCAATGTGGTGCCAGTCAGAAAGAAGAACGGTCAGATCAGAATTTCTGTGGACTTCAAAGATTTAAACAAGGCATGTCCAAAAGATGAATTCCCTCTACCGATCCCAGAATTAATGATTGACATTGCTTCGACACATGAAATATTTTCATTCATGGATGGATCTTTAGGATACAACCAGATAAAAATGGCTCCAGAAGATGAAAAGCTTACAGCATTTAGAACGCCGATCAGAGTATATTGCTACACAGTGATGCCATTCGGACTGAAGAACGCAGGAGCAACATACTAGAGAGCGATGACAAGAATTTTTGATGATCTCATCCATAATCAAGTCGAATGCTACGTGGACGATGTGGTCATCAAAAGCAAAGTAAAGGACAACCACCTATATGATTTGAGAATTGTTTTCGAACGATTAAGACAATTTAACCTTAAGATGAATCCCTTAAAATGCGCCTTCGGCGTCACCTCCGGAAATTCTTAGGATTCGTTGTCCGACATCGTGGAATTGAAATCGACCTGAAAAGATTAAAGCTATCTTAGAAATGCTTGCCTCCCAAAACCTTAAAACAACTACGATCTTTTCAAGGGAAGCTGGCATATCTTCGACTCTTTATCTCAAACTTATCAGGTAGGTGTCAGCCTTTCTCGGCACTAGTTAAAAAAGACGCAAAATTTATTTGGAAAGAAAAATGCCAGAAGCCCTTTGAGGACATTAAGCAATATTTAATGACACCTCCTGTCTTAGCAGCCCCAGTCTCAGGTAGACCGCTGATACTTTATACCGCGACTTTAGACGACTCTCTCGGAGCCCTGTTAGCCGGTGTCGATGATGAGGGTAAATAAAATGCTCTTTACTACCTAAGCCGTCGTTTACTTCCGACGGAAATAAGGTATCCCGCAATTGAAAAGCAACGTTTGGCCACGATCTTTGCCTCTCGAAAGCTCGGGCACTACATGCTTTCTCATAAGGTCAACTGATCTCGAAATTTAATCCATTACAATACTTGATGACCTGTCCAACGCTTTCGGCGGACTTGCCAGATGGTCGATGATATTATTGCAATTCGATATAACTTTCGTGCCTCTTCGTGCCGTAAAGGGACAAGTCCTAACCGTACTTCCTCGCAGCACACCCTTTGCGGCGGAATCTCCCCTTAACGACGATTTGCCGGATGAACAAATAATGAGCCTAGAAGACCCCGATGATCGACGTTGGGAATTATATTTCGACGGAGCATCTTCGGCACACAAAGACGAAGAATCGCAAGTGATAGTGCCGGTAAGGCGGGGATCGATTAATCTTTATAACACCGGAGCGAGGGGATGTTAAGATACTCCTACCACTTGATAGAGCCGTGTACGAACAACAAAGCGAATACGAAGCCCTCATAACGAGATTGGAATTAACTATTCGAATGGGGATAACGAGACATCAACATCTACGGGGATTCGCGAGTTAATCATTCAACGGATCGTCGGGCGAGTACAAAATTTTAAAACCAAGACTCGAGTAATACTTCCAGGTATGCCATACGATATGTTGGAACAGATTCCGAATGTGACAATCTACAAAATTCCCAGGAAAGAAAACGCTTTAGCAGATGCGTTAGCTCTCCTCGCAAAAGAATTTGCTTGTTTGCAAGATGAATCAGTGGAAGTGTCAGTTCACGGACGTCAGGTCCTATCACAGCTCGACATAGACACAATACACAAATCAGAAAAAGGAGAAGAATCAGTTGCAACAGTGTGACAGAAAACACAAAAGATTGGCGACAGTCATTAATAGACTACCTGCAAACAGGAAAACTACCGGACAATAGGTCGGCTAGCCCATCGGATCGAAAAGAACTCCGTCCTACGCATTAATAAACAACACGTTATACGGAAGGTCTTTCGATCAAATGTGGCTAAGGTGCCTAAGCGGGTCCGAGGCCCGTGAAATTGTTAATGAGGTGCATTCGGGACTCCGTGGCGCTCACCAGTCGGGTCCGAAGATGAAAATGAAAATTAAAATACTAGGGTACTACTGGCCCTCGATGATGACCGACTGCATGAAAATCGCAAAGAGCTATCACCAATGCCAAGTGCACGGAGTGGTTCTACACCAATCTCCAAATGTGCTACATCCGACAATTGCGTCGTGGCCATTTGAATGTTGGGGCACGGATATAGTGGGTCCAATAGAACCACCATCTTCAAAAGGGCATCGCTTCATTCTTGCAGCTACAGATTACTTTTCCAAGTGGGCAGAGGTAGTTCCACTCAGAGAAGTGAAAGCACACCACGTGCTACAATTTTTCAAGAACTAAGTCGTCTACCATTTTGGAGTGCCGCGCAGGATCATCTCAGATAATGGGTCGACATTCGAAGCACACAAATCAACAATTTTGTCAGGAGACACGGAATCGACTGGCGATATTCAACAATTTACTACCCAAGAGCAAACGACCTTGCTGAGGCTTTTAATAAAACTCTCGTTCAAATCTTAAAGAAAACTTTGGACGACAATAAGAGAAATTGGCACGAGAAGTTATTAGAAGCCTTATAGGCCTACCGGACAACCTTCAGAACTCCTACTCGAAGCTACACCTTACGCTCGCGGTGTATGGGTCCGAGGCGAGTGTTACCTTTAGAGGTCCGGCTTCCTTCACTCGGAATTGCGGTGGCAAACAAAATCACGACGAAGAGAATGCCAAATTACGACTAGAAGAATTGGAAAGCCTGGAAGGGAAAGGACTTGCAGCGCAGTAGAATTTAGAACTATACCAAGCTAAGATGGTTCAAGCCCATGACAGACTGGTCCGCCCAAGAACCTTTAAGGTTGGTGACTTAGTTCTCGTTCTCAAAAGACCTATTCTTGCACACCGCAAGATAGGAGGAAAATTTGAACCCACTTGGGAAGGACCGTTTGTGGTTGAAGCAGTATACTCAGGAGGTTCCTACCAGCTAGTGAATTGCCGAGGGAACGACATATGCTTCCGATCAACGGACGATACTTGAAAAAGTATTACGCTACCTGATGTTTCGAAGGAATGAATTCTTCATCCCTAGAAGCACGGGCGAAGTAGTTACTTATGACTTGGTCCGAACCCAAAAATAATAAAAAAATGTGCTAAAATAAATAAAATCATGATAATAAAGTTTTCCTTGTTTTCTCTTCCATATCAAAATCTCTTTCCTGATTTTATCCCACTTCATTCCTGTTAAATTTGAAAATATAAAAGTAATAAAAAAACTGTCTTTAATAAACATTTTTTTAATGTTCTTGTTCTTAGTACAGCCCCTGATCCTTTTCCTTATCTTTTCGCAGGGAAATGTCGAACGAGCGGTTAGTCCTGAACTTTAGAAATGGCGTAAGCCTTGCACTCGACGAAAAGAGGGTGAAAGATGGAGCGATAATAGAGATTGACTCGGACTTCACACCGGCGGGCTCGCGATATGAGGAAGATGAGCGGGTCTCGATCGATCGAGAGGAACTGCCCGATCGGGACGATGATGAAAGTAGGTGGCCCAAGCCACCAATCCAGCAACAAGAAAAGGAAAACAAACCCTGAGGAGGACAAGAGAATCAAGTCTGTGGTCGCTACAGCAGAGGGCAGGCTTGTCAGCGCCGTGCCCACAGAAATTCAGGAAATACGAAGAGCTACTCTCACAGAAACTCAACGAAGAAATAAAAATCGCCGCATCCGCAAGATGTTAACCAAACTAGCAGCGGACCAGCGCGACGAGGCAGTTGCTACTGCCAGTACGTATACTTCAAGGACGCCAGTTCACCAGGTACCTGAAGAAAGGAGGCCAGCTCCGAGAATAACAGAAGAGACCAGGGAAATCTTAAGAAGAACAGAAGAAAGAAGGCTACAACGTCACCAGACAAAGCCTCCGGTAATGCATAACCTTGTTGCAGAAGCAACCCCGGAGGATGTCCCGACGGACACCATCCCCGAGGAGCCGAGGTATGCAGGAGAACGTGAAGGAATTGAGCCATATATCCCACAATACATCACCAGGCCTCGCCATTTGCAAATTATTCCAAAATATGAGCTAGAAAGGATGCAGAATGTCGAGAAGAAAACTTTTGAATACTTTGAGAGAATCAGAGGCAGGAGGATCAATATACTAGAAGGCCTCGAGCTACATACAGACGTGTTCTCAGAGTACGAACAACAACAAATCGTGGATCGCATCCGGGATTTGAAAAGAATGGGCCGAGCGAGGCCGCCTAAGAGAAAACACTTACTCGAAACCCGGAGATGGATGCCGGGGAAAGGTAGAATTACCATACAATGTGGATGCTGCTACAACTTCGCAGAAGACAGGAAGGGGAACCCACTGGGAATACTCCGTCATGGCCAGGTGGATCCAATGCCATTAGTCATCAAAAGGATGGTAAAAAGAATGATAACATGGAGGGTACTGCTAGCAGATTGCATACCCAACAGTTGCATCATTAACCTTTACAAGAAGGGTGACTGCATACCCCCGCATATAGATCACCACGACTTTGTCAGACCTTTCTGCACAGTCTCTTTTCTGAACGAATGTGATATCATGTTCGGATCTGACCTCCGGATAGCAGGTCCAGGCGAGTTCCGAGGGCCGAGTAAAGATACCATTACCGGTAGGTTCCGTCATGATGCGAAGGGAAACGGAGCGGATGTAGCTAAACATTGCATGCGGGAGTACCAATGAAGCGGATCTCGGTTACTTTCGAAGGATGGATGACGGGAAAGCACCTTACCACTTCCGGCCGGACCCGGAGCTAGAGAGCCTCCGGCCTTACGAGCTCGTGAGTTACATGGAAAATATCACACCTCCAACGTACATCCATACGGCATCCTTGCCAAGGATGGCTTGGAAGGTGATGTTATTGACCATGTACCTCACTATTCAGACATGGATTTTTGACGGATACCTTTTTGGATGGATCGACAAAGATCATACATAGTACGTTTTAAGTCTACATGGATTGTATGAGATGTATTCCGGATCGAGTTGTATGATGTATCTTCGACATGATTGGAATGAAAGTGACCATGTCACATTTTTGGCCTTCACCTCTTTTGTGCAAGTTGAGTGAGAAACGCCATTAAAGTTAAATGAACTTCGAACAAAGAAAAGAAAAGAAAAAAAAAAGAATAAAAGAAAACTTTCCTTAAAAATCTAAAAAATGATAAACTCCAAATTCACAATAAAATAAAATTTGAATCGTTAAAGGACAAACAAAATGAGCACAAATTTTAAATCGAATTTAAATTCAACCTTCCAGATCTCAAATCAAATCTCAATCAAATTTCAAATTCAATTTTTCCAGATCTCAAATCAAATCTCAATCAAATTTAAACTCAACCTTCCAAATCTGAAATCCAATATGTACTACTCTCTTCTTTGTCTGGGATGGAAGCGGTTGATTCCATTGACATGGAACCACGAGGTTTTCGATTCGAGTCTGGTGGCGAGGAATTATATCCAATCCAAACCAGCAACTCTCAATCAACTCTTTTGAATGGGATATGTAGCATCTACATATTCCCTCTTGATCTATTTCTTTCTATGAAAATCTCTTACAACTTTCATGAAATTCTCGAAACACCAAAATTCCACACTTTTCAAATCAACACTGCAAATCTTTGCAATATCAATTACCATTCAAATTCAAACTTTTGGGGTTGAGGATTTTACATCCGAGACTGCATTGCTTTAGGATTCTTTCCCTATTGCAATGAAATACATCAAAATCAAACTTTTGGGTTGAGGATTTTACATCCGAGACTGCATTGCTTTAGGATTCTTTCCCTATCGCAATGAAATACATCAAAATCAAATTCTTGAGGTTTTTACATCCGAGACTGCATTGCTTTAGGATTTTTTTCCCTATCGCAATGAAATACATCAAAATCAAATTCTTGGGGTTGAGGATTTTACATCCGAAACTGCATTGCTTTAGGATTCTTTCCCTATTGCAATGAAATACATCAAAATCAAATTCTTGGGGTCGAGGATTTTACGTCTGAAACTACATTGCTTTAGGATTCTTTCCCTATCGCAATGAAATACATCAAAATCAAATTCTTGGGGTCGAGGATTTTACGTCCGAGACTGCATTGCTTTAGGATTCTTTCTCTATCGCAATGAAATACATCAAAATCAAATTCTTGGGGTTGAGGATTTTACATCCCAGACTGCATTGCTTTAGGTTCTTTCCTATCGCAATGAAATACATCAAAATCAAATTCTTGGGGTTGAGGATTTTACATCCGAGACTGCATTGCTTTAGGATTTTTTTCCTATCGCAATGAAATACATCAAAATCAAATTCTTGGGGTTGAGGATTTTACATCCGAAACTGCATTGCTTTAGGATTCTTTCCCTATTGCAATGAAATACATCAAAATCAAATTCTTGGGGTTGAGGATTTTACATCCGAGACTGCATTGCTTTAGGATTCTTTCCCTATCGCAATGAAATACATCAAAATCAAATTCTTGGGGTCGAAGATTTTACGTCTGAGACTGCATTGCTTTAGGATTCTTTCCCTATCGCAATGAAATACATTAAAATCAAACAGTTGGGTTGAGGATTTTACATCCAGACTGCATTGCTTTAGGATTCTTTCCCTATCACAATGAAATACATCAAAATCAAACTTTTGGGTTGAGGATTTTACATCTGAGACTGCATTGCTTTAGGATTCTTTCCCTATCGCAATGAAATACATCAAAATCAAACTTTTGGGGTTGAGGATTTTACATCCAAGACTGCATTGCTTTAGGATTCTTTCCCTATCACGATGAAGTACATCCAAATTAAACTTTTGGGGTTGAGGATTTTACATCCGAGACTGCATTGCTTTAGGATTTTTTCCCTATCGCAATGAAATACATCAAATTCAAACTTTTGGGGTTGAGGATTTTACATCTGAGACTACATTGCTTTAGGATTATTTCCCTATTGCAATGAAATACATCAAAATCAAATTCTTGGGGTCGAGGATTTTACATCCGAGACTGCATTGCCTTAGGATCATTTCCCTATTGTAATGAAATACATCAAAATCAAATTCTTGAGGTTAAGGATTTTACATCCAATACCACATTACTCTGAGATCTCTCCTCATTGTAATGATTCAATCTAATCAATTCAATTTTCTTTTGAGGTTGAAGATGCTACATCTAAAACCACAAAATCCCAATTCTCATTTCAAATCAAATCCCTTCAAATTAATCTTGACAAAACTTCAATCTAAATTGAAACTCAAACTAAAATCTAAGCTCACACATCAGAACTTAAATTGAAATAAAATAAAATCTAAATTGAAATTCTCCCAGGTCATGTTATTTGGGATTCACCTCCTTTTCCTTTCCCAAGCGAGAGTTCAGGAATCTCCAGTCTCAAAGAGATACTTGACACTCCCCAGCGGAAACTCTCCTACTCTGTCCTAAGTTTGTCACCTGGACTTTTGTGTTGGTTTCGTTGATCGCTTCGGTCAACACCAATACGCGCGGTGTGCTCCGTCGGCTCACCACACCTACGCGGGGTCCATTTGTTGACCTCATTTTTGATGAGGTCTCCTCTTCTTCTCTTTAGTACTTAGGATCTAGCCTTAGGCTTTTCCTTTGACTAATCTTAGAGGACTAGAAGTGGAACCCACCCTTTAGAAATTTCAAACCACTTCTTAACTCCCTGCAAACTCCACAAACTTGACTGTAGACCCCTAATCACCTGAGGGTTGAAATCGAATGTGGAAGTTTAAAGGATGAGTTCCTATAGGACTCTTTGGCCTTAGGACTGCCCTGGGTGGCCTGGTCTGGTGAGGGCTGACTTACACATACACTACATTTATACACTACACTTTCACACACCTCCTAAAAACACACCTATACCCAACTTGACCTCCTGACTTATGTAGGTGATTCACATGGATGGTCCTTAACCCCTAAGCCCTTGGCTAAGAGGGTTAGGAACAACATAGTGGATGCCTCAAATGAGTCCCTTCATGGATCATGTGGGCTTGATATGGCTTCATGGCTCAACCAAAATGATTTCATTACACTTACATTCACCTAATCTTCAATTTTCCAAATTTTCAATTTTTGACCCGGGACCCTACACCCGCTAACTCTACCCAAACCATCGAAACTACCCAAAATTTGCAAAATCACCTAAATTACCCAAAATTCCTCAAAATCAATCCCAAACATTCCCACATTACTCAAATTGATCATACATACCCAAAAATACCAAAAATTCCAAAAATACCTCCCAATACCCTCCAAATACCCAAAATACCCCTCTTGACCCAAAAATCCAAAAATTTAGAAAATTCCCAGAAAATTCCAAAAAATCCCACATATTCCCAATTTCATTTTGTTCAACTACACCATGGGCCAATTTTGTCAATTTACCCTACTTTTGTCAAAACCCCCAATTTGACCCATTTTAACCCTAAGTGAGCCCAATGTCAAACCAAACCTAACCCAAACTAACCCAATTCAACTCCAATTAACCCCAAATCTTTTCTAAACCTTCCTTAACATTCCCAAAAACAAAACACTAACATGATTTGCCCAAAATTTAGACCCAAACCCCACTCAAATTCAACCCAAAGCTAAAAGGCCCAATGTTGACCTAAACCCAAACCTAACCCAAATAAACCCAAATCCCAAAATCAAAACCCAACGAAAGCCAAAACCTCTTTGAAACACTCCCATAAACATTTCCCAGCACTTATTTTACATTAATTTCAACCCTAGCCCAACATTGGCCCAAGTTAGCCCAATTTGACCTATATTGGCCCATTCACCAAGGAAGCCCAAATTCAACCCAATTCAAACCCAAATCACTCCCAACTTGCTTCAAATCACTCATGACACATCCATGAGCTAAACCCAACATTTGTTTGGCCCAATCCTTCATAAAATCCCATCCATAAATTTATTTTCAAGCCAAAAGCCCATTTTCTTAAACCTTCCTAAAAGCCCAAACTTCATGCTAAAGCCCATATGACAAATTCTTCTCATCATACCCTTAATTAAAATCATCCCTAAGTTCAAATCAATCATCAAATTGTTCCAAATCAAGCCATGTGCCAAATCCCATCAAATCACTCCTAAATTACCAAAATTCCTAAAAACCTCTTTCATGAAAGTTGACTTAGCTTTTTCCAAGCCAAAGGTGAGCCATGAAGCCATGCATGAGCCACATGTGGGCCATGAAAGCCTTGGACACTTCACCATACCCTAAATGGCAAGAAGAGGGGACCCTTTAATGATTCTCTTAAGAGTGATTAACCACTCCCATGTCTCCCCTAACTCTTGCTTAAGCTTAATTGTACTTGGATTGTGACTTGACCCCACTAATCAAGCTGATCCAAGTGACTTTCCCTTCAGCCCAAATTGTCCTTGGAGGGTGGACCTAACCCAAAACCAAGGGTTGACCCATTTAGACCCAAAACTAGCCCTTTCCCATTCCACTTTGGTTCAAACCCTTTACACATGTCCATGGCCAATTGACTGCACAAACCTCCAGCCCTGACCCACCTGGACCTGAGGGTGACCCATGCCTGCCGGCCAGCCGCCTGGGTCGCCGGAAAACACCATGGCTGAGACCTTGGGAGGAGCCAAACTTTGGAATTCCACCTTGCTGAGTTGCCCCATGCCCAATGGCCACCATGGTTGTTCTTCCCTTGACCTATGCGGTCGATCCCGAGCCCTAACTCCCCACAGGAGGCCCTCCGCCCTCTCCTATTTAAACACCACCTCCTCTCGGCCATGAGAGGTGCTCGAACCGGACCTTACCGAAACTCGCCAAAATTGCTCCAGCATCATTCTCCATACTTAGAGCGGTTGATCCCCGGTCTTAATTTGCCCTAATCCCCACCAACGAGCCCGATTTCTCGGCCAAAATTCCACCCAAAACAAGGACACTTCTCCACGGTGGATCAATCCTCAAATTGATTGGTCCTACACCTTCACCGGACCGAGGGAAGAAGTCCACCGGCAAAAGCCCCCTCTCCGGGCCACCCATCCGTTCCGGACTCCAAGCTTTGTGATCGGGCTTGGTCGAAATCATACCTAGACAATTCACCGAGCCAAGGGACTTCATGCGGAGCTTGCTTGGACCCAATCGAAGGTGACACAACCCTCGGATTGAAGCCACACTTCTCGAGCAAAGGTATGAGCTAACTCTTTATCCCGAGCTTCGGAGATTCTCCATTTCAAATGCCTTAATTTCGATGCATGATCACCATATAGATGTATTCGTCTCTTCAAGACGAATCCATAGAGCACAAGAACACGAAAATTTGTTGAGAAATGAGTGAGTTCTTAGGGTTTTAGTGTGGATGGCTCTCGGGTCAGAACGCTTGGGGACGATGAACGGATGTCGTTCATTCCATACACGCGCGGACGGACGGCCAGGATCGCGCCGGATGAGGAGACGGAACGATACAGCGGGCCCCCGGAGCGCTGAGTTGGATGGCGATGCCGAATCAGAAGACGACGCGTGTGCATTCGGAGCTGCCGAGGATGGCGTGGCGCCGCGTGGATAAGTAGGAAATTAGGGTTTTTTTGATTTATTTAATTCCCTAAACTTCAAAAATGCATAACTTTGTGTAGAAAAATCAGAAAAATAAAATAAAAATACCCTCTTGCTCAGTTAACAGAGGAGAATAATGTGGAGAAGAAATCATTTAATTTCATCAAGTGTTTTATTTTTAATAATTTATTTACTGTCTGCATTGTTTTAAATCTCCATGCATATAGGAAATTCACCATGGCATGAGACCATAGGGCTTTTGAAGCCTCTGAATTTGGGAACATTCCCTGAATTTTTCAAAGTTAGAGGCCATCCCTATGAGAAGTTATTGATTTTTCAAATTCATGTTGCTGTTTTGAGTATTTTAATTCCAATAATTAGCATGTTGTGAAATAAATTCTAGAAAAATTTGGTTATGTTTCTTATGACCAGAGAACCCTAAGAAAAATAGGTTTTGAATTAATTCACTTGGAATAACCCTAATTGGCCTAAACACCCAAAATAGGTCCTTAATTAATTAGAGCTAATCATGCATCAAATTGACTTGAAATCAATTCTCCACTGACAGATCAGAGGAACCCACCATAAAAATTTGAAGTCAATTGAACATGGTTAGCCCTACTAAATGGGTTGATTAAGCCATTTAGTCATTTTAAACTTTAAAAATTCATAACTTTCAAAAATACTTTTTAAAAATTCACCAAATTGGTTTTGGAGCCTCTCTAATATCAGGGGAATTTAAGAAAAATAAAATTGTAATTTTCTAAAAAAGTTAATTTTTTGCATTATTTTAATATTTTAATAAATAAAAAATAATAAAAATCACAAAAATAATAAAATTCACTAAAATGTCACATTTTGAATCCTAATCACTTAGGAATAAACCCCATCTTTTTCTTAAGTCTCTATAATGAGATATTAAATTTTAAAGCCCTAAGGTAATTTTAAAATTAAAAAAAAATGTATATTTCTAGTATTTCCACTAAAATAATTCTAATAAATCAAAGAAAAATCAGAAAATTATAAAAATTGATTCTCTGATTTCCTTGATATCAGAGAGATTTCTAAAAAATATAAAATTCATTTTTCAATCTTTATTTTATTTTTAAATTAATTAATACTCCAAAACTCAAAATAATTATAATAAAAATAATATAATTCAAAAAATTACCAAAATTGGTCCAAGTGGTCCTCTAGTCATTAGGAATGTCTCATAATTTTCTTAAGGACAGAAACTTTCCCTTGGTCATATTATTAAATTTTCCTTGGAAATCCCTATTTTCCACCAAAAATAATTACATAAATAAATTAAATATAGAAAAATCACATTTTCTCCTCTCATGTCTTTATTGGCATATGAGTGAAGTCACATAAAAATTTTAAGTTAATTTAAGCTCAATTTAGTGAGTTATAAAATTATTAAGCTTGAAGGGCAAAATGGTAATTAAAATTTTAACCTTTAATCAAAACTTTAGGCTTAATAAAAATTAAAGAGTAAAATATTTGATCTTAATCTGATTTGGATGATTGAAATTTAAATAATTAAAGGGAAGAAACATATTAAATAATTTAAAAATAATTGAAATGAACTTTAATTAAATAATTGATTAAATTTGGAAGAATAATAAAATTGGAATTGTTAAAATAGGGATATTATTAGGGAGAGATTTGTTCTTCAATTTAAGAATCCCTAAATTAATCATCTCAACAATATTAAATTCATAATTAAAATGATAATTCAAATTTAGGATTTAAAATGTTAAAAGACTTAATCATTAAATTAAATTAAAAGTTAAATTATTAAACTCTTTTAAAATTTCAATTAAATTAAAATTAAAAATAAAATTAAATTAAAATTTAAATTGAATTAAATTAAATCAAATTAAATTTAATTAAATTAAACATATTAAATTAAATTAATTTAAATTAAACAAATTAAATTAAATTGAATTAAATTAAATTAAATTAAATTAAATTAAATTAAAATTAAATCAAATTAAATTAAATTAAAGGAAATTAAATAAAATTAAATTAAATTAAATTAAATCATATCAAATCAAATTAAATTGAATTAAATTAAATTAGATAATAGAATCAAGTTAAAATTAAACGGAATTAAATTAAATTAAAATTAAAACTAAACCAAATTAAATCAAATTAAATTAAAATTAAATTGAATTAAAAATAATATCACCTAAGACATAAAGAAATTCAAAATAAAGCAACTTGAACACTATTCCAAATTTAAATCTGTTAACTGAAATCAAATCATAAACCATTTGAACATCAATTTGCCCTCGAAAGCTTTTGCTGTCATAACCCCTAAACAGAACGTTAAATGAAGTGTTACTTCACTTATAGGATATTCAAATGTCCTAGTTCACTAAGCAAGATAACAACAAAACTTGAATTCTCGAACGATCAATTCGTTTGTATAATTAAACTCATTTGGACTTAAAACAATTCTAGCAATATTGAAAAGATGTTTAAGACTCTTCTTAAGCACTTCCTCAATATGATAGGATGTTTATGAGAACAACTGAACTTAATTGTTCTTTGATAAAGAAAATCGTCCTCAAACCAAAACAAAAGAACCTAGACGTCATAGAAAATGACTAGCTATAGGATTAGGAATTTGGTAGAAAACCATAACCCTTCCCTTAGCTTTACCTAGGAACTTGCTTAAATATTCTAAATTGTGTTTAAGTGCGGCTTGGGATGATGGGAAGACCCTCCGAGTACGCTTTTATTTTGTTGCAATTTGTTTAATCGCATCGCACTTACTTTTCTTGCATGATAAACAATCGTTGCATGAAAACCCACACTTTTAGGATAGTCCCTAAAACTGAAACCAAAACTAAATTAAAAGTCATTGCAAGATAAAATTCACCGCCACAACAGTTCAAAATATAAGACAACTCAAAATTTAATCACAAACAGAACACAAAACTGCAATTATAACTAAATTAAAACGTCTTGTTGGATGATCGGGAATACCTCGGATGATGTAACCTACGTGTTGCTAACGGGATTTCCCACGGTCTAAATAAAAGTGTGGAACTCATTTAGTTGAGTTTAGCAAATTCATCTGGACTAAGTGAATCTGGTAAAAATAACGATGCCGGAAGGATGGAACCGTGGGATCTTAACCGGTGTTGTTATAATCAACTTTAAGATTTGTTTTAATTAAAACATAAAAACGCTTGGAAATTAAGAATTTCTCTAAACCAAAACACTTTTCTCATCTCCTGATTTATGACTTCTATAACTAAACTTTCCGCAACAACAAGGAGCTTGGAGCATGGTGGGCAGCATGGCCATCTTCGTCAGCAAAACAACTCTACATCAGCTAAACATTCGTAGAATTAAACAACAAATCCATAGGATTTCGAGGTAGTTTGCCTAGTGCAACATAAATCCTCAACTCTTCGTTAGGCATTTGCATAATCATGTTATGTAAATTAAGCCCTAACCTGTCTTAGGATTCCGAGGTAGTCGTCCTATACGACATAAACCCTCACATCTTCCAGGCTATTTGTATGATTTTATCATACAAATATAAGTCCAAATTAATTAAAATTGGCAAGATTGAAATATCAGATAATATTAGGATTTTCTTAAATCCGAGCCAAACAATAGGATAGTTTGGGAAGTTGCCAAGATTCTTCTTGGATCCTCAGCTTCCCCCACTTCTCTTCCTTTGGACTCCTGAAATAGAATGTTCCAAATTTGATCCATTCCCTATTGAAATTCTAAAATTCAATCCCTTGGAAAGTTAAACTTTGAAATTCTTGATAGCAGAATTACTGATTATTATAGAGAGTTTTCTTAGGTGATTCCCGTCACTTAAGATGTAATTAACTATAGTGGCTTGCCCTTATAGGGAATTTTAAGAACCCATGTAATATAAACCCCGCTTAATTCCTTTATATTAAGCGGGGAACTTGTCGGCTTATAAAATAGGTTTGCGAGACCAAACGGATGTCACAAATCTTTTAGTTTATTTAATCGAGCCCCACCATCGAGCGATGTGTCTATCCTTATGGATAGATACACGGTTTGTAGTGCGGTGCTTGTTTACATAAACTATTTGGGATGTGAAATCAGTTTGATTTCATATCTTAAAATTTTCAAATTTAAAATTATTTTCAAAATCAAATACTACTTTTCAAATTATTTATTTAAATTAAATTAAAAAATTCGCCGACGAGTAAGAAACTACTTTAACTAAATTTTTGTAAGATGAAAACTAATACAAATAAAAAAACTTTTTCCTTATTATGAATCAGTAACAAGTCATTGAATTTTATTATGAAAGTATCTTAAATGTGTCATGCCGAATATTAGCAATTATATTATTTACCATTACTAGAGATGCTATAAAGAACATAGGTTAATCTACTGTTTTATAAATCTTGAGGATGGGTTAGGCAGGAAAGATACTAGTTCTCACTCTAGAGTTTTCTGTATTCCCTCCACCTGAGGGCTAACATCTCGTATCAAAATATAAAACAATAAATCGAATTGGGGGCTTTAACCTGTCACTCTAAAGTCCTCTAATTCTACACCCATCAAAGTATATCTCCATATTTATTTTCCTTCAATCATATGAACTACATTCACACCCATATAATCTCATGTAATTCTTAACAATTGTTGACTGAGACAATATTATACCAGTTCTTACATATTCTCACAACAAATTTTAACATCTTAATTTGCCAAATAAAGAAGTAAATGAAATGCAAGGTTTTGAATCATCACAACTTCTTCCAACATTGAATTCCTATACATCACACAACTTCCTTCCATAACTTTATTACTTCATCATTTTAAGGAAAAAGATAAAGAAAACTACTCAAAATTCATGGAAAAAATACAATCACAACTTGGTTTAAAAGTAGAGGTCATTGTAAAAACACAAGAAGTCTTAATTAAAAACAAAATGTAATAACAAAGATAAAGACTTATTTATAAATCCTTTCCACCAAACACTTGAAGTTCCTTTGAAAACTTTGCTTTCACTTACAATACTCCTTAAAGGTTGGCGCCAAACTCTAAGGATTCTAAATCTCACTTATAATCCTAATACAACTATAAAATAGAAAATGGTGAAGTGGAGTGGCGTGTTACTAAAGTAACTCTCTTACACAATAAACATAAACCACACTCTCAAACAACAACCACTTTTCTGATATTCAAGTCTTTTTTTTATAATTTTTCAATAGGTCTCTTCGTATCTCTTCAAATTGGTTCGAGATTCAACATAACTTCCAAGATATGCATCCATTCAAGAGTATTTTAAATTAATTTTTGCGCCAATAGGAAATTACCCACGTTCTTACCAAGAGATACCTCAAATACCTCTTCAAAATGGCTCCAAAATTAAATAAATCCTCCTTAGTAATTGTTGTGCATAAGCGCGAGGTCTCGGCGCTTTGCCGCGAGTCTTCTGACACGTAAACTCCAGATCTGGGAACATACACAGGGCCTTGGCGCATAAGTGCGGGACCAGGCGCTAATGCCTGAATATTTATGCTTACGATTTAGATAGTAAATTTATGATTTATAATATGGCAGATTATGGAAGTATACGTATCATTTATCAAGTAATATAAGACTTTCTGATTAAGCCCTGAGATATCGAAACAGCAGGGAAATGTGTAAAAATTTAAAGAAATAACAAAAATAACTTTTTACTTTTTAATTGATTTTTGTAAGTATGTTCTAAAGTTTTAATTTCGAAAAGTTATTTTTGATAGTTTTAATAAAAAGTTAAGTAGGAAATAAAATTATCAATACTCTAAACACGTATAAAAGTTATAAGAATAAAAAATCTTTTTCCTTCTTCAATTAATCAGTAATAATTATTGAATTTTATGTTGTGGAAGTATTTAAATGTATTATGCCAAATATGAGCAATTATATTCTTTACCCTTACTTGGTTCTATAAAGAAAATTGACTAATTTAAAATTTTGAAATTTTGTAGATGGGTTAGGCATGGAAGATATCATCTCTCACTTTAGAGTTCCCTCTTTTCCCTCCACCTGGGGGCTAACATCTCATAAAAAATTTTAAAATAACAAACTAAATTAGGGCTTAGCCTGTCTAAAGTCCTCTGATTTTACTCCCTAATAAAGCATATCTCCCTATATATTTGCATTCAATCATATGGACAACAATTCTTACTCATATAATTGCATGTGATTCTTTCTAATTGTTGTTTGAGAAAATACTGCATTGGATGTTACATAATCTCACAACAAATTTTAACATCTTAATTGGCCAAATCAAGAAGTAAATTAAGTTCAAGGAATTAAATCATCAAAATTTATTCCAGCATTAAACACTTATACTTTCCACAACATACTTCCATAATTTAATTACTTCATCATCTAAGAAAAAAAAGATAAACTAAACTACTCAGATTTCATGAAGATAAAACAAAAAAAACTTGATATGAAAGCATAAACCATAATGAAAACACAACAATCTTACTTAAAAATGAAATGTAAAAACAAAGATAAATACTTATCTGAAAATCCTCTCCACCAGACTCTGGAAGTTTCTTTGGAATTTTGCTTTCCACAATACAACTCTACAGAGGTTGGCGCCCAACTCTGGTGACTCTAATAAATACTTTAAACTTCAATAAAAACTAGATATAAGGATAAAAGAAAATTGGTGAGAAGAAGGCTTCACACCAACCATTTTTCCTTTCTTACTCTCTACTCTTTACTATAGAAAAGAAGAACTCTAAGACTTAACACACTCTAATAACCACTCTAATAAAACACACAAAATAATAACCCTTTCAAGACACACTTACAAATTATGAGGCTTCATTTTTATAATTTTCTAACAGATGACTTAGTATCTCTTCAAACTATGTCCAGATTCAATGTATCCACCAAAAGATGCATCCCTTCAATCAAATTTGCCGCCCAAAGGAAGTTAAGGAAGTCATCACCAAAAGTTTCTTCAAAAGCCCCTTGAAAATGGCACCAAAATTCATTTAAATTCAATTTTTAATTGTAGCACTTAAGCGCCCGACGCTTGAGCACCAGAAGCCAAATTTCTCAAACTTCATAATTTTACTCTAAATTTGGTCCTTTTTTGCTTCTTTCATCATAATTAATTATTTTCATCATAACTGCAAGAAAAACACAAAATACCTTCCATTAAAGTGCAATATCATCAAAAATAGGTATAAAAATATACATAAAAACACTATATATTTTAGGTGTATCAAAATCCCCCAAACTTAAAATGTTACTTGTCCTCAAGTGACTCTCAACCATAAAAATTTTAACATACAAATTATGTAAATGTGTTTCTTTAGGAAGATTTCAAAATTTTGTTCTAAAAATGAAATAATCCAATTTAGAAAATAATTTTAGTAAATAAGACTAATTTAAAGTTTAGAAAGCTCTTAAGTAAAGGCTAATGAAAATATAAGTTTCTATCTAATTCAGAAACACTTATAGATTTTTCAAAATATAGGATTCAAACAATTTATTTTTCTTACTTAAAAATTTTAAGTAAGCATAATTTTACTTACTATATTATAACCTTAAGTTTTAGATTTTCTTAAAACTTATATTTTAAACTTTAGGCATGGAACCAATTTTTGATTAGGCCCTTAAATCCACAAGCTTCTCCTTCCCTTTCATATACTATTTTTAACTCTTCTCTCTTTTTCTTTTTATTTTTATTTTTTCTTCTTCTTTATAAGGCAAGGATTACTATATCTGGATAGGCCTTTAATGATTTTGAATTCCACCCTTCCAATTAAAATAAAGGTTTGATATTTATCTTTCACTTAAAAATCATAATAATAGTGTTGAAAATTATTTGTCAATAAAAGAAATTTAAGCTTTGAAAAATAAAAGTCAAATTTTCTATTCATCCAAAAATACAACATTTCTTACTAAAGATATTTTAACTTTGTTTAACATTTCTTTATTAAGAACATTTTAACTTTAAGTTTTTCTTTATTATTATAAATTTTAACTAAATTCTTTTATTCATTTCTATATTCAAAATTTTGTTTCCCTAATATAACTTCATATACATAATTATTTTCAATCAAAAACCAAATTTATTTTAAGTATTCTTGAGAACAAATAAAATTTTAGGTTTTTGAAAAATTTAGTTTTTTTAAATTCCCCCCAAACTTTAATTTTTAGTCAGGATAAAAACATTTAAGCATAAGAAATGATACATGAGTGAGAATTAAAAACTAAAATAACATGCTTTCAGGAATTTCAATATACTAAATATGCAAGTATAACATTTTTAAAGATAAACAGGAGTAAAAGGAAACTAAATTCAGTTTTTCATAAAAGGAAAAATTTCAAAAGACTTCTACAGTAGTGGAGGTTTTCAAAGAAAATACACACCAACTTAACATAACTAAAATCACAACAATACTAGATAATAATTGGTAGTAGATTTTGAAAAGTTTAAACATGCAATTTTTAAATAGTGGTTTTTAATAGTGTTCTAAATTTTCTAACAAATTTGGAACTAATTTATATTCTATTAAATATTCAAACACTAAATACACATTTAAAACTTTTACTACTGCACACATATCACCAATTACAACAAAAAACATTACTTTTTCACATAAACATCTGAAAGTGCATAAAAATAAATAGTCCAACTATGCTCTATATAATATCAGAGTTCATATCATAAATACATCACACTACAATTAAACATAACATCACATATAAAAACATTAAAATAAAAACATAACTAAACATAAGAAATCACAGAACAAAACAAACTAAACACAACAACTCTAATCATCATCCTCCTCATCATCTTCTTCAGCCCAATCACTGGATGGCACATAAGGCATATAAAATGGATGAGGGGGCATCTCAGCACTGTGATCACCTCTAATCACTCTATCCATGTACTGCTGATAATTCTTCTCATATTCATCATGCTTAACAATATACCTTTCAATATTTTCAATCTTACCATCCATATTTCTAACATGCTCTCTAGTAAGACTCACTTTCTTTAAATTCTTCTTTAATAGTCCAGTTTGTGAATCACTAGATGATGATGCTCTAGAAGTAGTAGCACGTGAAGTAGAAGCAGCAGAAGTAGAAGCAGAAGTAGTGGAAGTTCTAAATCCTCCTCTCCAGCCAAACTCTGAATGTACAGTGCAAGCACCAACGTTCACACTGGCAATAGATCTTAATGGTTGAAGAACTTCCTCCCATCTTTCAAACTTAATACCAGATCGCTCACAAATCGAATGAATTAAGGATGGAAATCCCATACATGAAGTAGTAGCAGATCTGACACAGTTCATCACATGGTCAAAAATAATATCCCCTACATCAATAGGCTTTCCCAACTGAATACAATGATTCAGAACTGCTCTCTCCCTAGTAACTTCACTAGTATGACTTGAAGACAACAGTTTAGATGAGATAAAGTAATGTCATGCCTTTGAAATGGCATTCAACTTAGAGGCCTGAAAATTTACTCTTCTTTTATTTGTTATCTTCCATAAACCTCTTCCATCAGTCAGAAATGATATGATCTCATCTCATTCTCCTTCAATAGGATGATAATTAGTATAAAAACAAAACAATGCAGAGGGAAAGTGGTAAAAGACATTGATTACCGCATGTGAAAAATGTACTTGTTCACCTCTAACCATCACCAAATTTTCTTCTGTTGAAGGCAAGTTTTTATAAAACTCTCTAACCACAGAAATAATAGCGACAGCAGAGAAGTAAAAGTAATTCTCCCAATTTCCTCTAGTAATCATTTCTTCAATAACTTCTCCTAGCTTACTAAACACTCATTCAGGAATCAATTTACGTGATGACTGTGCATCGACATATCGATCCTTTGCTCTTGCATTAAGAAATTTGTTGGAATCAAATTTTGCTTTATCTTTTGAGAGCTTTGACTTTGGAGCCATCTCTAAAAAAATTGCAAAAATTCACTGTAAATTCCAAAATTAAACTAAACTTGCTAGTTTAACTTCCAAAGGTAATTTCCACTAAATCCAAGCAATTTCTCATAATTTTCCTCAAATTTAACCATAAATAATGATCTTAAGATTTTTCAATAATGTACTCAATATATAAGGTGAAAATAAAAAATTTTTACTTAGGAGTAGTGCTCATACCTCAAGGAATTCAAATCTAATAAATCTCGTTGAAATCGGCTCTTAATTGATATAACATAAGGATGCCCTAAATCCTATTTTGCGACTTCGAGAGGTTGAGGGTGACAGGAGGTGTTAAAAAATTTTAATTTAAGGGTTTTTTAACTGCATAGAATCAATTTTCGCGAACCGGCGCTTAAGCGCAAGGCTTTGGCGCTTAACCATGAAATCTGGCACTTAAGCGCCTAAGTTCTGGCGCTTAGCCGCCAGTATCCTTATTTTTATAATTAATTTATAAATGTATTAAACCCCTTGGTTAATCACCCTAAATCACTTTAAATAATAATTTCTCCTCTCTGAACTTTCCTAATTCTCCAAAGAAAGTTAAATTTCCATCAATTCCAAAAAAATTTCACACAAACACAAACTTTCATTTAATTAAGACAATCACACTTAATACAAACTAAAAATTTATATCTAAACAGTTTGGATGAAATTTCCCAATACACAATAATTCAAATACATCAAAATAAAGATAAATTTACATCATTAAGATGTAACAAACACGCATTTAAGTTCAATAAAATACAAACATATAACACTAGACACAAAAAACTTAACCAATAAAACCACAACACTAGACTATACTCAAATTAATTTCAATCTCCATTAGGTTGAATGTATTCAGAACCACCATTAGTTCCATTTGAACCATCTGGAATATAAATCTGATAAAATGGGCGATGGTTGAACTCTTACATCTTCTTCTAACCATTCTTTTTTTCAGAAACATCGCCTTATCTGCATCTTCTACATGACTTTTATGACTGAATTACATTTTTAGTTGACATCCTATATGTGCTAAATGAGTGTTAGTTTCATTTACCTTTGCTTAAATTGACTCCATGTTGGCTTCAATCTTCACAATTCTTTCTGCAATACCTTGAACACTAATTGCTAGGAGTCTGTTGTATACTCTTGCGCACTTTCACTGATAAATTTCTTCTTGTTGGCTTCCTCCTTCTTCTTAATTTCACTCTCCCAAGAAGACATTTTTGCACTCAAAACACTCTTCTTAAGACTCAGGAATGAAAATAGGGACTGGGGCAAGTGTTTCTCTTAATCCAAGGCCTTTTTATAGACATGGGAAGTGCTAAAACCGATCCTAGATGTTTTAAAACTAAAAAATAACTTCTAAAACCTCTTCCCCATGATTTTGGCTTCTAGAAATTCATTTATCACGAACTGTGGCGCTTAGCCGCCAGTGCACAATTTTGCACAGGTCTGCCAAATGTCCAAATTTTTCATTCTTACTCTTTTAAGTCATCCTTTAATGTCAAATAAAACACCACTATAATCAATCTCTTCAAAATACTACCACATAATCATTAAAACAAGCCAAACAAGCACACAAAACAAATATAAAGCAAAGAACACCGATAAATATGAAGCAAAGCACACCGACAAATATGGGTTGCCTCCCACAAAGCTCTTGGTTTAATGTCTTCAGCCTGACATACCCATAACTTATTCTGAGTGACCCAACATCAGATTCTCATCAGTTTTAAACTGATCGACTAAAAAATAAGGTTTAAGTCTATGACCATTAACTTTGAATATTTTTCCAGTCTTAGGATCTTGAATATCCACAGCTCCATAAGAATAAATTTTTATCACATTAAATGGACCAATCCATTTGGACTTTAGTTTTCCAGCAAAAATTTTTAATCTAGCATTATACAACAAAACTTTTTGTCTTGGCTGAAGATTTTTAGTATGAATCTTCCAATCATGCCATAACTTCATTTTCACTGTATAAATCTTATCATTTTCATAAGATTCATTCCTTATCACTTCAAGCTCATTTAATTGTAATAATATTTTCTCAACAACATCCTTTAAATTATAATTGAACTCTTTTATAGCAATATATGCTTTATGCTCAAGTTCAACAGGTAAATGACAAGCTTTTCCAAAAATTAGCCTATATGGGGACATCCTTATAGGAGTTCTGTAAGCAGTCCTATAAGCCCACAAAGTATAATCCAGTTTGATTGACCAATCCTTTCTGTTTGGATTAACAGTCTTTTCTAATATTCTTTTAATTTCTTGATTGGATAATTCAACCAAATCACTTGTCTGTGGATGATAAGTAGTAGCAATGCGATGGTTAATATGATATTTCTTTACTAACTTCTCCATAATCGCATTTCTAAAATGACTTCCCCCATCTGTTATGATTACTCTTGGTATTCCAAATCTGTAAAATATATTCTTTCTTAAAAAATTTTGCAACACTTTAAGCATCACATTAAGGTAAAGCAATAGCTTCAATCCATTTGGATACATAGTCTAGTGCTATTAAAATATAGATCTTTTCGAAACATGATTTAAATGGTCCCATGAAATCTAATCCCCAAACATCAAATATTTCAACTTCCAACATATAATTAAGGGGCATCTTGTTTCTTCTAGAAATATTACCAACACGCTGACATCCATCACAATTTTTAATATATGCATTAACATCTTTAAAAATTGTAGGCCAATAAAATCCAGATTGTAAAATCCTATAAATAGTTTTATCAACTCCAAAATATCCCCCATAATCAGAATTATGACATTTTTGAATAATTTCATAAGTTTCTTCTAAAGGCACACATCTTTGAATGATCAGATCCTTTCCTTATTTATATAAAAATGGGTCATCCCAAAAATAAGTTTTAGCATCAGATAAAAGCATTTTCTTTTCTTGGTATGTCAAACCATATGGTATAATATCACTTACAATAAAGTTTACAATGTCGGCATACCATGAAATACGTCACTCATTAATAGTGAACAATTTTTCATCAGGAAAATGTTCATTAATTTCTTCAGTATCACTAAAAAATTTTTCAGTTTCGAGGCTGGATAGATGATCAGCAATTTGATTATCAGCACCCTTCCTATCTACTATCTCAAAATCAAATTCTTGCAAAAGAAGAATCCATTTAATTAATCTCAGTTTTGCAACTTTCTTCTTTATTAAATATTTGATAGCAGAATGATCAGTATGCACTACATATTTAGTTCCAATCAAATATGATCAAAATTTATCAAAAGCAAATAATATAGCTATTAACTCTTTCTCAGTAGAGGTATAGTTAATTTGAGCTTCATTAAGAGTTTTACTAGCATATTAAATTACTTTGAAAATTTTATCATATTTCTTACCCAAAACAACACCAATAGCATAATCACTACCATCACACATTAATTTAAAAGGTTTTTCCCAATTTGGTGAAATTATAATAGGTGCAGTGATTAATTTTTCTTTTAATGTTTCAAAAGTTTTTAGGCATTCATCATCAAAATAAAAAATTATATCCTTTTCCAATAAACGGCATAAGGGTTTTGAAATTTTTGAAAAGTCTTTAATGTAACACCTATAGAATCCAGCATGTCCCAGAAAACTTCTAATTCCCTTTACATTTGTTGGACAAGGTAAATTAGAGATAACTTAAATTTTGCAGGATCTACCTCTAAACCTTTTTCTGATATTCTATGTCCTAATACAATTCCTCGTGCTACCATAAATTGGCATTTTTCCCAATTAAGGACCAAATTAGTTTCTTCACATTGTTTTAAAACTTTAGATAAATGTTCTAAACATGATTCAAATAAACTTCCAAACACTGAAAAGTTATCCATAAAAACTTCAATCCCTTTTCAATTAAATCACAGAAAATAACCATCATACATCTCTGAAATGTAGCAGGGGCATTACATAAACCAAAAGGCATTCTTCTGAAAGCAAACAAAACATAAGGACTATTAAATGTTTTTTTCTCTTGATCCTCAAGAGAAATTTGAATTTGGTGGTACCCAGTATATCCATCCAGAAAATAATAGTATTTATGCCCAGCCAGTTTATCCAACATCTGATCTAGAAATGGGAGTGGAAAATGATCTTTCCTTGTAGCAAGATTTAATTTTCTATAATCACTGCATATTTGCCACCCTGTGACCTGTCTTGTTGGTATAATCTCATTCTTTTCATTAACTGTCACAGTTATTCCTCCTTTCTTAGAAACACAGTGAATAGGACTCACCCATGCATTATCTGAAATAGGGTAGATAATCTCAGCATCTAACTACTTTAAAATTTCTTTCTTAACAACATCTTTCATAATGTGATTTAATCTCCTTTGAGGTTCAGCTCTAGGTTTACAATTATCTTCCATAAGGATTCTATGTATACAAATTGAAGGACTGATTCCTTTAATATCAGCTATCATCCATCCAAAGGCTTTCTTGTACTTCTTTAAAACTTCAAACAAACTCTCTTCTTCTTTTTTAGTTAATTGAGAGGAAATTATCACTGGCAAAGTTGAGGACTCACCTAGAAAAATATACTTCAAATGATTAGGAAGCATCTTTAACTCAAGTTCAGGAGGTTTTTCAATTGATGGACCAAAAGATTCATCTTTTTTAGTTATGTCCAACAGTTCAAAATTTTCATGAACATAATTTAGATCTTCCTCTTAAAAATTTTTAGAATGATATAACTCCTCTTCTTGCTCATGTTCTAATTATTCTCTTTTAGATTTCTCTTCATAAGTTTATTTGAAATGACATTCACTCAAATATTTGATAACATCAATCCTATAAAATTCATCATATTTACCTCTTGTAGGATATTTCATTGATTTTGAAATGTTTAATGTAACAGTCTGATTATTAACTCTCATTGTTAATTCCCCTTTTTGCACATCTATCATTGCTCTGCCTGTGGCTAGGAAAGGCCTTCCTAAAATTATGGGTATCTCTTTATATTTCTCCATATCCAGCACAATGAAATCAACAGGAAATATAAATTGATCCACTTTTACCAAAACATCTTCTATAACTCCTTTAGGATATACGATCGAACAATCTACTAATTGCAGAGTTACAATACTTGGAGTTATTTCTCCTAATCCAGTCTTTTAAATATTGATAGAGGCATAAGGTTAATGCTTGCACCCAAATCACATAAAGCTTTTCCATAAAATCTATCTTCGATTGCACATGGAATTGTTAAACTACCAGATCTTTAAGGAAGGTTCTTCTGAATTATTGCACTGCACTCCTCACTAAGTGCACTTGTCTCATTATCTTCAAACTTCCTTTTTTTGTTGAGAATATCCTTCATAAATTTCACATAGCTTGGCATCTGTTCTAAGGCTTCAACAAATAAAATATTGATTGTTAGCTTCTTAAATATCTCCAAGAATTTTGAAAGTTGTTTATCCATTTTTTGCTGATGAAGTCTTTCAGGAAATGGACGTGGTGGTTTTTCCAAATCTTCCTTAAGTGGAGAAATAGGTCTTTCCAAACCTTTCGAAGCGTCCTCTTTTGGTTCTTTAATCTCTTCTTTCTCTACTTCAATTTGTTTTTGAACTCTACCTTCCTACTCTCTTCCACTTCTTATTTGAATTGCTTTTACATGCTCTTTATTCTTATCTCTTGGACTTACTTCAGTATTACTAGGAAGCATACCTTAGGATCTATTACTTAATGTATTGTCAATCTATCCCAATTGATTTTCAATATTTCTTATTGTAGCTCCTTGACTTTGCAATTGATTTCCCATTTGTAACACCACTTCTCCAATAGACAACTTCTTCTCCTTAAATTATGAAGCATTGTTATAACCTGGAGGATAGGTTGGTCTATAATTATTATTCCCTTGGTTGTTCCAGTTCCTCAATGGGTTTACTTGGTTGTTCCCTCATTGTTGATCAATTCTACCCTGATTATTAGTATTCCAGTTAAAGTTTGGATGATTTTTCCAACCTGGGTTATAATAATTAGAATAAGGGATATTAGGCTTACTTATAGCATTCAAAGTTTCTGGTGAAGTATGAAACTAAATCTTTTGGCTTAATGAATTTTCTTCAATTATGGCAATTAGCTGAGAAAAATTCATTCAAAATTGATCTATCTTCCTTGAAATTGCAGCAACTTGATTTGCTAACATTGCAAAAGCATCATTTTCATGAATATTGACTACATTTTTAGGATTTAACCTTTTAGAAGGCCATTGAAAATTATTAGTAGCCATTTCTTCTATGAAAGCATAAGCATCAGTAAACTGTTTAGACATCAGTGATCCTCCTGCAGCAACATCGATAATAGATCTAAGAGATCTAACTAATCCATTATAAAAGGTTTGAATTATTAACAAATCTTGTATTGAATGATGTGTACATTTCATGAGGAGATCTTTAAATCGTTCTCATGCTTCATATATAGATTCACCTTCAAACTGACAAAAAGATGTGATATCATTTCTAAGCTACACAGACTTTGATGGTAGAAAATACTTAGTAATGAATTTTTGTGCTAAATCACCCCAAGTTCTGATAGATCCAGGTGCTAACGAATTTAACCATATCTTAGTTTTATCCCTTAGTGAGAAAGGAAAAAGTCTATGTCTAATATCATCATTTGAAACACCATCATATTTAAAATTAGCACACAACTCTAGAAAGTTGGTAAGATGTAAATTAGGATCTTCAGTTGGTGCTCCCTCAAACTGATTATTAGACACCATTTAGATAATAGCAGGTTTAAGCTCAAAGGAATTAGCAGCTACAGTAGGGTATTGAATACTACCATGAAGTTAATCCATTGTAGGGTTAGCATATTCTTTTAAAGGTCTAAATTCTTGGTGGATGTCAACGTTTTTCTTTTGATGATTTGTCATTTCTTGAAAGTTTTTATCTTTTTCAGAATTTTTAAATTTTTTGATTTTTCTGATCGTTCTTTCTAATTCAGAATCGTAAGACACAAGTCCCTCAAACTTTGAACTACGCATACAACATTAAATAAAATAAAACAAAACACACTAAAAAAAATAAAAAAACTAAAAAATTTTAATTTCTCTTAATTTTCTTTAAATGAAATTTTAATTAATTTCACCGGCAATGGCGCCAAAAACTTGATGCCTGAATATTTATGCTTAAGATTTATAATATGGCATTCAACGCAAGTATACGTATCGTTTATCAAGTAATATAGGACTTTCTGATTAAGCCCCGAGATATCGAACCCATAGGGAAATGTGTAAAAATTTTAAAAAATGAAAAATAACTTTTTACTTTTTTAATTGATTTTTGTAAGTATGTTTTAAAGTTTTAATTTTGAAAAGTTGTTTTTGATATTTTAATAAAAAGCTAAGTGGGAAATAAAATTATCAATTCTCTAAACACAATATTAAAGTTATAAGAATTAAATATCTTTTTCCTACTTCAATGAATCAGTAATAATTATGGAATTTTATGTTGTGGAAGTATTTAAATATATAGTTCCAAATAGGAGCAATTATATTCTTTACCCTTACTCGGTTTTATAAAGAAAATTGGTTAATTTGAAATTTTGAAATTTTGTAGATGGGTTAGGCAGGGAAGATACCAGCTCTCACTCTAGAGTTCCCTCTATTCCCTCCACTTGGGGGCTAACATCTCATAACAAAATTTAAAATAAAAAACCAAATTTGTGGGCTTTAGCCTATCACTCTAAAGTCCTCTGATTTACTCCCCAATAAAGCATATCTCTCTATATATTTGCATTCAATCATATGGACTACAATTCTCACCCATATAATTGCATGTGATTCTTTCCAATTATTGCTTGAGAAAATACCGCATTGGATGTTACATAATCTCACAACAAATTTTAACATCTTAATTGGCCAAATCAAGAAGTAAATTAAGTTCAAGGAATTAAATCATCACAATTTATTCCATCATTAAACACTTATACTTTCCACAACATACTTCCATAATTTAATTACTTCATCATCTAAGAAAAAAAAAATTATAAACTAAACTACTCAGATTTCATGAAGAAAACGCAAACAAAACTTGATATGAAGGCATAAACCATAATGAAAACACAACAATCTTACTTAAAAATGAAATGTAAAAACAAAGATAAATACTTATCTGAAAATCTTCTCCACCAGACTCTAAATGTTCCTTTGGAATTTTGCTTTCCACAATACAACTCTACAGAGGTTGGCGCCCAACTCTAATGACTCTAATAAAGAATTTAAACTTCAATAAAAACTAGAAATAAGGATAAAAAAATTTGGTGAGAAGAAGGCTTCACACCAACCCTTTTTCCTTTCTTACTCTCTACTCTTTACTATAGAAAAGAAGAACTCTAAAACTTAACACACTCTAATAATCACTCTAATAAAACACAGAATAATAACTCTTTCAACACACACTTGCAAATTATGAGGCTTCATTTTTATAATTTTCTAAAAGGTGCCTTGGTGTCTCTTCAAATCATGTCCAGATTCAATGTATCCACCAAAAGATGCATCCCTTCAATCAAATTTGCCTCCCAAAGGAAGTTATGGAAGTCACCACCAAAAGTTGCTTCAAACACCCCATGAAAATGGCACCAAAATTCATTTAAATTCAATTTTTAACTGTGGTGCTTAAGCGCTGACACTTTGGCGCTTAGGTTCCAGAGGCCAAATTTCTCAAACTTCATAATTTTGCTACAAATTTGGTCCTTTTTCGGTCCTTTCATTATAATTAATTATTTTCATTATACCTGCAAGAAAAAAACACAAAATACCTTCCATTAAATTGCAATATCATCAAAATTAGGTATAAAAATGTGCATAAAAACACTATATATTTTAGGTGTATCAAGCGCTTAGCCGCCACAGATCAATTTTTCACTTTTTTTTCATTTTTGCTTCAAATTTGATCATTTTTCATTCCTTTCATCACATTCATTCATTTAATCATACCTGTAAGAAAATACATAAAATACCTTCCATTAAAGTGTAATATCATCAAAAATAGGTATAAAAATGTGTATAAAAACAGTATATATTTTAGGAGTATCAAAATCCCCCAAACTTGAAATGTTACTTGTCCTCAGGAGACACTTTATTCATATAAAAATCATACAAGTAAATTATGTAATGAGTTTCTTTTGGAGCTTTTAAAATTCTATTATAAAAATGTAGTAGTCCAATTTAGCAAAAAATTTAGTAAATGAGACTAATTTATAATTTAGAATCTCTTAGATAAATGTGAATGAAAAATATGAGTTCATATCTTATTCAGAAATACTTGTAGATTTTTTAAAATATAAGTTTTAGGCATTATGTTTTCTTTACTTAAAAATATTTACTGAAAATAATTATACTAACTATATTATATTCATAAGCTTTAAGATTTTCTCAAATCTTATACTTTAAAAAATTGGGTGTGGAACCAATTTGATTAGGCCCTTAAATGCTCAAGCTTCTCGTTCCTTTTTACATACTCATTTTCACTTTTTATTTTCTTTTCTTTTTTTCTTTTTTTTTCTTCTCTTCTCTTTTTTTTTCTTTTTTTTTATAAGGCAAGGATTACTGTTTTTGGACAGGCCTTTAATAATTTTGAATTCCACCCTTCCTTTCCTAATGCTCAAGGAAGATATATATCTTTAACTTATAAATATAATAAAAGTTTTGAAAATTATTTTCAATAAAAGAAACATAATTATTAAAAATAAAAAGTATAATCATTTTATGTTTCCAAAAATACAAATTTTCCTACAAAATTTAGTTACAAAATATTCATCATTTCTTCATAAAACTTTTTTAAGTTTAAAATTTTCATCCTTACTTATAGATTTTAACTAATTTATCTTACTCATTTCTATATTCAAAATTTTATTTCCCTAATATAACTTCATACACATAGTTATTTTTCAATCAAAATTCAATTTTATTTTTAGTACATTTGAGAACAAATAAAATTTAAGTTTTTGAAAATTATTTTTCATCCCACCCCCCCCCCCCAAAAAAAAACTTTAAAATTTTTGTTATGATGAAACATTCAAGCATAGTAAAAATATATATGGGTAGGAATTGAAAACTTTAAGTATCGTGCTTACATGAATTTTTATATCCTAAATTTATAGGTATAATAATAATTAACATGAATGAAAATAACTAGATCAAATTTTTAACTTTATTTTATAAAAGGAATTCAAAAGACTTCTAAAGTAGTAGAGGAAATAAAAGCAAATTCACACATACTTAAACAGATATCCACAACTAAAACTTATATGGTAGTAAATTGAGATGTTAAGCAT
This sequence comes from Papilionanthe hookeriana x Papilionanthe teres, assembly GCA_022702705.1. NCBI lineage: Eukaryota > Viridiplantae > Streptophyta > Magnoliopsida > Asparagales > Orchidaceae > Papilionanthe > Papilionanthe hookeriana x Papilionanthe teres. The sequence continues at coordinate 106,412,138 of CM040430.1, forward strand.
GAAATTTAATTATTGGATTTTAATAGTGTTTTAAACATTCCAAAATAGTTTCTGGAATAAGTTCTAAACTAACAAATAGAATATACTACAAATTTACTAACACATTTACTACCACAAAGATTCATAACATTCACATTACACAACATCCACAAATATCATAAAAACAAACTAAAGTACCTTACTAACTATTACATCAATAAAGTCCACACAACAACCATAAATAATAATTTCACAAATCAAATAGGCTACAAATTCCAACATAAAATGAAACATAGCAATCCACAACACATACAAACTATAAATCCTAATCGTCATCTCCTTCTTCATCTTCATCTCCTTCATTCCAGGTACGTGTTGGCTCATATGGGGTATAAAGTGGATGTGAGGGTAACACAACACTATAGTCACCTCTGATCAATCTATCAATATAAATGTGATACTTTTCCTCATACTCACTATGTCTCTAAAGATAATCCCCAATATGATCTACCTTTCCTTCTATATCATGAACTCGATCTGCAATATAATTGATATTATCTTTCATTTTATTTAAAAGTTCAATCTGTAAATCGGAAAACTAACCTGAAGATGCCTGAGATGTGGAAGCATGAGATGTAGAGCAGAAGAAGTAGATGCACTTGAAGCTCTAGAGAATCCTCCTCTCCACCTAAAAAGTGAATGCTCGGCATATGTCTTAGTACTAGTAATAGTCTTAAGAGGTTGAACCAGTGGTAGAAGCTCTGGCAGACATCCAAATACAATAATAAATAATCTTCCCAATATCGATCGCCTTCCCCTGCTGAATACAGTAATTCAAAGTAGCTCTTCCTCTTGACACTTCGCTCAGATGATTAGTAGGAAGCAATTTGGAAGATATGAAATAATGTCATGCCTTAAAGGTGGCATTCAACTTTGAAGTAGGAAAGTTAACTCTTCTTTCATTAGTTATTTTTCATAATCCCCTTCCATCAGTCAAAGCAGAAATGATTTTGTCCAATTTTTTCTCCGTAGGATTATAATTCAAATAGAAACAAAATCTATTTGGCGGAAATTGGTAAAACTTGTTTATTACCTTGGAGTATAATGTACCAAATGTCCTCGGACCAACACAAATTTTATTCTAACTTCGAAAGATTTTTATAGAACTCTCGTACAACAGAAGTAATTGCTACAACCGTGAAACAGAAGAATCTATCCCAAAGGCGTCTAACAATCATATCTTCTATCACTCCACCTGCATTATCAAAACGTCGCTCCTGAATCAGTTTACGTGATTGTAGAGCTTGTACGTATCAAACTTGAGCCTCTGAACTAACAAACTTGTCTTAATCAAAAGTAGATCTCGACTTGCTCCTCTTTGGTGCCATTTCTAAAATTTGTATAAAAAATACCATAAATTCAACATTCAACATAAAATCACTAAACTTAACTTCTAAAGGCTTAAACTACTAAATCCAAGTAATTTTAAAGTTTTTCTCAAATTTTCACCATGAATATTGATTTTCATATTTCTCCAAAATGCACTCAAACTATATGATGAAAATCAAAATTTCTACATATGAGTAGTGGTCTTACCTCAAGAAGATCAAATCTAACAAATTCCAATTGAATTGGCTCAAAAATCACAAATCTTGGTGATGACCTAACCTCCTAACTCACGATCACCGAAGGTAGAAGGCGATAAGGTAAAAAATTTGTGATTTTTTGGGTTTTTCAAACCTGAAAACTGAATTTTGTGAACCGACACCTAAGCACGAAAGTTCGACGCTTAGCCACAGAGCACTGGTACGTAAGCGCGGGGTCTCGGTGCTTACCCACAAATTTACTGTTTTCGATTTTTCGTTAAATACACATTCTTACTCACTTAATCAATCCTAAATTGTAAATATATCATCACTTATATATCTTAGAATTACACTTTTATAGATTAAAAATGGATTCAACACAAGTTTTACACAAACACAAACTCATTAATAAATAAAAAAAAATACAAATTAGAAGTATAAACCATAAGTCTTTAATCCAAGATCCTTGGAAAAGATCTCATTTTTTCTACTCACATTTAAACACTTAAACAAAACACTTAACAAATATTTAAAATACAAACACATTTATAACACACAACAAAACATAAAACACTAAACACTAATACTTAACACGATTGATTAACACTTAACACTATTGATTAACACTTAACACAATACAAGAACTTAATTCCATTCTCCATTAGGTGGAACATATCCAGACCCTCCATTAGCTCCATCTGAACCATTTGGTATATAGATTTGATAGAACAGACGACGGTTAAAAACTATTACTGAATTTTCTTCTATCCACTTGTTCTTCAAAAACATCGTTTTATCCGCCACTTCAACATGACTAGTATGACTAAATGGCATCATTAATTTCCATCCAATATGTGATAAATGTAGGTTAGTATCATTTTCCTTTGCTTCAATTGATAGTACATTGGCCTCGATCTTTGCAATCTTCTCTGCTATTCCTTAAATACTAACGGCTAGAAATCCGTTATATAACTCTTGCGCACTCTCACAAATGAACTTCTTGTTTGCATCCTCCCTTTTCTTAATTTCACTCTCCCAAGAAAACAATTTGCTAACTTAAACCCTTTTGTAAGGCTCTTAGGATAGAAATTTGGAATGGGATGAATATCCTTTAATCCGGTCCCTATTTATAGACTTTAGATGCCTTGAAACCGTCCTCCCACGTTCACAAACCATAAAATAACATTCCATACAACTTCCCTACGATAATGGCTTCTAGAACCTTATTTTTTATGTTTTTATAACTCCAGTGCCTAAGCGCCAACTGTTAGCGCTTAGCCGCCAGTGCGCATTTCAGCACAGATTTGCTAAACGTCCAAATACTCATCTTAACTCATCCAATTTATAAATTAAGGTCTCATTAATCTCTACTAGCATATTATAATCAAATACTACCATATAATTCTCACATCAAATCAAAAAAAACACACAAAGCAAACTTAAAATAAAGCACACCGATAACTATGGGTTGCCTCCCATAAAGCGCTTAATGTTACGTCGTCAGCTCGACATACCCAGTACTTATTCTAGGTGACCAACATCAAATTTTCATCAAGTTTAAGTTGATCTACTAAGAAATAAGGTTTCAGTCTATGAAAATTTACTTTAAATATTTTCTCAGTTTTAAGATCTTTAATATCCACAGCTCCATAAAGATAAACTTTTATTACAATAAATGGGCCCATCCACCTGGACTTAATTTCTTCAGAAAAATAATTTTAATCTGGCATTCTATAGCAAAACTTGTTGTCCTGACTCAATAATTTTATTTAGAATCCTACAATCATGCCTCATTTTCATCTTTTCTTTATATATCTTGGCACTTTCATATGATTCATTCTTATCCCTTCAAGCTCATTTAATTGCAATAATCTTTTCTCACCAGCATCCTTCAAATTATAATTGAACTCTTTAATAGCCTAATATGATTTATGCTCAAATTCAACAGTAAATGAAAAGCTTCTCCAAAAATTAGCCTATATGGAGACATTCCTATAAGAGTCATATATGTTGTCCTATAAACTCACAAAGCGAAATCCAGTTTAATTGACCAATCCTTTTAGTTTGGATTAATAGATTTATCCAAAATTTTTTTAATTTCATAATTGGATAATTTAACCTAATCACTTGTCTGAGGATGATAAATAGTAGCAATTTTATGGATGATATGATATTTCTTTACTAATTTCTCCATAATTGCATTTCTAAAATAACTTCCCTCATCAGTAATGATTACTCTTGGCATTCTAAATCTATAAAATATGTTCTTTCTCAAAAACTTTGCAACACTTCGAGCATCACATCGAGGTAAAGCAACAGCTTCTATCCATTTAGATACTTAGTCAACTGCTATCAGTATATATAAATTTCTAAAAGATCGTATAAATGTCCCATGAAAGCTAATCCCCAAACGTTAAATATTTCAACTTCCAAGATATAATTGAGGGGCATCTCATTTCTTCTAGAAATATTGCCTACACACTGACATCTATCATAATTTTCTATATAAGCATTAACATCCTTATAAATTGTAAGCCAATAAAATCCAGATTGCATAATAATATATGCAGTTTTATCAACACCAAAATGTCCCCCAAATTCAGAATCATTACATTTTTGAATAATTTCATACATTTCTTCTAATGGTACATATATTTGAATAGTTAGATCATTTCCTTATTTATATAAAAATGGGTTGTCCCAAAAATAAGTCTTAGCTTCAGATAAAAATTTCTTCCTCTGTTGGTATGTCAAACCATAGGGTAATATGTCACTAACAATAAAGTTTAAAATGTCGGAATAACATGCAACATACCACTCATTAATAGTGAATAAGTTTTCATCAATAAAATTTTCATTAATTTCTTCATTAGAACGAGAGAGATTTTTCATTTTCAAGCTTAGATAGATGATCAACAATTTGATTATCAGCACACTTTCTATCTACTATCTTAAAGTCAAATTCTTCTAAAAGAAGAATCCATCTTATCAGTCTTGGTATGTCAAACCATAGGGTAATATGTCACTAACAATAAAGTTTAAAATGTCGGAATAACATGCAACATACCACTCATTAATAGTGAATAAGTTTTCATCAATAAAATTTTCATTAATTTCTTCATTAGAACAGAGAGATTTTTCATTTTCAAGCCTAGATAGATGATCAACAATTTGATTATCAGCACACTTTCTATCTACTATCTTAAAGTCAAATTCTTCTAAAAGAAGAATCCATCTTATCAGTCTTGGTTTTGCATCCTTCTTTTTCATTAAATATTTAATAGTAGAATGACCAATATACACAACACATGTTGTTCCAATTAAATATATTCTGATTAATCGAAAGCATATACTATGGCTAATAACTCTTTCTCAGTTGTGTTATAATTCATTTGAGTTTCATTAAGAGTTCTAATAGCATAGTTGATTACATTGAAAAATTTATCATGTTTTTGTCCTAAAACAGTTACAATAACAAAATCACCTGCATCACACATTAATTCAAAAGGTTTTTCCCAATCTGGTAAAACAATAATTGGTGCAGTGATTCATTTTTCTTTTAACAGCTCAAAAGCTTTTAGGCAGTCTTCATAAAATTAAAATTTGCATCTTTTTCTAATATTTGGCATAAAGGCTTACCAATTTTTGTAAAGTCTTTAATATAACGTCTGTAGAATCCAGCATGTCCTAAAAAACTCCTAATTTCCCTTATATTTGCAGGGTCTACTTCCATACATTTTTTTGAAATTTGATGTCCCAAAACAATTCCTCCTACTACCATAAATTGGCATTTTTCCTATTTAAGAACTAAGTTTGTTTCTTCGCAGTGTTTAAGAACTTTTAATAGGTGTTCTAAACATGATTCAAACGAAATTTCAAACACTGAAAATCATCCATAAACACTTTAATTTTTCTTTCAATTAAATCACAGGAAATTGTAATCATAAATCTTTGAAATGTAGCAGGGGCATTACATAAACCAAAGAACATTCTTTTAAAAGAAAAAGTACCATAAGGACTGGTAAACATTTTTTTCTCTTGATCCTCAGGAGCAATTTGTATTTGGTGATAACGAGAAAATCCATCCAGAAAACAAAAGTCTTTATCCAACATTTGATCAAGAAAGGGAAGTGGAAAATGATTTTTTCTATTGGCAAGATTTAATTTTCTATAATCAATGCATATTCACCATCCTGTAAATTGTCTTGTTTTTATAAGTTCATTCTTTTCATTAACAGTTATAGTTATTCCTTCTTTCTTAGGAACACAGTGAATAGGACTAACCCATGCACTATCTAAAATAAGGTAGATAATTCCTACATATAACCAATTTAAAATTTCTTTTTTGACAACTTCCTTCATAATAAGATTTAATCCCCTTAGAGGATTAGTCTTGGGTTTGCGGTTCTCTTCTATAAGGATTCTGTGCATACAAATTGAAAGATTGATTCCCTTAATATCAGCTATGGTCCATCCAAAGCTTTCTTATGTTTCCATAAAGTATTAAGAAAACTCTCTTCTTCTTCTGTAGTTAATTTCGAGGAAATTATAACTGGTAAAGTTGAAGAATCAGCTAAAAAGACATATTTTAAATGTTCAGGAAGTAACTTCAATTTAAGTTCAAGAGGTTTTTCAATTTATGGACAACGAAACTATCTTTCTTTATCATGTCCAAAACTTCAAAACTTTTGTGAACATAATTTAAGTCTTCCTCATTAAAATCATCAGAATATTGTGTTTCCTCTTTTTAGTCGTATTCCAACTTTTCACTTTCAGATTTCTCTTCATAATTTGCTTTAAAATGGCATTCACTCAGATATCTCATTGCATCCATCCTGAAAAATTCATCATCTTTACCTTTTGCAGGATATTTCATTGAATTTTAAATATTAAATGTAACAGTTTGATCATTGACATGCATAGTTAATTCCCCTTTATGCACATCTATCATTGCTCTTCCTGCAGCTAGGAAAGGTGTCCCAAAATAATAAGTATCTCTTTATCTTCCTCCATATCTAGCACAATGAAATCAACAGGAAAGATTAATTGATCTACTTTTACTAAGACATCTTCTATAACTCCTTTAGGATGTGTTATCGAACGATCTGTTAACTGCAGAGTTACAGTTGTAGAGGTTATTTCTCCTAATCTCAGTCTTTTAAATATAGATAATGGCATAAAGTTAATGCCTGCACTTAAATCACATAAAGTTTTCCCTTAAAATCTATCTCCGAATGCACATGGAATTGTGAAGCTACCAGGATTTTTAAGTTTTTTAAGAAGCTTCTTCTGAATTATTGAACTGCATTCTTCACTAAGTGCAACATTCTCGTTATCTTCAAACTTCATTTTTCTGTTGAGAATATCCTTCATAAATTTCACATAACATGGCATTTGTTCTAAGGCTTCAGCAAATGGAATATTAATTATAGGTTAATTAAATTTTTCCAAGAAATTTGAAAATTGTGTATCCAACTTTTGTTGTCAAAGTCTCTGAGGAAATTGTAGTGATGGCTTTTCTAAATCAATTTTTGGTGGATAAATATGTCTTTCCAAACCTTTCTGAGCATCCTCTTTTGGTTCTTCAATCTCCTCTTTCTCTACTTCAAACTCTTTTTGAACTCTACCTTCAAACTCTCTTCCACTTCTCAATCGAACATCTTCTACTTACTCTTCATTTTTGTCTCTTAGATTTAACTCTGTATTACTCAGAAGTGTTCCTTGGGATCTATTACTTAATAAATCAGCTATTTATCCCAATTGATTCTCAATAATTCTAATTGTAGCTCATTGACTTTGCAATTGATTTCCTATTTGTAACACCACTTCTTCTATAAACAACTTATTGTCCTTAAATTGTGAAGTACTGTTAAAACTTGAAGGACAAGTAGGTTTATAATTATTATTACCTTGGTTGTTCCAATTCCTCAATGGGTTTTCTTGATTGTTCCCCCATTGTTGATTACTACCACCCTGATTATTGTTATTCCAGTCAAAGTCTGGATGGTTCTTCCAACCTGGGTTATAATAATTGGAATGTTGTATATTAGGCTTGTTTATGGTATTTAAAGTTTCTAATGATGTTTGAGAATCTACCATTTGGTTTAATGAATTCTCTTCAATCATTGAAATTGATTGAAAAAACTCATTCCAAATTGGTCTATCTTCCTTGAAATTATAGCAACTTGATTTGCTAGCATTGTGAAAGCATCAGATTCATGAATATTGGCTACCTTTTTAGGATTTACCCTCTCAGAAAGCAATTAAAAATTAGTTGTAGCCATTTCTTCAATTTAAGTGTAAGCGTCATTAAATTGTTTAGAACATCAATGAACCACTAGCATTAGTATCTATAATAGATCTAAGAGATCCTACTAATCCATTATAAAAAGTTTGAATTATTAACCAATCTGGTGTCGAATGATGTGGAGACTTTCTTAGGAGATCTTTAAAACATTCTCATGCTTCATAAATAGATTCTCTTCAAACTAGCAAAAAAATGTAATATCATTTCTAAGTTTTGCAGACATTGATGGTTGAAATATTTAGCAAGAAACTTTTGTGCTAAATCACCCCAAGCTCTGATAGATCCAGGTGCTAACGAATTTAACCACATCTTAGCTTTATCTCTTAATGAGAAAGGAAAATATCTAAGTCTAATAGCATCATCTGAAACACCATTATATTTAAATGTAACACACAATTCTAGAAAATTAGTAAGATGTAAATTTGAATCCTCAGTTGGTGCCCCCCCAAACTGATTATTAGATACCATTTGGATAATATCAGGTTTAAGTTTAAATTAATTAGCCGCTATAGCAGGATTTTGAATACTACCATGAAATTCATCAACTGTAGAGTTAGTATAATCTCTTAAAGGTCTAAATTCTAGATGGATCTCAGCATTTTGATTATTTTGATTTTCCATTTCATTAATATTTTTTTCTTTTTCTGTATTTTTAATTTTTTTTATTTTTCTTATAGTTCATTCTAATTCAAAATCGTAAGACACAAGTCCTTCAGAACCTGAACTACACATACACTAATATAAAATACAATAAAATAAAATTACACAACAAAAACAACAAGTTCCTAAAATAAGTATATCAAGTTTAAATAAGACATTAAAACTAAAAATTAATTTTTCTTGAAGTTTTCTTTTCAAATATTATTTTAATTTTCTTTAATTTCTTTCTTTCCCCGACAATGACACCAAAAACTTGATCTCGGATATTTATGCTTAAGTTTTATATATGAATTGACACTTATTTTTAATGATATTATAATATGGGACATTACACAAGTATACTTAACTTTACCAAGTAATATAGGACTTTCTGCTTAAGTCCTGAGATATCGAACCCACAGGGAATGTTAAATAGATAAAATAGAAAAATAACTTTTTACTTTTTAGGATAGATCTTACCCAAACTAAAGATAATATTCTAGGAAATAAATTTTGATATTTTTTGTTAATTTTTAAAATTTAAAATGAAAGTAAGCAAGTACTTTAACTAAATTTTTTAAGATGAAAACTAATGCAAATAAAATATTTTTTTCCTTATTATGAATCAGTAATAAGTCATGAAATTTTGTTATGGAAGTATATTAATTGTGTCATACCAAATAGGAGCAATTATATTCTTTAACTTTACTAGAGATGTTATAAAGAACTCAGGTTAATCTATTATTTTATAAATCTTGAAGAAGGGTTAGACAGGAAATATACTAGCTATCACTATATAGTTTCCTCTATTCCCTCCACCTGAGGGCTAACATCTCGTATCAAAACATAAAATAATAAATCGAATTAGGGTCTTTAGCCTATCACTCTAAAGTTCTCTAATTCTTCACCAATCAAAGTATATCTCCCTATTTATTTATATTTAATCATATGGACTACATTCTCACCCATATAATCTCATGTTATTCTTACAAATTGTTGACTGAGACTATACCATACCGGTTCTTACATGTTCTCATAATAAATTTTAACATCGTAATTAGCCAAATCAAGAAGTAAATGAAGTGCAAGGTTTTGAATCATCACAACTTTTTCCAACAATGAATTCCTATACTTCACACAACATCCTTCCATAACTTTATTACTTCATCATATTAAAGAAAAAGATAAAGAAAACTACTCAGAATTCATGGAGAAAATACAATCACAACTTAGTTTAAAAGTAGAAATCATTGTCAAAACATAAGAAGTCTTAATTAAAAACCAAATGTAATAACAAAGATAAAGACTTATCTGTAAATCCTCTCCACCAAACTCTTGGAGTTCTTTTGAAAACTTTGCTTTCCCTTAAAATACTCCTTAGAGGTTGGCACCCAACTCTAAGAATTCTAAATCTCACTTCTAATCCTAATACAAACTATAGTAAAGTAAATAGAAAATGGTGAAGTGGAGTGTTGTGTTACTAAAATAACTCTCTTACACAATAAACATAAACCACACTCTCCAACAACAACCACTTTTCTGATCTTCAAGCCCTATTTTTATAATTTTCCAACAGGTGTCTTCGTATCTCTTCAAATTGTGTCCAGATTTAACAAATCTTCCAAGAGATGCATCCATTCAAGTGTATTTTGAATTAATTTTGGCCCCAATAGGAAGTTATCCACGTTCTTACCAAAAGATGCCTCAAATATCTTTTCAAAATGGCACCAAAAATTAAATAACTCTTTTTTAGTAACTGTCGCGCATAAGCACAAGGTCTCGGTGCTTAGTCGCTTGTCTTCTGGCCCGTAAGCTCATGATTTGGGCGCATAACCACAGGGTCTTGGTGCATAAGCGCGGGTCCAGTCGCTCAACCACCACAAATCAATTTTTTCACTTTTCTTAATTTTTGCTCCAAATTTGATTCTTTTTCACTTATTTCATCACATTCATCCATTTAATCATATTGTAAGAAAAATACACAAAATACATTCCATTAAAGTGCAATATCATCAAAAATAGGTATAAAAATGTCTATAAAAATACTATATATTTTAGGTGTATCAGTACACCGTGCATATTGGCTTTGACCGAACTGGCCAGTAGGATCCTAAAACACTCCAACTTGACAAGAATGTTTTAGGAAAGGTTAGATCAGGTCAAAATTGTCACTAGGGATTCTTGGATATAAACTACCCAAGAGGGTCATCCAGAATAAAGTTCTCTAATAAAAGGGGTATTACATCCACTTTTAGAAATTGCTAGGGAAGAAAATTATCAAGACCTGTGAAGGGTCTTACCATTATTCAAAAGGTTAGTGTTGTGTTCCTGTTTCATTAGTAAGGAATGTCATTGGACTTACATCGTAAACTGGAGGAGAAAATGTAAGCTACAGGAATGTCGTGATTGTGTTTCAGGAGGGTGTTATTTCCACTAGCTGGAAAGAGAATGGATGTCTTGTTCCATTAAAGGAGATCGTATATCAATTCTCAAAAATATCAAATGTCATGTCCCTATTGCATTAGGAAGGAGTGCCAATGAACATATATTCTAACTGAGAGGAGAACATGTAAGCTAGAAAAAAGTAGTGATTTCGTGTCAAGAGGGCCTTGTATCCACTAGTGCGAAAGAAAATGGATGTCATGTTCCATTAAAGGAGTTTGTATAGCAATTCTTCGAAATGTCGAACTTCATATCCCTATTGCATTAGAAATGAGTGCAAATGAGATTCTACTCAGGTGGTTGTCTAGAATGACTAGGGAGTTAGAGGCTCTCTGATTCAAATGGGGGTGTAAGTTCTTTGCGGGACGTTTTACCTTGACCTCTCTTTTCTCTCTATTCAAGATGCATTATTGCCACTTTCTTGGTAGGTATAAGTCCAATTTTGATAAATATCACCCACATAGGTTCAGATGGATTAAAATTTTCTTTCTTTTAACTTAACGACTATCAGGATTTCTTTAGATGACATAATGTATAGGTTGTTGATAAGGAATCTCAGGTCGGGTTGGTTTGGCTACCATCACCAACAGGTAGACTTAGTTTTTTAATAGCTTTGAATGATGGATTCGTGGAGTCCCAACCCAACTATCTCTACTCGCTTAAGAGTTCCTTCCCTTTTTTATTGAGATGATAATTAGACAAGTTGGCTACTCCGAATTAAAAAGAATTAAAAACATGTGTGTAATATTCTTTTTTTCTGTTGTACTTTTGTTTGGTCAGTCGATTGAAACTATGCTTGACGCATCTATCTTTTGATCATCGCAATGCAATCCTTTGGAATCTTCTTAGCAAGATCTATTAAATTTCTTTGACATTTCTGCTGCCATATTTTTTATGTACGAATAGGATAACAACCTAATTATTCAAATATCATGTTTTGTATTGGCTTGTGTTTGTCGCATAGGGCATGATTAGGAAGCAACTACGGAATATCTTAAGCCAAATTACTTAACGGTCACTTCCTTATTTTACCAACATATACAGATAAACAATAGCCCTTTTGTCCTGCCGTGGTACCATGGCGGCGGTCCCAATGGAATAATGATCCGGAAGCGCACAGCGGCCAAGTGAACCGCAGGCCTCCTCTAGTAACGGCTACTTGCTTTGCCCAGGCTACTTGCTCCTCGTCTCTTTGGTGTGGTCAATCATTGAAAGGTTATAGAGATTTCCTAATTCTCCTGAGGTAGATTGAATCTCAATGGTGCGAAGATTAATGCTTGTGGTGTTGAATTCCCGCCCAACCTCTCATATTGGCTTCTGTCTGATGGCGAATTTTAAATAAAAATTTTAATTTTCCATCAGGGGTCGACTTGTTTTATTTTGTTTAGTTTTGTCTTCATACTTTTTTTTCTCCCGTTCCTTGCAGCTTTAGCCTTCAATGTAAAATATCAGAATTTATCTGTCAATGGCGTATCTGTAATTGCATCTATTTGTTGTAATTTAATTTTTCAACATTCTTGTTACTTTTATTTTCTTATTTTTGTAACCTATTGCTGCCAGATGTATGAACGAGAGGAAGAAAATGATGATTTCTTTGGTCTTCCTGCTCTTGGTTTGTTATTTTTTTAAACCGTGTAAGTACATTGAGCTAGTTTAGATAACTGCCTATTGAAAATTTCTATTCTATCACAGAGATGCCCGACTTCCTATGGGATGACATAAACGAGAATGACTATTCTTTTTCACCTTCATTGGCTGAAAATACTCCCACAAAGGATTGCAGAGAACTTATTTCTGGTGCCTTACGAGGTACTTTTTGGCTTGCTGTCTTTATATTATGAATGTCTCCATCTGATTGTTAAGTTTGAATTCAGAGAAGCCCAACAGAAGTTTGATGGAAGAGAGGGAATCATCAGAAGTCAAAATGCGACGCCAGCTATTTACTTCTGAAGAGAGTGCTACCACAAAAGACCATGGGCAAATCTCCTCTTCCTCTGAAAACTCATGGGTTGGTACCTTGAATTAACTCAGATTTGGATTGCAATTTTTGGAACTGAAGTGATGATACTACTTGGAATCATATATGCATGTCCTATAGGGAGATGTCCCTGCTTCAAATTGCTTCAACCAGAGTCGGGGGAATAATGATTTTCACCTGTATGTATCTTAGCATTTACACCTAACTGATCGCTTTCTTCCTTCAACTGAGTAAAAAATGGCCAAGTTTTTTTTGGGCTTTTTGCAGGAATCATCTTGTTTCCACTGAAAACCGGGTTGATATGTTAGGTTAGTTTTTTATCTAAAATTTCATGTAATATTTTCTATTTTGCCCATCTTTTATTGCTAAGCATTAAATACGTTCATATAGTTTACATTTGAGTTCTTACCTTTAGTATCTAGCTCTGCACTGCATGAGGGCAACCATAGTAGTGCAATGCAACTAGTCCCACTATCACTTCATGCAAACGTTTTAAAAGTATGAATTATATTACATTTTCTAAAGAAAATCACTTCAGAGGGATTTTTTTATTCTGTTGAATTTGCAATATAACGTTACATTATTTAAAAAGGTCAACTCTTTGGATTATTGGCATAATTGAATAATAATTTGAAATTGATTCTGTCTTAATTTTACAAACATAACTTGTCTAGGAAATCAACCAACATTTATTGTCATAATATCTGATAAAGCTTGTTTTGTTATAAGGAGAGCATTTACATTTTACTGTTATATAACACTTGCATTTTGATAGCATTAACATCTCAAGAACAAAAAAGCCCCCACTACACTTAACTACCTATATGCTTTACATTAACTTTTCATTTCTTTTAGGTAAGAAGTCCTCCATGCGTACTCCAATGAAGTTGACAGCATTTATTGCTTACCCATTTTCACCCATCAAACCATGTGGAATACAAGGAGAGGTGACTTTGAAAAATATAAATCAAATGATTCATTCTCCATTAAGGGCTGATTACAAAATGGATGCAGACCCTCCTCTTGACTTCTCACCAATCTCAGGGAAACCAGTCGTTGTCAAAACAAAAATCTATACTGAGCGAGGAAAAGGTAGTATTACAATTATGCGAACAAAAGGTTGAGTGTTTTTTGTGATATTTCTATTGTATCTCTCCAAATTTTTCCCCTCATTTTAATTTTCTAAAATTTTGTTTGAAATGAATCGTCTTGGTAATCTAAGAAAGAATAAAATGATAATTTCAGTAATTACATTTTATCAATTGGTTGACAAGTAAAACAAAATTTGTTTCAGTTAAGTAAAATATATTGATGAATGGGCAATATGATTGATGGTATATCAATTCTTGATTTGAAATGGTCGATGACAATTAGGTTTAGTTTTTATGGACTTGCAAGAACTTTTCTTGATTTTGATCATACTAGCTATTACTATTTCTAGTCTTAGTGTCATTTAACAACACATGTTTTTTTGTTTATTTACATTTGGTTTTCATGTAACATTCTTGAAATGTTTGACATAAAGAAAATCTATTACATGTTTGCATGATAGAGCTATTTTTGTTTTGTTTTCTATTGCTAATATAATTTAACAAAGGATATATAAAACATTAGGTGTAAAGCTTGGAATTTTTGTTAGACCAATAAAATAGATGCTAAAAATATATGAAATATATGAAATGAATTTAAATTTGAATTTTACGGGCCAATCCAGTTGTCATTAAAATAGATAAGAGTTTGCCAAATGATGACCCTTAGTGAGAGATGTGTGACTAGCTGTTGTAATGCTTAGAGTGATAATTGTTTGGTTGAATGCTTAAATGTGCCACTTGTAGATGGAATGCCTAGAATGGTAAAAAATGAGTTAAACACACCTTTCCTAAGAGCCTAAGAAGGTGGTATATGGTTTTGTGGGATTAGATTTGATGTGGAGCTAATGTTTAATGCATACTAGTGAATGATATAAGCACTTACACTATCTAACCCAAGAAGCAAAATGGATTTCAAAGCTATGGAAATGCAAATTTAGGAAAGTAAATGTATGATCGAATCAAGGCAGCACAAATTTCCATGCAAGGATATGAAACACGATAAATGAGGTGAGCCCATAGCTGAGATGTGTCAGAGCCGGTCAAGAGAGCCAAATCAGATCATCTAGATAATCGATACTCAAACCCGATGGTCATCACAAAATACCAATGAGTCGCCTGACCATATGATGAGCCGATTGACCTCAAGGCCGAACAAAGGACAACCGCAGAACTGATCGAGCAAAAGATATCTGTCGAGCAGGAAAAGCGGACCAAAAAACTGTGATAGGAACACCAATGAAGCTAGACATGAAGACCACATACTGTCATCACGTGGTTTGTCCGGCTAAGAGACGAACGAATGGGAGCATATCGAGCAAGTGAGGGGTCACCCCATCAGTGAAAAGTCTATTTGTACAATGTATCATGTAAATTATTTTAGTACCCTTGAGTTCCTTCGTATGGGAATAGAATAAAAAGGTAATTGTATATATATGGTATCTCCCATAACTATAAATAGGGAGCCCTTTCATGAAGGAAAACTCTAGACATTATGTTCTGTTATTCTTTCCCTTCTTTTCCTTATCCTATATGCGTTATTCCTTGTGCGTGATTCCGGGACATTTTTGTGTTCAACACTAAAAGGTGTGGTGAGCGTGGACTCATGCCTCAACAAGAAGAGAAGCACGACGCGGTTGTAGAACAAGTGTCCGAGAAACACGAAACCAAGCTAAGAAGAAGGATACCACCGGGAAAATAGTCCGACAACAAGAAGAGATAAAAGAGCAACTAATACTCGAAATGAAGGATTAAATGATAGGCACCTTCCAAGAAGCCTTGGTCAAAGGAGCCCAGAACTCGCAAAGTCAAACCCCGAAAAGAAGTAATGGGCCACGAGATGGACCTCCACCAAACGATCAATGACCCTAGACAGAGGGTGATGGAGACGACAACTCCCATTACCAAGATAGCATCAGATCGGCCCCGGTGGAGAAACATCGCACCGCGCAAACCACGGCTCTCCGCCCTGCAAGAAACACCTTCTCTCAACAAATTTGTGAAGCAAAACCACCCAAAAAATTTATGAACCCTAACCTTGACTCTTATAAAGGTCTCACTGACCTGGCCGGCCACGTAGCCTCCTTCAAGTAAGTCGTAGGCATTCTTAAAATCTCTGACGGGTTCAAGTGCCACATGTTTGTCACCAGGCTAAGAGAATCAACCCTCCGTTGGTTTAGCGTTCTTTTGGTATATCAGGAGATTATTTTTGGCCCACTACTTTAGTGCACAAAAGCCACAAAAAAGTCTCAGTCACTCCTCCAAGCTAAGTAGAAGGAAGGGGAAACCCTCCATTCTTGTATAGCAAGGTTCCAGTAAGAGATGCTGGAAATCCAGAACCTCGAACCTGTAATCGCTCATACCGCCTTAATACAAGGGGTCAAAAGCAAGCAGTTCAAATATGCTATAGAGCTACGTGAGTCATGCTTGATGGTTGAATTTCTAGAAACGGATAGCGTTCACACTGCCGTTCAGGAGTTATTTCTTCACAATCGAGAATAAGACAAGAAGGTAGCCGCAGACATCCAAGTGCAAAAGAGGAGGATGGCCCCCACCTCCTGAGTCACCCTTATTATGATGGCGGATCATGAGGCAAGCAAACTCTGAAGTGTGATCAACATGACAGGCATCTTCGACTCTCAAACCAACATGATGAATGACCAGCAATCCAGATAGAACAACTCATGAAGACCTTTCTAAGGATCTCCTTAGTCTAGCTAGTAGAAGTTATTCAAGATAAGGACTACTTCAAGAAGCTCCACCTAGGGGCACAATAGATGATAACACCATCTGACCCCCTCTTCGATTTTCAAGTGAAAGGAAAGAAGCTCTTGGCTTAATAACACTAACAAACGCTTGGGGGAACTGAGACTGACAGTTTGCAAGGTCCAAAGACTTCATAGGGGCATAACAGACTACTTTAAGAAGTTCTACCTAGGGGCACAACAGATGATAACACCATCTGACCCCCTCCTCGATTTTCAAGGGAAGGGAAAGAAGCCCTTGGCGTAGTAACGCTAGCAGCTGCTTGGGGGAACAAGGACTAACAGTTTGCATGGTCCGAAGACTTTCTAGTGGTATGTTTTCTGGTCTTCTAGAACGCCATCTTCACCCACTCACTGTTGAACAATTTCTGGGTGTAACCTCTACCTATCATGTGGTAGTGAAATTCCAAGGAGGAGAAATCATCATCGTCCAAGGAAATTTGGAAAAATCAAGAATGTGCTACCTCTGAGCGGTGACTAAAGTTAAACAAGAACCACTCAATTTTTAGAGTCGTAATTGTTGACCTCACTTTTGTTGAGGTCTAGCCTTTCTTCCTTAGAAGCTTGGGATCTTGCCATAGAATTTTCCCTACTCCATTAGAAATTCAAAAAACCTCTTCACACTTATTGGAGTTCCATAAGTTTGGTTCTAACCTCTAGCACATAGTAGGATGAAGCCAAGCATGAGGGAGCTCAAGAGGGGTCTCCATAAGAATTGTCTGGCCTTAGGGTTGGCCCTTGGTGGTGTAGTCTTGGTCAGTCTTACACACACACACTTGAACCCTCACTTTCAATCACAACCTAAAACCCTAAACCAAGCATGTGTTGACCTCACTTTTGTGAGGGTCATTTCTAAAACTTGTTGAAATAGGAAGTTTACCAATATCAACTCCCTAAATCTTAAAAAGAGTCACTAAATCCTATTGAACCAATAAATCAACCTTTGATTAAAAAGTCAACTTTAGTCAAAATGGTCAGTTTCTGACCCAATGACCACCCCATTGACCCAATAGGTCACCTTTGACCTAAAAAGCCAACTTTGGTCAAAATGGTCAATTTCTAACCCAATGACCCCCATTGGCCCAATAGGTCACACCTTTGACCTAAAAAGTCAACTTTGGTCAAAATGGTCAATTTTTGACCCAATGACTACCCCATTGACCTAATAGGTCACCTTTGACCTAAAAAGTCAACTTTGGTCAAAATGGTTAATTTCTAACCCAGTAACCATCCCATTGACCCAATAGGTCACCTTTGACCTAAAAAGTCAACTTTGGTCAAATTGGTCAAGTTTTTACCCAATGACCACCACATTGGTCAAACTTTGACTTAACCAGTCAACCCATGACCTGAAAACCATCACATTGACATCATATATTAAACCTTGACCTAAACAGACTAAATTGATTAAATTGGCCAACCCAAGACCTAAAAGATTACCACATTGACATTATTGCTCAATTATTGACTTAATCAACTCAACATTGGTCAAGAAGACCAATACAAAATCCAAAAGTCACCACATTAACCCTTGGATTGACCTAAACTTTAAGTTTGGTTAACATGACAAAATTAAACCCTAAATGACAAAATTTTTAGACCTAATGACCAATCAAACCATGACAAAGTTAAGCAAAGTCAAAATTGGTCACCTTTGGACCAAAATGAGTTAACCTAGGTCAACATAGGTCAACCAGGGTCAACATTCAACTCTAGTCAACATTTATCAAATTTAGTTAAAATACCTAATTTTGAACCAAAAATGATAAAAATTAATTAAATAATTAATCCCAAAATTATTTTGATTAATTCATTGTCTAATAATATAATTTCCAATATTTTTGATTAATTACATAATTAAAATTGGAAATATAATTAAAAAGTCATGAAAATAAAATTTGGACATGTGACACCATTTATGACATAATAAATAGTTTGGAATTTTCAAACCCAATAATGACATCATAGATAACCTCATATGGGTTATACATGACCCATGAGACACTTTACCTATAAGTTAACACATTAAATAACCCATGACACGTCATTTAACCATAATTAAAAATACCATTATGACATAATCATGAAGGATGAAGGAGGTGTCATTCCTTCATGAAAGGCTTAAGAGATGACATGGGTGAGTCATCACTCACCTCACAAGCCATCCAATGAAGAAAATCTTAGCTTAGATCACCCTTACATCATGGGGTGACCTCATAAATACCAAATTTTGGAAAATTAGGAAAATGGAGGTTTATGTGTCATGTTTTAACAAAATCTTAAATGACTTGGTGGATGAAGGATGGCTTGCTCACTTTGAGTCACCACACACCTCTTTCTCATCCAATAGACTTACAATAAATCAAATTCATCAAAGGAGGAGCTTATCATGGCCATTTAAAGGAATGAAACAAATGAGGGATTATGTGTAAAATTCTCCCTCAAAACAAAGCATGAATCACTCATCCCTTTGAAATGAGGTGTCTGGCCAATATATGTGACACCTCAAGCACCTTAGGGATAATCCAATGAGGGAGGAACATCACTTAAATCAAGCCCTTACCAAGGTTAAAATTCATCATGACCAATCCATGCAAATGATGAATAAGTGACTTATGTGTCATGATATCCTCAAAATTATTGAATGAAATGATAATATTACATGGGGGAGGTGAAATCAGACCGAATGAAGGCCTCTTATCCACCTCATGTATGAGAAAATAGGGGAAAGCCAAGACATGAACTCAACTTACACCATGATTAAACCCTACATAGGTTAGTCTTGGAAACATCGGAAAAACTCTTATCCCTCAGCCAAAATCTTATCCTAAGGCATTGATGGTGAAGTTAACAACCTCCCCAGATAAAACCAAGCAAGCCAAGCTCATCCAAAGCCCTCCCATGGCTATAAATAAGTCCAAACCCAAGAGCATCCATAGAGGAGACCAACATATGAGATAGCCAAACACTACTCAAATCCCTTGACCTTCACCACCAAAGTTCTTCTTTAGGACCTAGAAAATTGATCCTCAATAGATTTAAGCCATGAAACCCACTTAGAGCCTATTTGATTGCGCTTTTTTGAGTGCGACGCGGCCTTCTGCCACGAAATTTGTTCGTGGCTCTTGTTTGGGATTCAGCTTCGCGACAAGGTGCCAGGAAGTTTGGGAAAAAGCGGGCCGCGGGATAACCTCCGCGGCTCCGACTTTCTCTGCGCTTTTTTGGCTAGAAAAATTTCGTGGCTCTTGTTTGGGATTCGGCTTCGCGGCAAGGTGCCACGAAGTTTGGGAAAAAGCGGGCCGCGGGATAACCTCTGAGGCTCTGACTTTCTCTGCGCTTTTTGGCTAGAAATTTTTACTCTACCCTCGGCCTTTTGCAAGCCCGAACTCGTCCTCTCCTCTTTCGCCCTAAAATTTCTATCCCCTTTCTCGACCAAGCACGATTCTTTTAAGATAAAAGCGTAACACCCCTCTTCTTCCTCGCATGTTTTGATGAATATCTTTTTCTCCTCTCCTTCCCTACACAAATCTCTCTTCGCCTTTCCTTTCCTCTCAGTTTTTATGTATCAGTTGTTTTTCATGAAGAATCTTGCTAGAAATTTATATCACTTGCAATATTATTTTACAGTTTTTATGTTTAAGTTGCATTTCACTATGAATTTTCCATGATATGTACATCATTTGCAGAGCATTATGTTTCACACTATAATTTTATGCATGAAGAAACCCCATTTGGTGGGGTGCATAGAAAGAAAGGATATGAGATGAATTTCACTTTAGGCACACTATGTAAAAAGTGTTGTTTTCCAGCACTAACCTCTATCACTGGAAACAAGTGACATATGAATCAAAACAATCATGAATACTGTCATCCTCCTTGTTTTTATGTTTCACTTGCATTTCACTATGAATTTCCTATGATATGTATATCATTTGCAGATCATTATGTAGCACACTATAATTTCATACATGAAATAGTCTCATTTGGTGGGGTGCATATAAAAGAAAGGTGCTACATATTCTTGTTATCCAGCCATCAATATTGTCATCCTCTCAGGTTTTAGGTTTACTCACATTTCACTATGAACTTACCAGGATATTTGTATCACTTGCAGATCATTATGTAGCACACTATAATTTTGTACATTAAAAAGCCCCATTAGGTGAGGTGCATAGAAAGAAAGGAGAGGAGATGAATTTCACTGTAGGCACACTATGTAAAAAAGTTGTTTTCCAGTAGCAACCTCTATCACTGGAAACAAGTGACAGACGAATCAAAAGAACCATGAATATTGTCATGCTCCCAGTTTTTTATATTTCACTTACATTTCACTATTAAATTGTCATGATATGTATATCATTTGCGGAGCATTATGTAGCACACTATAATTTCATACATGAAAAAGCCCCATTTGGTGGGATGCATAGAAAGAAAGGAGAGGAAAGCAATTCACTATAGGGACATTATGTAAAATAGATGATTTTCACCCATCAACTTTTCCATCCTCCCAGTTTTTATATTTCTCTTGCATTTCACCATGAATATGCCAGAATCTATAGGTATCACTGATAGATCAAGATTGTATCACACTTTAATTTGATAGATGAAACACAAAATATCATTATTTTAAATATGTTTATATGAATTTAAAAAATATATGTAAACATGTATATAAAACTTAAGTTTAATTCATCTAAAAATTTAAAACATATTATTTTTAAAAATTTTACGAATATTAAACCTCCATACACATAAATATATTAAAATTTTTAAATAGTTTTAACAAATAGTGGCAGTTTGGTCATTTATGCAGAAAAAGCTTCCCGACAACTATTTTTACATAGCTGAACCAAACAGACAACCAGCTTCCCCACAAATGATTCCCCGAAGCAGCTTCTTGGGCAAGTGCAGTACTGGCTGCAAAGGTCGAGAAGGCTGCGCATGCAGCTAGTGCCAAAGAGGCCCTTAATCTCCTCAATTTGGCTAACCCGAAAGGACCCAAAATAGGACATTTTGAGGGTGTGAAGCCAAAATCTCCAAAACTTCAAATTGACCATCCTAAATCCATTTAGGGACTGTGTGATGAGAAGCCCAATTGAAATTGGCCATCCCCATAGCCTCTAAGCCATTGATTGATCAAGCTCATTCAAACCGAGCCCCTTTTAATCAAAATCATATAGGGACTCAATTTGACATCAAATTGAGTTGGGGAAAAGCCTTCTCAGAACCACATGAAGCTTCCAAACCAATCAAATCGAGCTCAAATCGACTGTGTCCAAGGTATGGATTTTCCACTTTAATGGTGTTCGGGTTTCACACTTTGTGAAGCAAACCATTCAAAACACATACATCATCGTATGGATGGGTTCATCATCTTAAAATGATCATATAGAAACAAATTTCACTCGATTTCATCAAGATTCAAGAGAGATCTCGTTCCTAGATCATGGACGGTCTACGGGATCGAAGGGGATGAACAAGATTAACGGATGTCATTTGTTTCCATGTTTTGGAAACGAACGACTGTGATTAAAACCTGCTATCTCCAGTGTTCGGATCCCTGCATAGGATCTATTCTGTTTCTACCCGTCCGAGGACACGCGACAGCTTAAGATTTGTCTGGATTTAATTAAATCCAGATAAACCTTAGAACAGTCAAAATTACAAATCTTTACATAGAAAAATCCTAATAATATGACAAAAATACCCCTGAACTCAACATGAAGAGGAGAAAATTATGAAACCAAAATCTTAATTTTATTCATTGTATTTAATTTTTAAATAATTAAATTCTCTCTGAAATATTTTAATTATTAAAAATTAATTACAAAACTGAAAAATATGAAAATCTGGGAAAATTATCTCTAGTCCCTTAGGAATATCCCCTGATTTTTCTTAGGCTAGAAAAATCCTAGAAAAATCCTTTAAGACACAATTTCCTAATTTTCAAGGAACTTTATAATTATTTATAATAATAATTATAAAATTGAAAATTGGAAAGTGGTTAGGAAATTTAAGGTGACATACAATAACTTTAAAATGACATTTTTTAAGCCATTAAAAAAATTTAAATGACATTTTCAATATTAGGGTTAAAATTTATTATAAGTTAATAACTTAAAACCTTAAAAATCCTATTTTCACTCAACTTAACCTATTCAACAATAGACTAAGTCAAATTTGAGTCTAACCCAAAATAAACTCAAGACAAACCCTAATTGGGTCTAAGACATCAAATTAGACTTAATTAATTTATTAAACCTTAATTATAATAGGTTTAATCTAAAATTAAATTTTAATTAAGTTTAAGGATATATTAAACTTAATTAACTCAGTTAATTAAGTTTAAGGACATTAAACTTAATTAACTTATTAAACCTTAATTATGTTATGTTTAATCCAAAATCAAACTTTAATTAAGTTTAAGGACATATTCAACTGAATTAACTTATTAAACCTTAATTATATTACGTTTAATCCAAAATCAAATTTTAATCGAGTTTAAGGATATATTAAACTTAATTAACTCAAAATTAAACTTTAATTAAGTTTAAGAACATATTAAACTTAATTAACTTAATTAAATTCTAATTACATTAGGTTTAATTTAAAACTAAACTTTAATTAAGTTTAAAGACATATTAAACTTAATTAACCCATTATACCTTAATTACATTAGGTTTAAGTAACTATTCAACCCTAATTAGGTTTAACTCATATTAAATCTAATTGATCAACTTAAACCTTATTTACATTAGGTTTATGTAACTATTAAACCCTAATTAGGTTTAACCCATATTAAACCAAATTATACAACTTAAACCTTACTTACATTAGGTCGAAGTAAGTATCAAACCCTAATTAAGTCTAACATATTAGACTTAATTAAACTATTAAACCTTAACCAACTAAAGTTTAATCAAATCTAAACCCTAATTAAGTCTAACACATTAGGCTTAATTAAACTATTAAACCTTAACCAACTAAGGTTTAGTCAAACTTAAACCAAACTATTAAACCTGAACTAACTAAGGTTTAATCAAATCTAAACCCTAATTAAGTCTAACACATTAGTCTTAATTAAATTATTAAACTTTAACTAACTAAAGTTTCATCAAATCTAAACCCTAATTAAGTCTAACACATTAGACTTAATTAAACTATTAAACCTTAACAAACTAAGGTTTAATCAAACCTATATCCTAATTAAGTCTAACACATTAAACTTAATTAAACTATTAAACCTTAACTAACTAAGGTTTAATCAAATCTAAACCCTAATTAAGTCTAACACATTAAACTTAATTAAACTATTAAACCTTAATCAACAAAGGTTTAATCAAACAAACCAAATTAAATCTAACACATTAGACTTAATTAAATTATTAAACCTTCACCAACTAAGGTTTAATCAAACTTAAACCCGAATTAAGTCTAACACATTTGACTTAATTAAACTATTAAGCCTTAACAAACTAAGGTTTAATCAAATTTAAACTCAGATTAAGTCTAACACATTAGACTTAATTAAACTATTAAACCTTAACCAACTATAGTTTAATCAAACTTAAACCAAATTATAAAACCTTAACTAAGGTTTAATCAAATCTAAACCCTAATTAAGTCTAACACATTAGACTTAATTAAACTATTAAACCTTAACCAACTAAAGTTTAATCATATCTAAACCTTAATTAAGTCTAACACTTTAGACTTAATTAAATTATTAAACCTTAACCAAGTAAAGTTTAATCAAACTTATACCCTAATTAGGTCTAACACATTAAGCTTAATTAAACTATTAAACCTTAACCAACTAAGATTTATTTAAACTTAAACCCTAATTAAGTTTAACACATTAGACTTAATTAAACTATTAAACCTTAACCAACTAAGGTTTAATCAAACTTAAACCCTAATTAAGTCTAACAAGTTAGAATTGATTAAACTATTAAACCTTAACCAACTAAGGTTTAATTAAACTTAAACCCTAATTAAGCCAAATACATTAGACTTAATTAAACTATTAAACCTTAACCTACTAAGGCTTAATCAAACTTAAAAACCAACTTGGTCTAACACCTTAGCTTAATTAAACTATTAAACCTTAACCAACTAAAGCTTAATTATACCTAAACCTAATTTAAGTCTAACCCATATTGGACTTAAGTCAAATTTAACTTAGGTTCAACATGACATGAATCTAAGTTAACCTAAAACCTAACATAAGTCCAACCCACATTGGATTTAAGTCAAATTTAACTTAGGTTCAACATGACATGAATCTAAGTTAACCTAAACCTTACTTAAAGTCCAACCCATATTGAACCTAAGTCAAATCTAACATAGGTTCAACATGACATGTATCTAAGTTAACCTAAACCTAACTTGCACCCAACCCATATTGGATTTAAGTCAAATCAAACTTAGGTTCAACGTATACCTTACTTAAGTCCAACCCATATTAGACTTAAGTCAAATCTAACCTAGGTTCAACATGACATGAATCAAAGTTAACCTAAACCTAACTTAAACCTAACCCATATTGGATTTAAGTCAAACCTAACTTAGATTTAGCATGACATGAATCTAAGTTAACCTAAAACCTAACTTAAGTCCAACCCATGTTGAATTTAAGTCAACTTTAACTTAGGTTCAACATGACATGAATATAAGTTAAACCTAAACCTTACTTAAGTCCAACCCATATTGAACTTAAGTCAAATCTAACCTAGGTTCAACATGACATAAATATAAGTTAAAACCAATGGAATTAAGTCAAATCTAACTTAGGTTTAACCTAAACCTTACTTAAGTCCAATCCATATTGGACTTAAGTCAAATCTAACCTAGGTTCAACATGACATGAATCTAAGTTAACCTAAACCTAACTTAAACCCAATCCATATTGGATTTAAGTCAAACCTAACTTAGGTTCAACATGACATGATTCTAAGTTAACCTAAAACCTAATTTAAGTCCAAGCCATATTGGATTTAAGTCAAATCTAACTTAGGTACAACATGACATGAATCTAAGTTAAACATAAGCCTTACTTAAGTCCAACCCATATTGGACTTAATTCAAATCTAACCTAGGTTCAACACATGAATCGAAGTTAAATCCAACCTATATTGGATTTAAGTCAAACCTAACTTAGGTTCAACCTAAACCTTACTTAAGTCCAACCCATATTGGACTTAAGTCAAATCTAGCCTAGGTTCAACATGACATGAATCTAAGTTAATCTAAACCTAACTTAAACCCAACCCATATTGGATTTAAGTCAAACCAAATTTAGGTTCAACATTACTTGAATCTTATTTAACCTAAACCGTACTTAAGTTCAACTCATATTGGATTTAATTCAAAACTAACTTAGGTTCAACATGATATGAATCTAAGTTAACATAAATCTTACTTAAGTTTAACCCATATTAGACTTAAGTCCAATCTAACTTAGGTTCAACATGACATGAATCTAAGTTAACCTAAACTTTACTTAAGTCCAACTCATATTGGACTTAAGTTAAATCTAACCTAGTTCAACATGACATGAATCAAAGTTAACATAAACCTTACTTAAGTCCAACCCATATTGGACTTAAGTCATATCTAACTTAGATTCAACATGACATGAGTTAAGTCCAACACATTAAACTTAATTAAACTATTAAACCTTAACTAACTAAGGTTTAATCAAATATAAACCCTAATTAAGTCTAACACATTAGACTTAATTAAACTATGAAACCTTAATCAACTAAGGTTTAATCAAACTTAAACCCTAATTATGTCTAACACATTAGACTTAATTAAATTATTAAACCTTAACCAACTAAGGTTTAATCGGACTTAAACCCTAATTAAGTCTAACACATTAGACTTAACTAAATTATTAAACCTTAACCAACTAAGGTTTAATCAAACTTAAACCCTGATTAAGTCTAACACAGTTGACTTAAATAAACTATTAAACCTAAACAAACCATGGTTTAAACAAACTTAAACCAAACTATTAAACCTTAACTAACTAAGGTTTAATTCAATCTAAACCCTAATTAAACCTAACACATTAGACTGAATTAAACTATTAAACCTTAACCAACTAAAGTTTAATCATATTGAAACCCTTAATAAGTCTAACACATTATACTTAATTAAACTATTAAACCTTAACCTACTAAAGTTTTATCAAACTTATACCCTAATTAGGTCTAACACATTAGGCTTAATTAAACTATTAAACCTTAATCACTAAGGTTTATTTAAACTTAAAACCTAATTAAGTATAACACATTAGACTTAACTAAACTATTAAACCTTAACCAACTAAGATTTAATAAAACATAAACCCAAATTAAGTCTAACACATTAAACTTAATTAAACTATTAAACCTTAACCAACTAAGATTTATTCAAGCTTAAACCCTAATTAAGTCTAATACATTGCACTTAATTAAACTATTAAACCTTAACCTACTAAGGCTTAATCAAACTTAAACCCTCAATTAGGTCTAACACATTAGACTTAATTAAACTATTAAACCTTAACCAACTGAAGCTTAATTATACCTAAACCTAAACTTAACTTAAGTCTAACCCATATTGGACTGAAGTCAAATCTAACTTAGGTTCAACATGACATGAATCTAAGTTAACCTAAAACCTAACTTAAGTCCAACCCATATTAGATTTAAGTCAAATTTAACTTAGGTTCAACTTGACATGAATCTAAGTTAACCTAAACCTTACTTAAGTCCAACTTATATTGAACCTAAGTCACATCTAACCTAGTTTCAACATGACATGTATCTAAGTTAACCTAAACCTAACTTGAACACAACTCATATTCGATTTAAGTCAAATCTAACTTAGGTTCAACCTATACCTTACTTAAGTCCAACCCATACTGAACTTAAGTCAAATCTAACCTAGGTTCAACATACATGAATCTAAGTTAACCTAAACCTAACTTAAACCCAACCCATATTGGATTTAAGTCAAACCTAACGTAGGTTCAACATAACATGAATCTAAGTTAACCTAAAACCAAACTTAAGTCCAACCCATATTAGATTTAAGTCAACTCTAACTTAGGTTCAACATGAAATGAATCTAAGTTAAACATAAACCTTACTTAAGACCAACCCATATTGGAGTTAAGTCAAATCTAACCTAGGTTCAACATGACATGAATCTAAGTTAAACCCTATGGATTTAAGTCAAATCTAACTTAGGTTCAACCTAAACCTTAATTAAGTCCAACCCATATTGGACTTAAGTCAAATCTAACCTAGATTCAACATGACATGAATCTAAGTTAACCTAAACCTAACTTAAACCCAATCTAGATTGGATTTAAGTCAAACCTAACTTAGGTTCAACATGACATGAATCTAGGTTAACCAAAAACTTAACTTAAGTCCAACTCGTATTGGATTTAAGTTAAATCTAGTTGAGGTACAACATGACATAAATCTAAGTTAAACCTAAACCTTACTTAAGTCCAACTCATATTGAACTTAAGTCAAATCTAATCTCGGTTCAACATGACGTGAATCTATGTTAAATCCAACCAATATTTGATTTAAGTCAAATCTAACTTAGGTTCAACCTAAACCTTACTTAAGTCCAACCCATATTGGACGTAAGTCAAATCTAACCTAGGTTCAACATGACATTAATATAAAGTAATCTAAACCTAACTTAAACCCAACCCATATTGAATTTAAGTCAAACCTAATTTAGGTTCAACATAATATGATTCTAAATTAACCTAAACCGTACTTAAGTTCAACTCATGTTGGATTTTAACTCAAAACTAACTTAGGTTCTGTTGACCTCATTTTTGATGAGGTCTTCCCTTCTTCTTTTTAGTGCTTAGGATCTAGCCTTAGGCTTTTCCTTTAACTATCTTAGAGGACTAGAATTGGGACCCACCTTTTAGAAATTCAAACCACTTCTTAACTCCCCGCAAACTCTACAAACTCGACTCGTAGACCCCTAATCACCTAGAGGGTTGAAATCGAATGTGGAAGTTTAAAGGATGAGTTCCTATAGACTCTTTGCCTTAGGATCGCCTCGAGTGGCCTCGTTCAGTGAAGGGGCCGACTTACACTACACCTACACACTACATTTCCACACACTTCCTAAAACCACACCCATACCCAACTCGACCTCCGACTCATGTAGGTGATTCACATGGATGGTCCTTAACCCCTAAGCCTTGGCTAAGAGGGTTAGGAACAACATAGTGAATGCCTCAAATGAGCCCCTTCATGGCTCATGTGGGCTTGAAATGGCTTCATGGCTCAACCAAAATGATTTCATTCCACTCAAATTCACCCAATCTTCAATTCCCCAAATTTTCAATTTTTGACCCCCGGACCCTACACCCGCTAACCTTACCCAAAACTCTTGAAATTACCCAAATTTCTCAAAAATTTCCAAATTACCCAAAATTCTCCAAAATTAATCCCAAAAATTCCCACATCACTCAAATTGATCATCCATACCCAAAAATACCAAAAATTCCAAAAATACCTCCCAATACCCTCCAAATACCCAAAATACCCCTCTTGACCCAAAAATCAAAAAATTCAGAAAATTCCCAGAAAATTCCAGAAAATCCCAAATATTCCCAATTTCATTTTGTCCAACTACACCATGGGCCAATTTTGTCAATTCACCCTACTTTTGTCAAAACCCCAATTCGACCCATTTTAACCCAAAGTAAACCCAATGTCAAACCAAACCTACCCAATTGACCCCAATTTTGGTCCAATTCAATTCTAAACTTCAATTCAACATTCCCAATACCAATCTAGACCAAATCTAAGTTCAATTTGGTTGACATTTGGGTCCAATTTCACTTTTGCCTTAAAGCCCAATTTGGACCCATAACCCAAACCTAACCCAAATGAGCCCAAACCCCAAAATCAAAACCCAACCAAAGTCAAAACCTCTTTGAAACACTCCCATAAACATTTCTCAACATTGATTTTATATCAATTTCAACCCTAGCCCAACATTAGCCCAACTTGGCCCACTTGGACCTACATAGGCTCACTTACCAAATAAATCCAAATTCAAACCAATTCAGCTTCAAATCACATCAAATTGATTCCAAGCCCTTCATAGAACATTCCTAAATCAATTATGACATTTATTTGACAAAGTTCTTCACAAAAATTTTTTTCCAAATGCTCATCCTAAAATCAAAAGCCCATTTCCCTTAAACTTTCCTAAAAGCCCACTCCCTTCAAATTCAAAAGCCCAAATTCATCCAAAGCCCACATGACACTTCCTTTCATCATCCATTTAATCAAAATTGTCCCTAAGTTCCAAAATCATCAATCAAATAATTCCAAATCAAGCCACATGCCAAATCACCCCAAAAAATCCAAAATTCTTAAAACCCATTTTTATGAAATTGACCCAACCTTTTCCCAAGCCAAATGGAGCCATGGAGCCATGCACAAGCCATATGCAAGCCATGAGAGTCTCTTTACATGTCACCATGCCATTTTGGGCAAAAGGAGGAGACTCTTTCCTTAATTCCTAAAGGTGATTAACCACTCCCATGATTCCCCTTAACCATGCTTATGCCTAATTGTGCTTGGATGGTGACTTGACCCTACCGATTATGCTGAGCCAAATCACTTTTCCCTCGACCAAAACCAGGCCTCGGGTGGTGCACCTAGCCCAAATGGGTGGGTTGACCCATTTAGGTTCAAATTTAGCCATGGCCCCATTTCATCTAAATCAAACCCTTTACACATGGCCAATGCTAATTGATTGCACTAAGCCCCGACCCGACCTCCCCGACAAAGATGGTGACCAATGCTCGGCCGGCCGGCCACTGTGCCGCCGGAAAACACCATGGCCGAGAGCTCACATGTGAGCCAACATTGAAATTCTCACTTGCCGAGCCGCCCCATGCCTAGTGGTCACCATGGTCGTTCTTCTCCTCACCGGAGCAAACTGATCCCATGCCTCAACTCCCCCTGGGAGGCCCTCCTCCCTCTCCTATTTAAACTCCACCCCTCTCGGCCATGAGAGGAGCTAAGCACAAACCTTGCCAAAACTCTGCCAAAATTGTTCCAGACCCTTCTCCACTCTTAGAGCACTTGATCCCCAAGTGAAATCCCCCGCCATTTCTCCTCCGTAAGCTCAATTTTAGAGTTGAAATTCCACCCAAAACCAGGACACTTCTCCACAGTGAGCCAATTCTCAAATTGATTGGCTCTACACCTTCACCGTACCGAGGGAAGGTGTCCACCAGCAAAAGCCCCATCTCCGAGCCACCCGAGCTTGCTCCAGCCCTCCAAGCTTTGTGATCGGGCTTGGTCGAAATCATATCCGGACAATTCACTGGACCAGGAGACTTCATCCGGAGCTTGCGGGATCCAATCGAAGGTGCAATAACTCTCGGATTGAAGCCACACTTCTCCGAGCCAAGGTATGAGCTAATTCTTCATCCCGAGCTTCGGAGATTCTCTATTTCAAATGCCTTAGTTTCAATGCATGTTAACCGTATAGATGTGTTTGTCTCTTC
Organism: Papilionanthe hookeriana x Papilionanthe teres; assembly: GCA_022702705.1. Lineage (NCBI taxonomy): Eukaryota > Viridiplantae > Streptophyta > Magnoliopsida > Asparagales > Orchidaceae > Papilionanthe > Papilionanthe hookeriana x Papilionanthe teres. The sequence goes on from CM040430.1 coordinate 106,443,482, forward strand.
AAGACGAATCCATAGAGTATAAGAACATAAAAATCCATTGAGAATCGAGTGAGATCTTAGGGATTTAGTGTGGACGGCTCTCGGGTGAGAACACTTGGGGACGATGAACGGATGTCGTCCATTCAATACACGCGCGGACGAACGGCTCAGATGGCGTCGGACCAGGAAACGGTGCTGAGAACCGCGGGGCCCGGCCGCCGACTCGAGTGGCGGCGTCGAATGGGAGCGCGCCGCGTGGCCTTTCGGAGTCGCCGAGGATGCGCCGGCGCCGCGTGGATAAATAGAAAATTAGGGTATTTTCTTATTTATTTAATTCCCTAAACTTCAAAAATTCATATCTCTCGTGTAGAAAAATCATAAAAATAAAATAAAAATACCCTCTTGCTCAGATGAACGGAGGAGAATAATGTGGAAAAGAAATCATTTAATTTCATCAAGTATTTTATTTTTTGTAATTTATTTACTCTCTGCATTATTTTAATTCTCCATGCATGTACACAATTCACCATGGCATGAGACCATAGGGCTTTTGAAGCCTCTGAATTTGGGAACATTCCCTGAATTTTCCAAAGTCAGAGGCCATCCCTATGAAGAGTTATTGATTTTTCAAGTTCATGTTACTGTTTTGAATATTTTAATTCCAATAAATAGCATGTTGTGAAATAAATTCTAGAAAAATTTGGTGATGTTGCTTATGACCAGAGAACCCTAGGAAAAATAGGTTTTGACTTAGTTCATTTAAAACAACCCTAATTGGCTTAAACACCCAAAATAGGTCTTTAATTAATTAGAGTTAACCATGCATCAAATTGACTTGAAATCAATTCTCCACTGACCTTTAGGATCAGAGGAATCCACCATAAAAATTTGAGGTCAATTGGACTTAGTTAGCCCCACTAATTGGGTCGATTAAGCCACTTAGCCATTTTAAACTTTAAAAATTCATAACTTTTAAAATACCTTTCAAAAATTCACCAAATTGGCTTTGGAGCCTCTCTGATATCAGGGGAATCTAAGAAAATTAAAATTTCAATTTTCTAAAAAAGTTGACTTTTAATAATATTTTAATATTTTTAATAATTAAAAAATAATAAAAATCACAAAAATAATAAAATTCACCAAAATGTCACATTTTGAATTTTAGTCACTTAGGAACAAATCCCACATTTTTCTTAGGTCTATTTAGTGAGATATTAAATTTTAAAGCTTTAAGGTAATTTTAAAATTTAAAAAAAAATGTATTTTCTAGCATTTTCACTAAAATAATTATAATAAATCATAGAAAAATCAGAAAATTTCAAAATTTGCTTCTCTGATTTCCTTGATATCAGAGAGATTTTTGAAAAATATAAAATTCATTTTTCAACACTTATTTTATTTTTAAATTAATTAACACTCCAAAACTTAAAATAATTATAATAAAAATAATATAATTCAAAAACCACCAAAATTAGTCCAAGTGGTCCTCTAGTCATTAGGAATGTCCCCTAATTTTCTTAAGGACAGAAACTTTCCCTTGGTCATGTTATCAAATTTTCCTTGAAAATCTCTATTTTCTACCAAAAATAATTATATAAATAAATTAAATACAGAAAAATCACATTTTCTCCTCTCATGTCTTTATTGGCATATGAGTGAAGTCACATAAAAATTTCAAGTTCATTTGAGCTCAATTTAGTGAGTTATAAAATTATTAAGCTTAAAGGGTAAAATGGTAATTAAATTTTAATCCTTAATTAAAACTTTAGGTTTAATAAAAAAAAATTAACAAGTAAAATATTTGATCCTAATCTGATTTGGATGATTGAAATTTAAATAATTAAAGGGTAGAAACCCATTAAACAATTTTAAAATGATTAAACTTTAATTAAATAATGGATTAAATTTGGAAGAATAACAAAATTGGAATTACTAAAATAGGGATATTATTAGGAAGAGATTTATTCTTTAATTTAAAAATCCCTAAATTAATTATCTCATTAATATTCAATTCTTAATTAAAATGATAACTCAAATTTAAAATATTAAAAGACTTAATCATTAAACTAAAATTAAATTAAACTCTTTTAAAATTTCAATTAAAATTAAATAAATAAAATTAAATTAGAATTAAATTAAATTAAATTAAATTAAATTAAAATTAAATTAAATTAAATTAAATTAAATTAAAATTAAATTAAATTAAATTAAAATTAAATTAAATTAAACTAAAGATTAAATTAAATTAAATTAAATAAACAAATTAAATTAAATTAAATAAACAGATTAAATTAAATTAAATTGAATAAATTAAATTAAATTAAAATTAAATTTAAATTGAATTAAATTAAATTAAAAATTAAATTAAATTAAATTAAATTAAATTAAATCAAATTAAATCAAATTAAATTAAATTAAATTAAATAAAAATTAAATCAAATTAAATTAAAATTAAATCAAATCAAATTGATTAAACATCAAATCAAATTAAATTAAATTAAAACTCAATTAAATTAAAATAAATTAAATTAAGTTGAATTAAATATAACATTACCAAAGACATAAAGCATTCAAAATAAATCTAAAATAACTTGAACACTATTCCAAATTTAAACCCATTAATGGAAATTAAACTAAATCACAAATCATTTGAATACTAATTTACCCTCGAAAGCTTTGGTTATCATAACTCCTAAATAGAACATTAAATGAAATGTTACTTCCCTCATAGGATATTCAAATGTCCTAGTTCACCGAAGCAAGATAACAACAAAACTTGAATTCCCGACGATTAATTCATTTGTATAATTAAATTCATTTGGACTTAAAACAATCCTAGAAATATTGAAAAGATGTTTAAGATTCTTCTTAAGCACTTCCTCAATATGATATGACATTTATAAGAACAATTGAATTTAATTATTCTTCGATGAAGAAAATCGTCTTCAAACAAAAACACAAAGAACCTAGACGTCATAGGAAATGACTAGCTATAGGATTAGGAATTTGGTAGAAAACCATAACCCTTACCTTAGCTTTACCTAGGAACTTGCTTAAATATTCTAATTATGTTTTAAGTGCAGCTTGGAATAACGGGAAGACCCTCCAGTGTACGCTTTTATTTTATTGCAATTTACTTTCTTGCAATTTACATTATTGTAATTTATTCAACTGCAATGCACTTACTTTTCTTGCATGGTAAACAACTGTTGCATGAAAACCCACACCTTTAGGATAGTCCCTAAAACTGAAACCAAAACTAAAGTAAAAGTCATTGCAAGATAAAATTCACCGCCACAACATTTCAAAATATAAAACAACTCAAAATTTAATCACAAACGAACACAAAACTACAATTGCAACTAAATTAAAACGTCCCTGTTGGATGATCGGGAATACCTCGGATGATGTAACCTACGTGTTGCTAACGGGATTTCCCACGGTCTAAATGAAAGTGTGGAACTCATTCAGTTGAGTTTAGCAAATTCATCTGGACTAAGTGAATCCGATAAAAATAATGATGCCGGAAGGATGGAACCGTGGGATCTTAACCGGTGTCGTTATAATCAACTTTAAGATTTGTTTTAATTAAAACACAAGAAACACTTGGAAATTAAGATTTTCTCTAAACCAAAATACTTTTTCTCATCCTCTGATTTATGACTTCTAAAACTAAAACCTCTCGCAACAACAAGGAGCTCGGAGCATGGTGGGCAAGCACGGCCATCGTCATCAAGAAAACCCGAGTCTACTTCAACAAAACTTTCCTAGAATTAAATAACAAAGCCATAGGACTTCGAGGTAGTTTGCCTAGTGCAACATAAATCCTCAACTCTTCGTTAGGCACTTGCATTGCAAATTAAGCCCTAACCGGTCTTAGGATTCCGAGGTAGTCTTCCGGTACGACAATAAACCCTCACATCTTCGAGGCTATTTGTTTGATTTTATCATACAAATATAAGCCCTAATTAATTAAAATTGGCAAGATCAAAACATTTAAATAAATATTAGGACTTTCCTAAACTCAAGCCAAACAATAGGATAGTCGGGAAATTACCAAAGTTCGCTTCGAATCTGTAATTTCTCCTACCTTTCTTCCTTTGGATTCACAAAACAAAATGTTCCAAATTTGATCCATTCCCTATTGAAACTCCAAATTTCAATCCCTTGAAAAATCTTAAACTTTGAAATCCTTCGAGAGCAGAATTATTGATTATTATCGAGAGTTTTCTTAGGTGATTCCCATCACTTGAGATGTAATTAACTATAGGGGCTTGCCCTTATAGGGAATTTTAAAGAACCCAGGTAATATAAACCATGTTTAATGTTTTCATATTAAGCAGGGGAAACTTGTCGGCTTATAAAATTGGTTCGCAGACCAAACGGATGTCACAAATCTTCTAGTTTATTTAATCGAGCCCCACCGTCAAGCAGTGTGTCTATCCTTAGGGATAGATACACTGTTCGTGGTGCGGTGCTCGTTTACATAAACTATTTGGGATGTGAGATCGGTTTAATCTCATATCTTAAAACCTTCAAATTTAAAATTATTTTCAAAATCAAATACTACTTTTCAAATTATTTATTTTAATTAAATTAAAAATTCGCCGACGAACTTCGTTAGGCGACCCCCTTTTCAAAATAAAACACACGACCTAAAAATATGCCGACAGGATTTCTGGCGACTCCGCTGGGGAAAATTCCTCTCTCCATTTTAATCAAATAATTCTGCTTTCAAAAATCGGTAGTGCATCCATGTCCTTGGTGGATCAAACTACCCCTCTTTCCGTTGGAATACTATGTTCATTTCTATCTTGAATGAGTATAGCCAACATTCTTTCGGATTTAGGAGCAACTGTTTAGACACCCCTAAACAGAGAGGTTCCGAGATCCTTTTACCTCATTTTTGAGGTGGGGTGGACCCCCAATAGGTGTTAGTTTAGGAATGATCCTCCGAGTCGAGAAGTCTTGCTTAAGACTTTCTTTTCCTTTCCAACTCTGAATCGGATTCCTTACCTTCTCTATACCTTTGAACATTCCGTTCTAAATAAACAAACCCTCTAATAAGTGATTCTTTTAACAAATGATTCCTTCTTATAAATACATGAACAAAAATGAGTTCGGACTCTTTTCAATTCCTTTCTTTTCGTCCTAAAGAAAAGAAGCATAACTTGGGACCGACAACCTGAATCTACCCTGCGTAAATGGAAGCCCCGAAGCCGATTTTCTCCTTCACCAATGGACCGGACTTCGCCGTCTATAAGGATGAGCCGCCCGACAATGGGATCATCCGATTCGGACGAGGATTTGAAAACACGAATGTAAAAGTCACCGACGTCTCCCTCTTTGCACTGACGAACAAGGTATCTGAAGCTGAGGAACCGCTGCTTGAGTTCAACCTTAGGTCGACCCAAGAGTTTCCTCCCCTGCAAAGGATCCCGACTAGGAGGAGTACTGCCGTCCGCGAGAGGACCGTTCTTACTACCCCCACCGGTCTAGTTGTTTCGCACCTACCCCGATTTCTCGCCAAATCAAAGGGGAAAGAAATCCGTAACTATGGTAAACCCGTTACCGTGGAGGGTACGAGATCTTCCCGTAAGACCTTCGTTTTCGAAATCGGGTCCAGCTCAAAGATTCCGTCACCGACAAGGACCCAAAGAAGAAACAAAAGTAGAAGGATCGCCGGAGAAGCCGGAGCCGCCGAGATTGCTTTCCTGGAGGAAATTCCGTAGCCGCCCGAATATACACCGCTACCGAATATACACCACCGCCCGACTACATACCACTTTTGGGAGGAAGCAGGTTCCATCCCCTCTCCGCCGCGGAGGATGAGGAGAATGTTCGCAAGATTGCTTCCACATTACCTCGACCCCGCATACTACAACGATAGCCGCAAGAAAAGAACTAGAACTACGCCGTTTGCTCGACCGCAAACTTTAGTAGAAAAGTTAGCAAGGAAGGAAAACCGCCCCGTATCGGAAATTCTACGAAGGATAGGGCGGGTGCCGGCCAAATCCCATCTCGGGCCCCGAGTAGAGCCCGCCGTCATGACGAGAAAAGCCAAGCAAGAGAATGAAGGCTAGCCCGCCCGTCGTAGTCTCGGGATTACAGATTAGGGAGGATACCACCTTCCAAGCATTTGGCCGACGTGCACCATCCGGTCCTAGACCTTCTGCTGCTAGAAGGATGATATGGCGTCCCACTACTGGGCAGTTGAGATTGAAACATCAGCCCGAGAAAGAAAGTCTCGTCAGGAGGCTGGAATCTGAAGAAAGTGCTACTGCGATAAAGGGGACTCGTGAGAAAGGGACTCGGCAGCTATCGCATGACAACCGCAAAGACACACAGAAAGCCCCGCTGGAAGATGCCATGGAAAAGTTGAGAACCGATATCCGACGATCGGCAAAAGAAAGAGAAGAAAAGTTCAGAGATGAGATCGATTCATCGGAGTTCATGGACGACGAATATGCAGAAATCAATATGGTTGAGACATGAGCTCATCGCCTTCGCAAGGTGCTCCCGCAACGCGCAGAAAGAGAGGAGCCGGAACCGATGAGAAGACAGCCTTCAGGAAAAGGACGACACGATCGCTCAAATGGCGAAAAGGATGGAAGAGATGGTCGTAGCTCCGGCCACTCTCCCGTAGTCAAGTACAACCACATAGAGAGACACCCCGCGAGGTCATTCACATCGTAGACGGAGGAAAGGAGATTACATCCGTCAATGGGGATGACCAGCTAAAAAAGGACATAACACAAAGTATGATCCCTGAAAAGGATATCAAGAACTTGGTAGAACAGCAGGTGCGAGAAGCCTTAGCACAATCGAAGAACGGGACATCCATTCGGACGGGTAGACCTTACCCGAAGAATTCGACGCTGTCCAATACCCGAAAGGCTTCGTACCACCTCTGTTCAAGACATTCGATGGAACCGGAACCCCCGACAAGCATGTTGCACACTTTCGTGCCGCTTGTTGCAATGTCGGCGGGAGCGATGCGTTACTCTTCCGACAGGCTTCGTCGGCCATCGTCGGGAATCGCCTTCGACTGGTATGCAGAATTACCCAATGGTTCAGTGAAGACATTCTCAGAGCTAGAGAGCCTCTTCATCAAGCGGTTCGCCGGAGCTCAGCACCACATCACTATAGGTGATTTAGTGGTAGAGAAACAAAGGCCGAATGAAACTTTAGTGGATTACATACTTCGATGGAGAAATTTAAGCATGAAGTGTGAACCACAACTGCAAGAACAACATGCAGTCGGCATCTTGCTTAAAAGCATTCACGGCCCGATAAGCACTTCTCCTCAAAGGATTCACTATTAAGACTTTTGAGAAGTTGTTAAGCAAGGCCGGAAGCTTGCAAGAAGAGGCGAAGCAATTAAGTTTCGCCGACAAGACGGACAAGCGAAGCCGGTGAAGACCTTCGAAAAGAAATCCGGGATCATTGCAGCTAGCTGATAAAGGCGCAACCGATGCAAATACCACCGTAACGGCCGCAAAGAACCACAACAGAATTACCAAGAACCCCGGTCCAACGTATCAGTCGTCTCCAGCAGATGAACAACCGCCTCGTCCGCAACGTACATTAAGGGAGCTTCGAGCGGAGAATATCCGTTCAAAAATGAAGCAAGTACTCAAAAATGTTCCGTAGCCTAATGAAAACTCCGGATTTCCACCGCGTAACCTAAAAGACCGGAGGAAGTCAATAAGAAAGGTGATCCCAACTTTTGCCCCTACCATCGGATGCTTGGGCACAAGATAGAAGATTGCATTACCTTTAAAAGTTGGCTCAACGACAACCTTCGGAAAGGAAATATAACAATCCCGAAGGAGTACATGAAGGAACCCCGTAAAGGAGGTTCCGTCAATGTTATCTCAACCGATCCCGTCATTCCGATAGATCCCTATGCAACCGACGATGGATGGACTACCGCTCGGACGAGGTCTTCGAAGAAGATTTTAGACAACATCCGAACCGCTTCGGTGCAAGCTTCAATTCGGAGTTCGAGACCCGTTAAGCCGGTACTATCACTTGCGATAGAAGAACCACCTCGACAGAGACAATCGAAGAAAAGAAGAAAATTGACGAAGAAGAGAGGACCGAGATTCCTAAGGCTAGACTAGGGGCCGCTTATCCTAGGATAGTTGTTTCCGATTCGGGGAGAAATCCCTCGAACCTCTCGATTTTGTATGATTATCTCGCTCACTTCGGTGGGATCATATAATGATAAGGGTGATGGCGTTGGCTACGTTTTGACTGTTTCTAACGATTACGTAACTAGCAACAATCCGGACATCGACTTCGATGCCAACAACAATTCTCAAATCATACACGTTCTCGACAATCAAAATAACGAAGAAGACATCCATCAAGGAGGCTACGAGAGTTCAACAAGCAACGGATCTATCTGTGAGTTTCGAGGAGATCCAAGCATTACGATAGAGTTAGAGCCTTCGTATTTTGAAGATAATCCGGAAGAGCCCGTCATTCCGATTCATGAGGAGACACCGACAAGTTCAACACTAGATTCGAAGAAATTACGTAAGTCAACTTAAGAAGTGGAAGAGTTCTACCTCCAAGAATGGGTCCAAAGGATAAAGGAAAGCGTGTAGTTGTTCAAGAAGAACCAACCCCAGCAGAAGAAATACCCATTCGAGAAGAAGTCGAGACACATGGAAACAAAGTGGACTACAACGTGCTAGCCCATCTTAGGAAACTACCGGCCAAACTGAGCATTTACGATGATCTCATATTATCAAAGGAGATGAGAGAAGCTCTGATCAAGGCCTTACTTGATCCAGAAATTTGCTTAGCTCAAATGGCCGGAGATTCCTTAGATGAGGTTTGCTCGTTAAAGGAACAACGAGGCGTTACCTTCACGGACAATGACCTTCTACTTGGGACAGCAGATCACAACTGACCGTTGTACATTTCGCTTACAATCGGAAAATTTACACTCTCCGCAGTATTGGTGGATCCAGGAGCATCAATCAATATAATGAGTCTTCGAACACTAGCATACTTGGAAATTGATGCTCGCGAGCTCGAAGCCGACAAAATGTTATTAAGAGGATTCAACCGTAAAGGAGAAAGAGCCCTCGGGTCAATAATGCTACCGATGAAGACCGGTGATTTAGCAAAGACAACCGCAAAATTTCATATAATCGATTCGAAACGTCGTTCAACGCTCTACCGGGCCGACCATGGATACATGAAAACAGGATGGTACCATCATCTCGCACCAGGTGCATCAAATACTACGATGGAGGGGAACAAGGCATCAAATGTGACTTGCAACCATTCTCCGTACATGAAATTGGAATCCATGAAGATGCAGCTTATTATGCACCGCCGAAGAAAACAATCTTCTCCGGAGATACCGTAACAAATGAAGCAAAGAAAGTTCGAGACAACGAAGAACCTCGAAGTTCTAGTCCAACGCTCACTCACCACTCCCTTCCGGCGAGATGGTGAAGGTTTCTCCACAACTCGCATCCGAGGTCGAGGCCGGGACGAGGCCGTGGAAGAGACGTTAGGACGATTGGACGGAGGAAACCAGCCATCAATGTTGATCGGGAAGATAGTTCCGAAGAAGAAAAAGAAATCAAACAAGAAGCAACGGCAATAAGTCGAAGAAGCCGCAATTCAAGATCTCCCTCGAAGATGAGAAGAACGAAGAATACAAATCAATGTACGAGAAGATTAACCACTACGTACATACTATGACCCTAACCCCGATCCATTCTAATAAGATCGAGGGTATGGTGGTCAAAGAGGTACGTAGCGACGGTGCGAAGCCAATCAAATTCTACCGTGGTGCTTCTTCCTCCAAAACCGAAAATAATGTACAATTCGAAGATGTCACTTCATCGAATTAATGGAATTACCTTTTGAGTGGTACTCTCCCCGTGTTCAAAATTTAATTCAACGTGGTTTCTTACCTCGACAATGGACAAAAGGCCAATCACAACATTTTGAAAAATTATGGAATAACTCCGGTCGTCCACCCAATTCAAAGCATGGACTCGGATTCGGCACAGTAGGGTCAGTTGACGATACTGAATTTTGCTTGGTTGTCACTTGCAAGTCCAATGAAAACTGCATGGAAACTACAGACGAACTCGAAGATGTACAAATTGGAGACGCTCCACCAGAATTCGAAGAAGAAATCAAATCTACAATAGATGAGTTAACGGAAGTTAACTTAGGTACTAGCGAAGAGCCTAGACCTACCTTTGTTAGCTCCTTACTCAATAAAGAAGACTCCGAAGAAATAATCAAATTATTAATGGAATTTAAGAACTCGTTTTGCTTGGAACTACGATGAAATGCCGGGATTGGCTCCGCAGGTTGCGTACCATAAGCTAGGAGTGGATCCTACTTCTATCCCGGCCGACAAGGTCCCGAAGAATGCGTCTAGAAATCGAACAACAAGTCATAGCCGAAGTTAAAAAGCTAATAGACGCTAAATTTGTCCGCGAAGAACAATACCCGACTTGGCTAGCCAATGTAGTTCCACAATAAAGAAGAATGGTCGGATCGTAATTTGTGTGGACTTCGCAGATCCGAACAAGGCATGTCCAAAAGATGAATTCCCTCTACCGATCCCTGAACCGATGATCGACATTGCTTCAACACATGAGATATTCTCATTCATGGATGGATCTTCGGGATACAACCGGATAAAAATGGCTCCGTAAGATGAAAAGCTTACAAGCATTCAGAACGCCGATCGGAGTATTTTGCTACACAGTGATGCCATTCGGACTGAAGAACGCAGGAGCAACCTACCAGAGAGCAATGACAAGAATTTTTGATGATCTCATCCACAATCAAGTCGAATGCTACGTGGATGATGTGGTCATCAAAAGTAAAGTAAAGGAAAACCACTCGTATGATTTGAGAATTGTTTTCGAACGATTAAGACAATTTAACCTTAAGATGAATCCCTTAAAATGCGCCTTCGGCGTCACCTCCGGAAATTCTTAGGATTCGTTGTCCGACATCGTGGAATTGAAATCGACCCGGAAAAGATTAAAGCTATCTTAGAAATGCCACCTCCCAAAACCTCGAAACAACTACGATCTTTTCAAGGGAAGCCGGCATATCTTCGACGCTTTATCTCAAACCCGTCGAGTAGGTGTCAGCCTTTCTCGGCACTAGTTAAAAAGGACGCCAAATTTATTTGGGAAGAGAAATGCCGAAGGCCTTCGAAGACATTAAACAATATTTAATGACACCTCCCGTCTTAGCGAGCTCTGGCCTCGTGGTAGATCACGATACTTTACACCGCGGCTTTAGATGACTCTCTCGGAGCCCCGTTAGCCTGTGTCAATGATGAGGGTAAAGAAAATGCTCTTTACTACTTAAGCCGTCGTTTACTTCCGACGGAAGTAAGGTATCCCGCAATTGAAAAGCATTGTTTGGCCCCGATCTTCGCCGCTCAAAAGCTCAGGCACTACATGCTTTCTCATAAGGTCAACCTGATCTCGAAGTTTAATCCATTGCAATACTTGATGACTCGTCCAACACTTTCCGGCAGACTTGCCAGATGGTCAATGATATTATTGCAATTCGATATAACTTTCGTGCCTCTTCGTGCCGTAAAGGGACAAGTCTTAGCAGACTTCCTCGCAGCACACCCTTTGCGGCGAATCTCCTCTCAATGATGATTTGCCGGATGAACAAATAATGAACTTAGAAGACCCCGATGATCGACGTTGGGAATTATATTTCGACGGAGCATCTTCAAGCACACAAAGACGAAGAATCGCAAGTGATAAGTGCCCGGTAAGGCAGGAATCGGGCTAATCTTTATAACGCCGGAGCGGGGGATGTTAAGATACTCCTACCACTCGATCGAACCGTGTACAAACAATGAAGCGTAATACGAAGCCCTCATAACAGGACCGGAATTAACTATTCAAATGGGGATAACGGACATCAACATCTACGGGGATTCACAGCTTAATCATTCAACGATCGTCGGACAATATAGAATTTTTAAACCAAGACTCGAACAATACTTCCAAGATGCCATACAATTGTTGGAACGATTCCAAATGTGACAATCTACAAAATTCCTAGAAAGAGAATGCTTTAGCAGATGCTTTAGCCCGTCTCGCAAAAGAATTTGCTCGTTTGCAAGATGAATCAGTGGAAGTGTCGCTTCACGGACGTCAGGTCCTATCACAACTCGACATATGCACAATACACAAATCGGAAAAGAAAAAGAATCAGTCGCAGAAGAAGGATGTAAAACACGTAAGATTAGGCGACGACCATCGATGTACTACTCGCAAACAGAAAGCTACCAGACGATAGGTCGCTAGCCCATCGCATCAAGAAAAGAACTCGTCTTACGCATTAATAAACAACACATCGTACGAAGGTCTTTTGATCAAATGTGGCTAAGGTGCTTAAGCGGGTCCGAGGCCCGTGAAATCGTTAAAGAGGTGCATTCAGACTCCGTGGCGCTCACCGGCCGGGTCCAAAGATGAAAATGAAAATTAAAAGACTAGGGTACTACCGGCCCTCGATGATGACCGACCGCATGAAAATCGCCAAGAGCCGTCATCAATGCCAAGTGCACGGAGTGGTTCTACACCAACCTCCAAATGTGCCGCACCCGACAATTGCGTCGCGGCCATTTGAATGTCGGGGCACGTATATAGTGGGTCCAATAGAACCACCATCTTCAAAAGGACATCGTTTCATTCTTGCGGCTACGGATTACTTTTCCAAGTGGGCAGAGGCGGCTCCACTTCAGAGAAGTGAAAGCACACCACGTGCTACGCTTTTCAAGAACCAAGTTGTCTACCGTTTCGGAGTGCCGCGCAATCATCTCGGATAATGGGCCGGCATTCGAAGCACACAAATCAACAATTTTGTCGAGAGACACGGAATCGACCGGCGATACTCAACAATTTACTACCCAAGAGCAAACGGCCTCGCCGAGGCTTTTAATAAAACTCTCGTTCAAATCTTAAAGAAAACCTCTGGACGATAATAAGAGAAATTGGCACGAGAAATTGTTAGAAGCCTTATGGGCCTACCGGACAACCTTCGAACTCCTACTCAAGCTACACCTTACGCTCCGGTGTATGGGTCCGAGGCAGATGTTACCTTTAGAGGTTCAACTTCCTTCACTCGGAATTGCAGTTGCAAACAAGATCACGACGTAAGAGAACGCCAAATTACGACTCGAAGAATTAGAAAGCTCGGAAGGGAAAAGACTTGCAGCAAGCAACATGAATTTAGAACTATACCAAGCTAAGATGGTTCAAGCCCATGACAAACCGGTCCGCCCAAGAACCTTCAAAGTTGGTGACTTAGTTCTCGTTCTCAAGAGACCTATTCTTGCACACCGCAAGATAAGAGGAAAATTCGAACCCACTCGGGAAGGACCGTTTCGTGGTTGAAACAAGTATACTCGTGAGGTTCCTACCAGCTAGTGAATTGCCAGGGAGAACGACATATGCTTCCGATCAACGGACGATACTTGAAAAAGTATTACGCTACCTAATGTTTCGAAGGAATGAATTCTTCATCTCTACGAAACACGGGCAAAGTAATTACTTATGATTGGGTCCGAACCCAAAAAATAATAAAATGTGCTAAAATAAATGAAGTCATGATAATATGTTTTCCTTGTTTTCTTTTCCAAATCAAAATCTCTTTCCTGATCTCATCCCGCTTCATTCTCGTTAAATTTTAAAAAATATATAAATAAAAAAATGTATCTTTAATAAACATTTTCTTAATGTTCTTGTTCTTAAGACAGCCCTCGATCCTTTTCCTTGTCTTTTCGCAGTGGAAATGTCGAACGGGCGGTCGGTCCCGAACTTTAAGAATGGCGTAAGCCTCGCACTCGATGAAAAGAGGGTGAAAGATGGAGTGATAATCGAGATCGACTCGGATTTCGCACCAACGAGCCTACGATACGAGGAAGGTGACCGGGTCCCGCTAACCGAGAAGAACTACCCGGCGTACAAGTGATGAAAGTGGGTGGCCCAAGCCACCAATCCAACAACAAGAAAAGAAAAGCAAACACCGAAGAAGATAAGAAAATGAAGTCCGTAGTCACTACAGGCGGAGGGCGAGCATTGCCGCCGCGCGCCATAGAGATTCAAGAAGTGCGGAGAGCTACTCTCACGCCCACGCAACGAAGAAATAAGAATCGCCGTATCCGTAAGATGTTAACAAAACTAGCCGCAGACCGGCGCGACGAGACAATCACTACCGCCAGCACGTACACTTCAAGGACACCGGTTCACCGAGAACCCGAAGAAAGGAGGCCAGCTCCTAGGATACCGTAAAAGGACCAGGGAAATCTCCGTAAGATCGAAGAAAGAAGGCTACCACGCCATCGGATAGAACCACCAGATGATGCATGACCTTGTTGCGTAGCTAACCCCGGGGATGTCCCGACGTACATCATCCCCGAGGAGCCGAGGTATGCAGGAGAACGTGAAGGGATCGAACCGTATATCCCACAATATGTCACCAGGCCTCGCCATCCGCAGATCATTCCGGAATACGAGCCGGAGAGAATGCGAATGTTGAAAAGAAAACCTTTGAATACTTCGAGAGAATTAGAGTGCGAAGGATCAACATACTAGTAGGGCCTCGAACTACATACGTACGTATTCTCGCAGTATGAACAACAGAGAATCGTGGATTGTATCCGGGATTTGAAAAGAATGGGCCGAGCAGAGCCGCCTAAGGGAAAATACCTACTCGTAACCCCGGAGATGGATGTCGTGGAAAGGAAAAATCACAATACAATGCGGATGCTCGCTACAACTTCGTCGAAGACGTAAAGGGAAATCCACGGGGATACTCCGTCATGGGCAAGTAGATCCGATGCCATTAGTCATCAAGAGAATGGTAAAGAGATTGATAACATGGAGGGTACTGCCAGCAGATTGCATACCCAATAGCTGCATTATCAACATTTACAAACAGGGTGACTGCATACCCCCACATAAAGACCACCACGACTTCGTCGACCTTTCGCACGCCTCTTTCTTGAACGAGTGTGACATCATGTTCGGATCCGACCTCCGGATAACAGTGCCCGGTGAGTTCCGAGGACCGCAAAGATACCTTTACCGGTGGGTTCCGTCATGATATCGCAGGTAACGGAGCGTATATCGCTAAGCATCGCATACCGGAGTGCCAGTGGAGCGAATCTCGCTTACTTTCGAGAGAATGGACGACGACGAAGATACCTTACCATTTCCAACTGCACCCGTAGCTAGAGAACCTCCGCCTTACGAGCCGTGAGTTACATGGGAAATATCACACCTCCAACGCACATCCAACCGGCATCCTTGCCAAGGATGGCTTGGAAGGTGATGTTATTAACCATGTACCCCACTATTCAGTACATGGATTTTTGATAGATGCTTCTTTTGATGGATCAACAAAGATCATACACGATCCGTTTCGAGTTTACATGGATTGTATGAGATATATTCCGTATCAAAATGTATGATGTATCTTCTACATGATTGGAATGAAAGTGACCATGTCACGTTTTTGGCCTTCACCTCTTGTGTGCAAATCGATTGGGAAACGCCATTAAAGTTAAATGAAACTTCGAACAAAGAACAGAAAAGAAACAAAAAAAAGAGGATAAAAGAAAACTTTCTTTAAAAATCTAAGAATGACGAACACCAAATTCACATGAACATTAAATAAACGATAAAATAAAATTTGAATCATTAAAAGATAAACGAAATCAACATAAATGTTAAATCAAATTCTCAATCAAATTCCAAATCCACTCTCGATCAAATTTCAAATTTGATCTTTTCAAATCTCAAATCAAATTCTCAATCAAATTTCAAATCCAATCTCGATCAAATTTCAAATTTGATCTTCCAAATTTCAAATCAAATCTTAAATCAAATTTCAATCGAGTTCAAACTCATCCTTCCAAATCTCAAATTCAATTTCTTCCAGATCTCGAATCAAATATCAATCACATCAAAATTCAAACTTTTGGGTCGAGGATTTTACATCCAAGACTCGCACTGCTTTAGGATTCTTTTCCTATTGCACTGAAATACATCGAACTCAAACTTTTGGGTCGAGGATTTTACATCCAAGACTGCACTGCTTTAGGATCCTTTTCCTATTGCACTGAAATACATCAAATTCAAACTTTTGGGTCGAGGATTTTACATCCAAGACTGCACCGCTTTAGGATCCTTTTCCTATTGCACCGAAATACATCAAATTCAAACTTTTGGGTCGAGGATTTTACATCCAAGACCGCACCGCTTTAGGATCCTTTTCCTATCGCATCGAAATACATCAAATTCAAACTTTTGGGTCGAGGATTTTACATCCAAGACCGCACCGCTTTAGGATCCTTTTCCTATCGCACCGAAATACATCAAATTCAAACTTTTGGGTCGAGGATTTTACATCCAAGACCGCACCGCTTTAGGATCATTTTCCTATCGCGCTGAAATACATCAAATTCAACCTTTTGGGTCGAGGATTTTACATCCAAGACCGCATCGCTTTAGGATTCTTTTCCTATCGCACCGAAATACATCAAATTCAACCTTTTGGGTCGAGGATTTTACATCCAAGACCGCATCGCTTCAGGATCCTTTTCCTATCAGCACCGAAATACATCAAATTCAAACTTTTGGGTCGAGGATTTTACATCCAAGATCGCACTCGCTTTAGGATTCTTTTCTTATTGCACTCGAAATACATCAAATTCAACCTTTTGGGTCGAGGATTTTACATCCAAGACCGCATCGCTTTAGGATTCTTTCCTATTGCACCGAAATACATCAAATTCAAACTTTTGGGTCGAGGATTTTACATCCAAGATTACACTCGCTTTAGGATTCTTTCCCTATCGCACCGAAATACATCAAATTCAAACTTTTGGGTCAAGGATTTTACATCCAAGATCGCACTCGCTTTAGGATTCTTTCCTATCGCACCGAAATACATCAAATCAAATTCCCGGGTTAAGGATTTTACATCCGAGACCGCATCGCTTTAGGATCATTTCCCTATCGTAATGAAATACATCAAAATCAAACTCTCGAGGTTAAGGATTTTACATCCAATACCGCATTACTCCGAGATCTATTCTCATTGCAACGATTCAATCTAATCAATTCAATTTTCTTTCGAGGTTGGAGATGTTACATCTAAAACCTCGAATTCCAATTTTCATTTCAAATCAAATCCTTCAAATTAATTTCGACAAACTCCAATCTAAATCGAAACTCCAAATCGAAATCTAAACTCACACATTGAAACTTAAATTGAAACAAAATAAAATCTAAATTGAAATTTCCCGCATCATGTGATTTGGAATTCACCTCCTTTTCCTTTCCCCAGCGAGAGTTCAGGAATCTCCAGTTTCAGAGATATGCTTGACACTCCCCAGCGGAAACTCCTCTATTTCATCCTAAGTTTGTCACTTGGATGTTCGTGTTGGTTT
This sequence comes from Papilionanthe hookeriana x Papilionanthe teres, assembly GCA_022702705.1. NCBI lineage: Eukaryota > Viridiplantae > Streptophyta > Magnoliopsida > Asparagales > Orchidaceae > Papilionanthe > Papilionanthe hookeriana x Papilionanthe teres. The sequence goes on from CM040430.1 coordinate 106,460,946, forward strand.
TGTTGATCGCTTCGGTCAACACCAATACGCGTGGTGTGCTCCGTCACCACCACACCTATCGGGGTCCATTTGTCGACCTCATTTTCGATGAGGTCTTCCCTTCTTCTTTTTAGTGCTTAGGATCTAGCCTTAGGCTTTTCCTTTCGACTATCTTAGAGGACTAGAATCGGGACCCACCTTTTAGAAATTCAAACCACTTCTTAACTCCCCGCAAACTCTACAAACTTGACTGTAGACCCCTAATCACCTGGAGGGTCGAAATCAATTGTGGAAGTTTAAAGGATGAGTTCCTATAGACTCTTCGGCCTCAGATCGCCCCAGGCGGCCCGTTCGATGAAGGGGCCGACTTACACTACACCTACACACTACATTTCCACACACTTCCTAAAACCACACCCATACCCAACTTGACCTCCTGACTCATGTAGGTGATTCACATGGATGGTCCTTAACCCCTAAGCCCTTGGCTAAGAGGGTTAGGAACAACATAGTGAATGCCTCAAATGAGCCCCTTCATGGCTCATGTGGGCTTGAAATGGCTTCATGGCTCAACCAAAATGATTTCATTCCACTCAAATTCACCCAATCTTCAATTTCCCAAATTTTCAATTTTCGACCCCGGACCCTACACCCGCTAAATTTACCCAAAACTCTTGAAATTACCCAAATTTCTCAAAAATTTCCAAATTACCCAAAATTCTCCAAAATCAATCCCAAACATTCCCACATCACTCAAATTGATCATCCATACCCAAAAATACCAAAAATTCCAAAAATACCTCTCAATACCCTCCAAATACCCAAAATACCCCTCTTGACCCAAAAATCAAAAAATTCAGAAAATTCCCAGAAAATTCCAGAAAATCCCAAATATTCCCAATTTCATTTTGTCCAACTACACCATAGGCCAATTTTGTCAATTCACCCTACTTTTATCAAAACCCCCAATTTGACCCATTTTAACCCAAAGTAAACCCAATGTCAAACCAAACCTACCCAATTGACCCCAATTTTGGTCCAATTCAATTCTAAACTTCAATTCAACATTCCCAATACCAATCTAGACCAAATCTAAGTTCAATTTGGTTGACATTTGGGTCCAATTTCACTTTTGGCCTTAAAGCCCAATTTGGACCCATAACCCAAACCTAACCCAAATGAGCCCAAACCCCAAAATCAAAACCCAACCAAAGTCAAAACCTCTTTGAAACACTCTCATAAACATTTCTCAACATTGATTTTATATCAATTTCAACCCTAGCCCAACATTAGCCCAACTTGGCCCACTTGGACCAACATAGGCCCACTTACCAAATAAATCCAAATTCAAACCAATTCAACTTCAAATCACATCAAATTGATTCCAAGCCCTTCATAGAACATCCCTAAATCAATTATGACATTTATTTGACAAAGTTCTTCACAAAATTTTTTTTCCAAATGCTCATCCTAAAATCAAAAGCCCATTTCCCTTAAACTTTCCTAAAAGCCCACTCCCTTCAAATTCAAAAGCCCAAATTCATCCAAAGCCCACATGACACTTCCTTTCATCATCCATTTAATCAAAATTTTCCCTAAGTTCCAAAATCATCAATCAAATAATTCCAAATCAAGCCACATGCCAAATCACCCCAAAATATCCAAAATTCTTAAAACCCATTTTTATGAAATCGACCCAACCTTTTCCCAAGCCAAATGGAGCCATGGAGCCATGCACAAGCCATATGCAAGCCATGAGAGCCTCTTTACATGTCACCATGCCATTTTGGGCAAAAGGAGGAGACTCTTTCCTTAATTCCTAAAGGTGATTAACCACTCCCATGATTCCCCTTAACCATGCTTATACCTAATCGTGCTTGGATGGTGACTTGACCCTACCGATTATGCTGAGCCAAATCACTTTTCCCTCAGCCAAAACCAGGCCTTGGGTGGTGCACCTAGCCCAAATGGGTGGGTTGACCCATTTAGGTTCAAATTTAGCCATGCCCCCATTCCATCTAAATCAAACCCTTTACACATGGCCAATGCTAATTGATTGCACTAAGCCCCAGCCCTGACCTCCCTGACAAAGATGGTGACCAATGCCTGGCCGGCCGGCCACCAGGCCGCCGGAAAACACCATGGCCGAGAGCTCACATGTGAGCCAACATTGAAATTCTCACTTGCTGAGCTGCCCCATGCCTAGTGGTCACCATGGCTGTTCTTCTCCTCACCAGAGCAGCTGATCCCATGCCTCAACTCCCCCTGGGAGGCCCTCCACCCTCTCCTATTTAAACTCCACCCCTCTCGGCCATGAGAGGAGCTAAGCACAAACCTTGCCAAAACTCTGCCAAAATTGTTCCAGACCCTTCTCCACTCTTAGAGCACTTGATCCCCAGGTGAAATCCCCCGCCATTTCTCCTCCGTAAGCTCAATTTCGTAGTCGAAATTCCACCCAAAACCAGGACACTTCTCCACAATGAGCCAATTCTCAAATTGATTGGCTCTACACCTTCACTGGACCAAGGGAAGGTGTCCACCAACAAAAGCCCCATCTCCAGAGCCACCCAGCTGCTCCAGCTCTCCAAGCTTTGTGATCGGGCTTGGTCGAAATCATATCCAGACAATTCACTGCACTCGGAGACTTCATTTGGAGCTTGCGGGATCCAATCGAAGGTGCAACAACTCTCGATTGAAGCCACACTTCTCCGAGCCAAGGTATGAGCTAATTCTTCATCCCGAGCTTCGGAGATTCTCTATTTCAAATGCCTTAGTTTCCATGCATGTTAACCGTATAGATGTGTTCGTCTCTTCAAGACGAATCCATAGAGTATAAGAACATAAAAATCCATCGAGAATCGAGTGAGATCTTAGGGATTTAGTGTAGACGGCTCTCGGCGAGAACACTTGGGACGATGAACGGATGCCGTCCATTCAATACACGCGCGGACGAACGGCTCGGATGGCGTCGGACCGAGAAACGGTGCGAGAACCGCGGGGCCCGGGCTGCCGACTCAAGTGGCGACGTCGAATGGGAGCGCGCCGCGCGGCCTTCGGAGCCGCCGAGGATGCGCCGGCGCCGCGTGGATAAATAGAAAATTAGGGTATTTTCTTATTTATTTAATTCCCTAAACTTCAAAAATTCATATCTCTCGTGTAGAAAAATCATAAAAATAAAATAAAAATACCCTCTTGCTCAGTGAACATAGGAGAATAATGTGGAAAAGAAATCATTTAATTTCATCAAGTATTTTATTTTTTGTAATTTATTTACTCTCTGCATTATTTTAATTCTCCATGCATGTACACAATTCACCATGGCATGAGACCATAGGGCTTTTGAAGCCTCTGAATTTGGGAACATTCCCCGAATTTTCCAAAGTCGAGGCCATCCCTATGAAGAGTTATTGATTTTTCAAGTTCATGTTACTCGTTTTGAATATTTTAATTCCAATAAATAGCATGTTGTGAAATAAATTCTAGAAAAATTTGGTGATGTTTCTTATGACCAGAGAACCCTAGGAAAAATAGGTTTTGACTTAGTTCATTTAAAACAACCCTAATTGGCTTAAACACCCAAAATAGGTCTTTAAATAATTAGAGTTAACCATGCATCAAATTGACTTGAAATCAATTCTACACTGACCTTTAGGATCAGAGGAATCCACCATAAAAATTTGAGGTCAATTGGACTTAGTTAGCCCCACTAATTGGGTTGATTAAGCCACTTAGCCATTTTAAACTTTAAAAATTCATAACTTTTAAAATACCTTTCAAAAATTCACCAAATTGGTTTTGGAGCCTCTCTGATATCAGGGGAATCTAAGAAAATTAAAATTTCAATTTTCTAAAAAAGTTGACTTTTAATAATATTTTAATATTTTTAATAATTAAAAAATAATAAAAATCAAAAAAATAATAAAATTCACCAAAATGTCACATTTTGAATTTTAGTCACTTAGGAACAAATCCCACATTTTTCTTAGGTCTATTTAGTGAGATATTAAATTTTAAAGCTTTAAGGTAATTTTAAAATTAAAAAAAAAATGTATTTTCTAGCATTTTCACTAAAATAATTATAATAAATCATAGAAAATCAGAAAATTTCAAAATTTGCTTCTCTGATTTCCTTGATATCAGAGAGATTTTTGAAAAATATAAAATTCATTTTTCAACACTTATTTTATTTTTAAATTAATTAACACTCCAAAACTTAAAATAATTATAATAAAAATAATATAATTCAAAAAACCACCAAAATTAGTCCAAGTGGTCCTCTAGTCATTAGGAATGTCCCCTAATTTTCTTAAGGACAGAAACTTTCCCTTGGTCATGTTATCAAATTTTCCTTGAAAATCTCTATTTTCTACCAAAAATAATTATATAAATAAATTAAATATAGAAAAATCACATTTTCTCCTCTCATGTCTTTATTGGCATATGAGTGAAGTCACATAAAAATTTCAAGTTCATTTGAGCTCAATTTAGTGAGTTATAAAATTATTAAGCTTAAAGGGTAAAATGGTAATTAAATTTTAATCCTTAATTAAAACTTTAGGTTTAATAAAAAAAAATTAACAAGTAAAATATTTGATCCTAATCTGATTTGGATGATTGAAATTTAAATAATTAAAGGGTAGAAACCCATTAAACAATTTTAAAATGATTAAACTTTAATTAAATAATGGATTAAATTTGGAAGAATAACAAAATTGGAATTACTAAAATAGGGATATTATTAGGAAGAGATTTATTCTTTAATTTAAAAATCCCTAAATTAATTATCTCATTAATATTCAATTCTTAATTAAAATGATAACTCAAATTTAAAATATTAAAAGACTTAATCATTAAACTAAAATTAAATTAAACTCTTTTAAAATTTCAATTAAAATTAAATAAATAAAATTAAATTAGAATTAAATTAAATTAAATTAATTAAATTAAAATTAAATTAAATTAAATTAAATTAAATTAAATTAAAATTAAATTAAATTAAATTAAAATTAAATTAAATTAAACTAAAGATTAAATTAAATTAAATTAAATAAACAAATTAAATTAAATTAAATAAACAGATTAAATTAAATTAAATTGAATAAATTAAATTAAATTAAATTTAAATTTAAATTGAATTAAATTAAATTAAAAATTAAATTAAATTAAATTAAATTAAATTAAATCAAATTAAATCAAATTAAATTAAATTAAATTAAATAAAAATTAAATCAAATTAAATTAAAATTAAATCAAATCAAATTGATTAAACATCAAATCAAATTAAATTAAATTAAAACTCAATTAAATTAAAATAAATTAAATTAAGTTGAATTAAATATAACATTACCAAAGACATAAAGCATTCAAAATAAATCTAAAATAACTTCAACACTATTCCAAATTTAAACCCATTAATGGAAATTAAACTAAATCACAAATCATTTGAATACTAATTTACCCTCGAAAGCTTTGGTTATCATAACTCCTAAATGAACATTAAATGAAATGTTACTTCCCTCATAGGATATTCAAATGTTCTAGTTCACTGAGCAAGATAACAACAAAACTTGAATTCCCCGACGATTAATTCATTTGTATAATTAAATTCATTTGGACTTAAAACAATCCTAGAAATATTGAAAAGATGTTTAAGATTCTTCTTAAGCACTTCCTCAATATAATAGGACATTTATAAGAACAATTGAATTTAATTATTCTTTGATGAAGAAAATCGTCTTCAAACAAAAACACAAAGAACCTAGACGTCATAGGAAATGACTAGCTATAGGATTAGGAATTTGGTAGAAAACCATAACCCTTACCTTAGCTTTACCTAGGAACTTGCTTAAATATTCTAATTATGTTTTAAGTGCAGCTTGGAATGACGGGAAGACCCTCCAGGTACGCTTTTATTTTATTGCAATTTACTTTCTTGCAATTTATATTATTGTAATTTATTCAATCGCAATGCACTTACTTTTCTTGCATGGTAAACAATCGTTGCATGAAAACCCACACCTTTAGGATAGTCCCTAAACCGAAACCAAAACTAAAGTAAAAGTCATTGCAAGATAAAATTCACCGCCACAACATTTCAAAATATAAAACAACTCAAAATTTAATCACAAACAGTAACACAAAACTACAATTGCAACTAAATTAAAACGTCATATCGGATGATCGGGAATACCTCGGATGATGTAACCTACGTGTTGCTAACGGGATTTCCCACGGTCTAAATGAAAGTGTGGAACTCATTCAGCTGAGTTTAGCAAATTCATCCGGACTAAGTGAATCCGATAAAAATAATGATGCCGAAGGATGGAACCGCGGGATCTTAACCGGTGTCGTTATAATCAACTTTAAGATTTGTTTTAATTAAAACATAAGAAACACTTGGAAATTAAGATTTTCTCTAAACCAAAACACTTTTTCTCATCCTCTCGATTTATGACTTCTAAAACTAAAACCTCCGCAACAACAAGGAGCTCGGAGCATGGTGGGCAAGCACGGCCATCGTCATCAAGAAAACTCCGAGTCTACTTCAACAAAACTTTCCTAGAATTAAATAACAAAGCCATAGGACTTCGAGGTAGCTTCGCCTAGTGCAACATAAATCCTCAACTCTTCGTTAGGCACTTGCATCGCAAATTAAGCCCTAACCGAGCCTTAGGATTCCGAGGTAGTCGTCCGATACGACAATAAACCCTCACATCTTCGAGGCTATTTGTTTGATTTTATCATACAAATATAAGCCCTAATTAATTAAAATTGGCAAGATCAAAACATTTAAATAAATATTAGGACTTTCCTAAACTCAAGCCAAACAATAGGATAGTCGGGAAATTACCAAAGTTCGCTTCGAATCTGTAATTTCTCCTACCTTTCTTCCTTTGGATTCACAAAACAAAATGTTCCAAATTTGATCCATTCCCTATTGAAACTCCAAATTTCAATCCCTTGAAAAATCTTAAACTTCAAATCCTCGAGAGCAGAATTATCGATTATTATCGAGAGTTTTCTTAGGTGATTCCCATCACTTGAGATGTAATTAACTATATGGGCTTGCCCTTATAGGAATTTTAAAGAACCTGTGTAATATAAACCCCGTTTAATGTTTTCATATTAAGCAGTGGAAACTTGTCGGCTTATAAAATTTGTTCGTAGCATCAAACGGATGTCACAAATCTTCTAGTTTATTTAATCGAGCCCCATCATCAGCGAGTGTGTCTATCCTTAGGGATAGATACACGGTTCATGGTGCGGTGCTCGTTTACATAAACTATTTGGGATGTGAGATCGGTTTAATCTCATATCTTAAAACCTTCAAATTTAAAATTATTTTCAAAATCAAATACTACTTTTCAAATTATTTATTTTAATTAAATTAAAAATTCGCCGACAGCTTCTGTTAGGCGACCCCCTTTTCAAAATAAAACACACGACCTAAAAATATGCCGACAGTGTTCAACATGACATGAATCTAAGTTAACATAAACCTTACTTAAGTTTAACCCATATTGGACTTAAGTCAAATCTAACTTAGGTTCAACATGACATGAATCTAAGTTAACCTAAACCTTACTTAAGTCCAACCCATATTGGACTTAAGTTAAATCTAACCTAGCTCAACATGACATGAATCTAAGTTAACACAAACCTTACTTAAGTCCAACCCATATTGGACTTAAGTCAAATCTAACTTAGATTCAACATGACATGAGTTAAGTCTAACACATTAAACTTAATTAAACTATTAAACCTTAACTAACTAACTTTTAGTCAAATCTAAGCCCTAACTAAGTCTAACACATTAGACTTAATTAAACTATTTAACCTTAATCAATTAAGGTTTAATCAAACTTAAACCCTAATTAAGTCTAACACATTAGACTTAATTAAATTATCAAACCTTAACCAACAAAGGTTTAATCAAACTTAAACCCTAATTAAGTCTAACACATTAGACTTAATTAAACTATTAAACCTTAACCAACTAAGGTTTAATCAAACTTAAACCCTGATTAAGTCTAACACATTATATTTAATTAAATTATTAAACCTTAACCAACTATGTTTTAATCAAACTTAATCCAAACTATTAAACATTAATTAACTAAGGTTTAATCAAATTTAAACTCTAATTAAGTCTAACACATTAGACTTAATTAAACTATTAAACCTTAACCAACTAAAGTATAATCATATCTAAACCCTAATTAAGTCTAACACATTAGACTTAATTAAACTATTAAACCTTAACCGACTAAATTTTAATCAAACCTACACCCTAATTAGGTCTAACACATTAGACTTAATTAAACTATTAAACCTTAACCAATTAAGGTTTGTTTACTTAAAACTTAATTAATTCTAACACATTAGACTTAATTAAACGATTAAACCTTAACCAACTAAGGTTTAATCAAACTTAAACTCTAATTAAGTCTAACACATTAGACTTAATTAAACTATTAAACCTTAACCAAATAAGGTTTAATCAAACTTAAACCCTAATTAAGTCTAATACATTAAACTTAATTAAACTTTTAAACCTTAACCTACTAAGGTTTAATCAAACTTAAACCCCAATTAGGTCTAACACATTAGACTTAATTAAACTATTAAACCTTAACTAACTAAAGCTTAATTATACCTAGACCTAAACCTAACTTAAGACTAACCCATATTGGACTTAATTCAAATCTAACTTAGGTTCAACATGACATGAATCTAAGTTAACCTAAAACCTAACTTATGTCCACCCATATTGGATTTAAGTCAAATTTAACTTAGGTTCAACATGACATGAATCTAAGTTAACCTAAACTTTACTAAAGTCCAACCCATATTGAACCTAAGTTAAATCTAACCTAGGTCCAACATGACATGTATCTAAGTTAACCTAAATCTAACACATTAGACTTAATTAAACTATTAAACCTTAACCAAATAAGGTTTAATCAAACTTACACCCTAATTAAGTCTAAAACATTAAACTTAATTAAACTTTTAAACCTTAACCAACTAAGGTTTAATCAAACTTAAACCCTAATTAGGTCTAACACATTAGACTTAATTAAACTATTAAACCTTAACCAACTAAAGCTTAATTATACCTAGACCTAAACCTAACTTATGACTAACCCATATTGGACTTAAGTCAAATCTAACTTAGGTTCAACATGACATGAATCTAAGTTAACCTAAAACCTAACTTATGTCCACCCATATTGGATTTAAGTCAAATTTAACTTAGGTTCAACATGACATGAATCTAAGTTAACCTAAACTTTACTAAATTCCAACCCATATTGAACCTAAGTTAAATCTAACCTAGGTCCAACATGACATGTATCTAAGTTAACCTAAATCTAACTTAAACCCAACCCATATTGGATTTAAGTCAAATCTAACTTAGGTTCAACCTATTCCTTACTTAAGTCTAACCCATATTGGACTTAAATCAAATCTAACCTAGGTTCACCATGACATGAATCTAAGTTAACCTAAACCTAACTTAAACCCAACCCATATTGGATTAAAGTCAATCCTAACTTAGGTTCAACATGACATGAATTTAAGTTAACCTAAAACCTAACTTAAGTCCAACCCATATTGGATTTAAGTCAACTCTAACTTAGGTTCAACATGACATGGATATAACTTAAACTTAAACCTAAACCTTACTTAAGTCCAACCCATATTGGACTTAAGTCAAATCTAATCTAGGTAAAACATGATATGAATTTAAGTTAAAACATATGGATTTAAGTCAAATCTAACTTAGGTTAAACCTAATCCTTACTTAAGTCCAACTCATATTGGACTTAAGTCAAATCTAACCAAGATTCAACATGACATGAATCTAAGTTAACCTAAACCTAACTTAAACCCAATTCATATTGGATTTATGTTAAACCTAACTTAGGTTCAACATGACATGAATCTAAGTTAATCTAAAATCTAACTTAAGTCCAACCCATATTGGATTTAAGTCAAATCTAACTTAGGTACAACATAACATGAATCTAAGTTAAACCTAAACCTTACTTAAGTCCAACCCATATTGGACTTAAGTCAAATCTAACCTAGGTTCAACATGACATGAATCTAAGTTAAACCCAACCTATATTGGATTTAAGTCAAATCTAACTTAGGTTCAACCTAAACCTTACTTAGGTCCAACCCTTATTGGACTTAAGTCAAATCTAACCTAGGTTCAACATGACATGAATCTAAGTTAACCTAAACCTAACTTAAACCCAACCCATATTGGATTTAAGTCAAACCTAATTTAGGTTCAACTTAACATGAATCTAAATTAACCTCAACCGTACTTAAGTTCAACTCATATTGGATTTAAGTCAAAACTAACTTAGGTTCAACATGACTTGAATCTAAGTTAACATAAACCTTACTTAAGTTCAACCCATATTAGACTTAAGTCAAATCTTACTTAGGTTCAACATGACATGAATCTAAGTTAGCTTAAACCTTACTTAAGTCCAACCCATATTGGACTTAAGTTAAATCTAACCTAGTTCAACATGACATGAATCTAAGTTAACATAAACCTTACTTAAGTCTAACCAATATTGGACTTAAGTCAAATCTAACTTAGATTCAATATGACATGAATCTGTTGATCCTAACCTAACTTAAGTCCAACCCATATTGGACTTATGTCAAACTTAAGCTTATGACTTAACCTAACACAAACGTAAGTCAAATCAAAATTAAAACCAAGACAAACCTAACTTAAGTTCAACACAAATTGAACATAAGTCAAACCAAAACCTTAGATTGAATTGAACTTAAACCTAAGTCAAGCTCAACATAAATTTTAGGTTCAACTCAAATTTAACACAATTTGACATCAACATTAAGTTTGACCTATATTGAACCTAACTTAAGCAAATGAGTAAACCATAATTAGATTTAAATGAAATTGAATCTAATTTATAATCTATTTAAAACTTTTAGATTCTAATAACATCAAATCTAAAATAATAAAATCTACATTCTTGTTAGATTTTAAGTTTAATCGACATTAAACGTAACATTTTCAAACAACATTGAATCTAAAATACTAAAATCTAAACTTTTTAGATTTTACGTCTAATCAACATTAGACTTAACATTTTAGATTCAAAAGACACTAAATCTAAAATATTAAAATGTAGCTTTTGTTATATTTTAATTGACATTAACCTTAATCGAAATATAACTTAAGTTTAATCAACATTCAACTATCATTCTTTTTCTTACTGGTTAAGAATAAGTGTTAGATTTTCTTTGTATATTATAGGGTGTGCTAACTCTGTTTTGTAGAACAACAAGAAAAAACAAAGACATTAATTTTGTTTTAAATTTTCTTTGCATGTTATATGGTGTGTTAACTCTGTTTTGCAGAACGACATTCTAATGATGGGACAAACGACAACAAAACAAAACAAAATCATAACGACATCAAAACAAAACAAAACAAACAACATTAAAATGACAAAACTAAGACAAAACAAAACCAAATATTTTAGGATAGCCAACAAAACAAATAATAAATTACAAGATAATAAAATAATGACATTGAAAAAACAATTAAAAATGACAAACAACAAAACAAAAACAAAAATTAACAAAATCAAACTTTTTAGGGTAGTACGACATATTACCCTTAGGATTGAACGTTGACGTTTCTTTCCTTAAAACTTCTTAGAAAACAAGTCATTAACATTAATCAGATGTTTTCTTAGGCAATTATAATTTTCTAAGATGTAATTAACTTCATGAGCTTGCTTCATTAGGAGATTTAAATAACTCATGATAGAGATTATATCTAGAAATCTCTAGTTACCAAAACTTCATTATCCTTATATTGAACTTCTAGACATTCTAGAATTTTCTTTTATAGGAATTATCATGAACACCTCTTTTTCTACTTTTTTTTATCTTATTAGCCCTTATTTTCTTCAGATTTCTTACTATCTGAGGATCCTTTTACTGGAATCAAAGAAGTATGATTTATTGAAGATTAGGGCAATATTATAGATAAACAGAGTGGCGACTCCAAAATGACATCGACATCAACACAGAGAAAATCTCAGACACGACTCTGAATGCCGATACCACGCTTAACCTGGTTCCCCACTCTCTTGGAAACTCATGTGGTTGGTCCCCCATACCCTTATTCCCTTAGGCTAGGGTGGCCAAGAATAACACATGGAAGATCCAAAATAGGATTCTCTTAGTCTTATGACTCTAAAAGGGTAATTTTATGATTAGCTTCTTTAATGAATCCCAATTTTACCAAAATGCCCAACTTTGGCCTTTTAGCCCCAAACGTTTTCAAAATTACCAAAATACCCCTGAAACCCTAATTTTCCCAAAATTGCCCAAAGTCTAAAATTCCCTTCAAAAATCATATCAAAGCATTCCAAACCACTCAAATTGCCAAAAATACTCTATTTTCTCTAAAATTCTCAAAATACCCCCAAATTTGCCAAAATTACCAAAATACCCCTCATGCTCCAAAAATTCACAAAATCTTCAAATTCACTCCAAATGTCACCAAAATAAATTTAAACCACCCAATGTCTCTAAATGCACTCAAATCCACCAACAATAGCCAAAATTCCTAAATTGCCCCTAAGTGCCTAAAGTCTCCAAATCTCCCATAATTTCTACCAAATTCATTTCAATCTCACCTAATTTTAATTCCCAACTTAATGTCAACTTATCCAATTCCAATATATACCTGTTTGAAGCCCAATTGAACCATCCTCTAAAGCCTAATTTCAATTGTGAGCTAAAATCCCCAATTTGACCATACTCCTAAATTCCATCAAATTGGATCTATAAACAATGCAATTTCCCGAATTTTGAATCCTAAACTCTTCATAACACTCCCCTGAACCAATTTAAACCCTCAATTGGTCTAGACATAGACTCAAACTTAAGCCTAAATCTAACCCAAACCAAAACCCCCAATTTTGCCGCCCCAAAATCCAAATATCACTAAATTGAACTTCATGACACTCCCATTTCCACCCGATTGGTATCCAAATTACTCATGACACTTCTCTAAACTATTTTGGACTTCCAATTGATCTAAATCCACACCCTAGCGAAGCCCATACCCAATTATCTTGAACCCAAACCCCAAACTCACCTCAAACCATTTGGTCTAGCCCAACCATGGCCACCACAACCATCTTTTGAACACTAAGACCCAACTTAGATCTACCTAGCCCGCCCTAGTTGAATCATGGTCCAAGTGTCCTTTAATTTGAGGGATTTCTTCCTAAAATTGGCTAAAATAAGGGGATACGTACTACCAGCCCTCCAAAGCCCCCCAAACCATCACCACTAAGCTCTTCTGGCCTCCCTGACCCAGCTAGCCACCAGCCAAACCCTGGCCGGCCAACCTTATACTAGAAAACCCAAAACAGAGAAGGCTCCTCCCATAACACTAACCTAATTGCACCCCATCCAATGTGGCTCACCCTCATTGGTCACTTGCGTCGTTCAGTCCTCCACCTAGGCAGCCTTTTTCACCCCCTGGCTTACCCTGTTGGCCACATGGCCATGGCTATTCAAACACCACCCCTCATGACCAAACATATGGAGCATCCAATTCCTTAGGGAAACTCTGCCAAAATCTCTCCAAAGCTCATCCCAATCAAATTCTAGCCATCTCCCCTACAATCTAACCCTAATCTCAAGCTTGAAATCTAGGGTATTTTCTTATCATCACACAAGCGTCCACCAATCTCCAAATTTATTGAACCTTAAGCTTCCCTTGACCAAATGAGAAAGTTCCCCATTAAAATCCCCCTCTCCCAAGCTCTCTGCCCCTGACCTCAACCAAGGTCGCATAACCCATAGGAAAAACTCTTACACAACTCCAACCTCTACTCGACCATCACTTGAAGGGCGTTCGTGGACTCACAACGAATCTTCAGAATACACCCAATCGAGGCCTCACCTCTTAGGCTAATGTATACATTATTTCCCCAAATCTGAGCTTGTTTTGGGCCTTTATGAAGAAGATTTTAATTTCATGCTTGATTAACCATATAGATAGGTTTGTCTTGACTAGATGATGGTGTAGGAACAATTCCCATGCGATTTAGAAAGTATTGAGTGAGATCTTAGGGTATTAGTTTGGACGGTTCCCAGATTAGACCAGTTGGGGATAAAGACTAGGGACCGTTGGATTGTGCGTGTATCGAGCGGATGACTCAGATTGCCCCAGATGGGACGATGGAACGTAAACCGGAAAGCTGACTCAAATGACAATGTTAAATTGAAGTGCGCCGCGTGGGCTTTCAGAGATGCCAAGGAGGGACGTGGTACCGACGTGAATAAGTGAGAAAATAGGCATTTTTATATTTAATTAAATAATGAAACTTTACAAATATATAACTTGGCATAGAAAAATCATAAAAATAAAATAAAAATACCAGGATGCTCAGTGAGCAGCTAGAATCATGTTGACTAAAATAAAAATTATTTAACTTATATTTATTTTTAAATTAATTAAATACTCTAAATCTTCTTTAAATCATAAATAATAAATATTAATCACCATAAAATTAGATTTTTAGGGTGTGTTCTCTCTATGGTTAGGAGTGTTCTCTGATTTTTCCAAAGTTAAATAACACCCCCAACATGGTAATCCCTAATTTTCAAGATAAATCACTTTTATTTGGTTAAAATAATTATATAAATCAAAATGGAAATAAAGAAATATAGGATTGATTTAGGTAGATTTGTTGTGGTGAGAGAACTTTAGGAAAATTAAAATTTAAATTTTAAAAGTTATAAATTTATCTTTCTAATTTAAATTTAAGAAAAATTACTAAAATTAAGATAATTATAAAATAATTCAAATAATTACCAAATTGGGCTAGAATGAGGTTTATCATCTCATGAGGATCCTGTAAGAATAGGAAGGCCATTAAAAAAATTTTTAGTATGGAAATAAATTTTCTCACAAAATATGAATTTTTGTTTAAAATAAATACAGAAATTAAAATAAAAATCAAGAAATTTTGAAAGTTTTTTAGGTTGATCTTGTGACCAGAGGTACCCAAGAAAATTGAAATCATGTTTTAAGTAATAAGTTCATTTTTCACCATTTTCTTTAATTAAAAAACACTAAAAATCAAAAAAATGTAGAAAACACAAAAATATCACAAATTGTTCCCTGATCACTCAGGGTCATTTAAAATATTTTTCCTAATTTTCTAAATATAGTTATGTACTTTTAAATGTCCAAAAATATATTTTCTCTAATTTTTCATTAAAATAATTACAATAAATAAAATAAAAATTTTAAAAATATAAAATTTGTTTCCCTGAGTTCTTTGAGCTCAAGGGACTAAAGAAAAATACAATAAATAATTTTCAAGATTAAATTTATTTCCCATTTCATTCATCCTTAAAATCAAAAAATAATAATAATAAATTGAAATATAATTCAAAATTTCACAAAAATTATTTCTAGAGGTCCTCTGACTTAGTTGAATCTCCAATAATTTTCCTAAAGATAGAAGATTTATTTTGACCAACTAAATTATTTAACATTAAAAATCATTATTTTTAGGTTAAGATAATTATTAAAAATTAAATAAAAATAAAAAAAATCTAATTTCTCCTCTGATGTTTTAATAGACCCATTAGTAGGGTAAAAATAAAAGTCAAAGTCATTTAAGTTAAATTTAAGCAATTGTGTAGTGGAAGGACATAAGGGCAAAACGGTAATTATGAGATTTTTAAACTCTAATTGAAAATTTAGGTTAAAGGGTAAATGGGTAATGTTGATCCTAATTAACTCTCTTGGATGATTAAAACACAAGAGATTCAAAGGTTGAAACCAATTCATCACTTTCTATAACAAGGGCAAAATCACAATTTTCTGAATTATTGTGATTTGGAAGTTAATCCGCTTGAATGATTCTAGTGTGGTGGGCTTAAGTTGGAAGCATAATAATTCATTAATTTGGAGCCTTTTAATTGGTGATAAATTGATATGCACAATCTCTTAATAGAAGTTAAATCCACTTAATTAAATACCTTCAAAAAAAATTACAAATTTATTAATAAGATCTTAAGGGCTTAGTAGCAAACTAGACTTGATTTAAGCTGTTTAAAGAGGTTTAGAAAATGAAATATAACCAAATTTAAATATTACTAAAACACTACAAGCTCAACCTTAATTGAAAGTGTAAAAGCCCTTAATAATTGAAAATACCCTTAAGGGCACCCACCAACATAATTCCTAAATAAAACATCAAGTGAATAAATAGTTACCCTGCTCATTGGATAATGAAATCATTAAGGTTTATTAAGCACAGGTTAAGAATATCACCCTAAATCTTAATTTAACTGTGAATGAATGATTCAGTAACATATTAAGTTTAAATGAACTCAAAATAATTCAGAAGATTTTAAAACTTGTTTAGAGTTATACCCCGATTATTTTTACAACCTTCTAAATGTTTTAAAGGAAAATTAAACTTATTTTGCTTTGATGAAGAAAAACATCCTTAAAAACTTTAGGGACTGACCAAGTTATGCCTCGGGACCCGTTAATTCACCAAAATCAATAGAAATACCTTAAACTACTTACCTACTTTTTTACCTCAATGTTCAAGGATTTAAGTCATCCCTAAGGTATTTAAATCCATATGAGAAAATGGGGACAATTTTTTGTGTCGCATATGGATCATAAAACTTGTGTAAGTATGAGGTATAGTGGCTAGGGTGTTGATGATAACGTTTATGTGTGTTAAACGAGGGATACAATGTGGAATTTTTAGAATAATATCTTCTACCTCTAGGACCTTCAATAAGGGAGAGGACCAGGACCGATGATATTATTCGTCGACTCTTGGATGGATTGTTACCCCTGATACTCTTAGGTTGCCAGTAGTCCTAGCTTGATTTGAGTGAATAGCCTGTGGAGTACACCACATTACAAAAAATAAATAAAACAAAGTTTGTTTTTCTTGTTAAAAAAAATTTGCTTGAAAATTTAAATGAAAACTTTTGCATGAAAAATTAATGAATATGTGACAAAGTTTTGTAAAGGTCCATGGTTAGTCACTCGGACCGAGATATGACTGTCCTCCATAGATTGTTTGGTTGGTAACTCTTACCCAAGGTCGGGAAGCACACAGTCCAGCTTTGAGCCCCTACCTTCACCAAATTCTTACACCTAGTCTCGGGTTTCCATATGTGACTATGGGTTTTCTTTCACCTACTTTTGTTTTGGTACGTTTTGATTTCTTCGTATTATGTTTTTTGCTCTTTTTTTGCAATTTAAATTCCCTACAAAGTATTTTATGCTTTATGGACTAACCATGCAGCAGGAGCAGAAGCCCATGTATGCATTTTTTTATGTACTGTAATTCCTTTATTTACTTTACAACATTTTCTTACTTGCACTTATTTACTTTACTTGCAAAACCATAAAATAAAATCACTTTTAAAATTAAAATTATTCTTTAAAAAAAATAAAAATAAACAAACATAATACACCCCTTTTGGTTTACAGGAATTCTTCAGATGAGGTAACCTATGGTTGCCAACGAGGGTTCTCCAGTCTAAGTGAGCCTAACAACTCATTTAGACTAAGTAGACTCAAAAGAAAATAATGATGTCCGAATGTGGGAACCGTGGGTTCCTAACCGGTTTCGCTCTAATTAAATTAAATCCCTCCAAATAAGACACTTGTACAACAAAACCAAAACAATGAAACATATACAGTAAAACTTATTGAGTCTTATACCTTAGGATTGCTACTTCAACGAGGAGCTTGGAGCAGATTATGTGGGTGGCACAATGAGGATATACTGAAGAACAACTTCGAAAGAGCAAATGAGACAACAACAACAAACCTTTCCTTAGTTTAAATAACAAAAGCCATTGGAATTTGAGGTACTTTACGCAGTGCGACATAAATCATCACCTTATCTTTTAGGCTTTTGTACATCGTGCAATATAATCATTAACTTGTCTTAGGATTTCAAGATTGTCATTCGGTGTGACGTAAGCCTTAAATTGTAAAATTGGCAAGATGAAACATTAAATAATATCTCCTTGAAAGTGAAGCCAAATCATAGGATAGTTTGGGAAGTCACCAAGTTTCTTCCCAGGATTCATGACGTCCCTGACCCGACCCACAATAACGTAGTAATTTTTACTTCCAAAAGATGGCTAAAAACTTGACCCAATTTTTAAATAGCGGCTAGTGTATATAATCAAAATGTTGTAAAATTTAATAAAATATTTTACACACTAGGGGTACTACACAAGTATACGTATCGTTTCAAGTAATATAGGGTTTTCTTTTATAACCCCAGTATCGATCCCACAGAGAAGCGAGGTAAGAAATTCATTAGGCTAATTCCAGTCTATTTCTATAAGGCCTAAATTAGGAATGTTGATTAAAATGAGTTTTCTAATAACTAATCCTAAATAAAGTTCTTAAATAAAAAGATAGCTTATGGATAAATTGGTTTGGAGAATTTTGAGATGTTAATGACTACCTTTCTCTTGCAATTACATAGATAATGTGTAGGAAAGCAATGCTTAGAATTTAATATAGTGCCAAATAGAAGCATTCCTATTCTTTACGCTTTGTTTCAGGCATAAAGAATATTGACTAATCTATAGATCGGTTCAGGATGTTTTATTAGTAGAATGGGTTAATCTAGGCTCATACTACTAGATGTCCAAGGGTGGCTATGGTCGGCCCTACCAGTGACTCGTTCCCTTTCTATAGACCAAATTATTAGAATTTAGTCTGTCACTCTAAAAACTAATTAATTTTACGCCCAATAAATAATATCTCCCTATTTATTTGCACTTCACTTTGAATAACCAGCTCAAGGCCTTCGATTACCAAGGATTCATGTGATATCTACTAGTTAAGAACTCATCTCCGAATAGGTCTCAGAATTCTTCAACAGATTTTAACAATACAAGTGATCAATTTGTAAAGTAAATAAAAATCCGGTATGAATATCATCACCATAATTTAATAAAAGAATATCTAAGAAAATCTTAATTCTTAAACATGCATCTATTTCATTACAAAATAAAAGTAAATGAAAATAATGACATAAGAAGTAAAAGGGTTGATAGAATTATGTAATGATTTAAGTGCCAACAAGGAACTTATTTCATTAGTATTCTATTATATTTATGCAACTATCTGTCACCTAGAAGCATTTAATAGTTAATTTTATCATAAAAATAATTTTCCTACACATGCCACTACTTCATATTAAAAGAAAGAGTAAAGAAAATCACTTACGAAGAATGGATAAATCACGACAGAAAATTTTGTTTAAAACAAAGAAAATCCACTAAGAAGTGTTTACAACGGTTACAAGAGAATGAAGAACACAATACTTAGCTTTTTCCCTCTGAAGGAAAGAAAATCTCTCCACTAAAGTCTCCCACTGATCCATGCACCGCTCGTACATCCCTTACATAAATATCTCAAAATTCCTCACCAATCTCTCCATAAGATGTAGAAATCTACATCTTCATGACTCTAAATGACTAAGGGGAAAGAGAGAGAGAGAGAGAGAGGCTAGAGAGAGGCAAAAAGAAGAGACACCCTTGCTGTAGAATTGGTCCCAATTTATAGAGCTTTGAAAATGACCAAGGGTTGCTTTAGGCACCTCTTCAAAATTCGGTCTAAATACATTGAATCTTCTAGAAACAATTCTGGCGCCTAGGCGCCAAGTTCTGGCGCCTAGGCGCCAGACTCCGTGCCCAAAACAGTCGCACCCCTTCACTTTGGTTCGCACCTCTTCGTGATTTAAACCGCTCCAATGTGTCTAGATTCATTGTATCACATGTCCTATATATTAGGAATAACTTCCAGGCTTCTAGAAGGTCTAGAAACTACTTAACATCGTCAAAATAACTCCCAAAGTTGTCAAAAATACATCTAATAACCATTTCTGGATGATTCTGGCACCTAGGCCTTGATTCCTCGTCGTCACTGGCGCCTGGACGCCGGGTTTGGCGCCAAGGCGCCACCCTGTGCACAGCTCCACTATTTTGCTCCGTTTGGCTCCGTTTCAACTCCATTTCGCCCCATTTCAGTTACGTTGCGTTCCTAACATCTTCACCTACAAGATAGACATAAAAACAACCTTTCTCAAAAGTATAATTTCATTCAAAAATATGTGAGAAATATAAAAGATATTAAGCATAGAAAGACATATCGATATGTACTAAGTTAGAATTTTCTTCCTTTGCTCATTTTTGGCTCAAAAATGCATAGTTTTTGCTTCATTTTCTCTAAAATCATATTGTTATACTTGAAGACAAAAATATGAAAAATTCCTTCTTTTAAAGTGTAATATCATTAAAAATATGCTTAAAGTTAGCATGAAATGCACACTAAAAATAGGTACTTTTTTCATGGATCAAAATCCCCCAATCTTAAACGTTACTTGTCCTCAAGTAACACTATAATCATGTAAAACCACATAAGCAAATCATGTGTATGAGTTTCTTTAGGAGTTTCTAAAATTTTGTTCTAGAAATGTAGTAGTCCAATTTAGAAAAAATTTTTGTAAATGGGACCAATTTAAAGTTTAGAAATCTCTTAGATGAAAGAGTATGAAAATATGTGTTGTTATCTAATTCAGAAATACTTTTAGATTTTTCAAAATATAGGGGTTAGTCATTTTAATTTTCTTTACTTAAAAATCCTTATTAAAAATAATTATACTAACTATATTATATTTTTAAGCTTAAGATTTTCTCAAATCTTATACTTTAAAAAGCTCAGGTGTGGAACCAAATTTTGATTAGGCCCGTTAATCCTCAAGCTTCTCCTTCCTTTTTCACATACTATACTTTTCTTTTCTTTTCTTTTATTTTTCTTTTTCTTTTTGTTTTCTTTTTTTTAAGGCAAGGAATACTATATCTGGATAGGCCTTTAATAATTTTGAATTCCACCCTTCCTTTCCTAAAGCATAAAGTAGATATATATCTTTTACTTAGAAATATAACAATAGTTTTGAAAATTATTTTTCAATAAAAGAAATTTAAATACTGAAAACAAAAGTCTAATCCTTCTATTTTTCCAAAAATACAACTTTTCTTACTAAAGATAGTTACTCAATATTTATCATTTCTTCACTAAGAAAAATTTAACTTTAAATTTTTCACCACGACTATAAATTTTAACTAAATTTTCTTACTCATTTCTATATTCAAAATTTTATTTCCCTAATATAAATTCATACACATAATTATTTTTCAATCAAAAATCAAATTTATTTATAGCATTTTTGAGGACAAATAAAATTTAAGTTTTTGAAAATTGTTTTTCATTCCCCCCCAACTTGAATTTTAAAATATTTTGCAATTAATTCCATAAAATGTAGGAGGAAGAAAAATAAAAGCTGATCTACTAACTACTACAAGATCCTATTAAATTTAAATACATGCATAATCAGGATAGAATGATTGCAGGAGAAAGTAAATCTAGCCTAACACATGCTTGTTATAATATTAAACTTAAAGGAAGTATATTACTTTAAAATATAATTTTCTTCCTACCCCCAAACTTGAATTTGGACATATATAACATTCAGCACAGAAAATATAAGCAGGAAGAAAAATAGTTCAGAAATTCTATCTACCACAAATATTTGTCAAAACATCTACATGTATTTATCAGGATAGAACAATTTGCAATAGAAAGTAAATCTAAACTAAACATGCTAGAATAAAATTAAACTAAAGAAAGGTCTAACAAGTAAGATAAACATCGGCATGGGAATATATATTTAAGTGTTCTTCAAATCTCTGAATTGTTGTAACACAAACACAAACACAAACACACAAAATAAAATACATAGACTCGCAGATTCATAAACAGATATCAATTGAGGTTAATTTGATCTCCTTTCTACTCACATTTTCCCTCCTTACTTTCAATTTCTAACGGAAGAAACTACACTAATAATGATAATCTAGTAAATAAAAATAGTGCAATTCATTTATATGTTGTTCATTAAGTAATTTCATGACCTTAATTAGTGAAAACAAAGTTAGATAAATGAAGTAATAGAACTGACATGGAGTGGTCCAAGTCCAAACTCTACATGCTTCAAGGTAACGCTCAGCTCCAGTTGAGAACTGAGTTATAACAGACTCGTCAGCCTGGTACTACCAGAAGTCATATACAAATTTAGTCAAGACCAAGGCATAACCTCACAACAATAATCTATTCCGCACTAAAACAAACACAAAACATAATCATAAACAATCATGACTCTCAAGCACACTAAATCAAAGCACACTGATAACTATGGGTTGCCTCCCATAAAGCGCTTGGTTTTAACGTCGCGGGCCCGACAAATGTTTCCTCCTGGATCAAAATTCCATTTTAATAATCCTTGATCAATCGCCCATTCTTTTTCAGATCCAGGAATTCCTAAAAAATTCTCAAATTTTAATTTTTCAGTCAGCTTTTCAATCTCAGATTGATTTATATCATTGTTCCTCAATTTTCTTTCTAGATTCAATATCCTTCTATTGATTTTCTGAATTTGCATATTAATATAATCCTTGAAATTTATAAGAAATGGATCTTTATAAGAAACTTCAATATCTCCCAAATTTTGGATCGGATTCTCTTTAGATAATTCAGATTCTAGATCAGTATCTTCTATGTTACTCTTCTGTTTCAAATTATCTTCCAATTCTTTCCCTTTATAATAATTAAATGATGGAGTATTTATCTTAGTTGAGGAAATAGGTTTTTCTAATAATTTGAAATTTATCCTCTTTTCTCAACTCAAACTTATTTTGAAATTTATCCTCAAACTCTCTTCCAAGTCTTAGTTCAATAATTTTATCATGTTCATCATTCAATTCAGGTTTTTCTTGTGATTGAGTCGCATCTAAAGAAATAAAGACTGGTTGTGTAGATGAATTCCCTAAATAGGTAGGCTTCAAAATTGTATGGGGTATATCCATCTTAAGTTCATGAGATTTTTCAACAAATGGAATTAAAATTTTACTATTTTTGGTAGCATCCATCATTTCACACCTCTCCTGAACATACATACAGTTTTCTCTAAATAACGTTTTTGAATCATCATGAAAATCCATTCCAACCTCATATGTTATCTTACTCTCAAAACTTTCTTGGAAATGGTCTTTACTTAGATAATCAATTTCATCAATCCAAAAACAATCATCATCTTTTCTCTCGACTGGATATTTCATAGTCTTTAATACATCAAAAGTGACTTTCTGGTCATTAATATTCATAATCAACTCTCCCTTTTGCACAACTATCATAGCTTGTCCAGTAACAAGGAAAGGTCTCCCTAAAATAATTAAAATTTCTTTATCTTCCTCCATATCTAATACAATAAAGTCTAAAGGAAAGATAAATTTATCCACTTTAACAAGCACGTCTTCTATAACTCCTTTTGGATAAATGATAGATCGATTAGCTAACATAAGGGTTATAGTAGTGGGAGAAATATCGACTAAACCTAACCTTCTAAATATAGATAGAGGCATCACATTAATGCTCACTCCTAAATCACATAAAGCTTTTCCACATAATCTTTTTCCGATTGCATAAGGAATTGTAAAGCTACAAGGATCTTTAAGTTTCCGAGGAAAATTTTTCTGAAGTATAGCGCTGCACTCCTCACTTAGTGCAACTGTCTCGTAATCCCCAAATTTCCTTTTCTTGTTTAATATCTCCTTCATAAACTTTGTACAACTCGGCATCTGTTCCAAAGCTTCAGTGAATGGAATATTTATTGTTAACTTCTTAAGTACTTTCATGAACTTTGAAAATTTCTTATCTAACTCATGATGTCTAAGTCATTGAGGAAATGGAGGTGGTGGTCTTTCCAAACTGATTTTAGTTGGAGAAATTAATTTTTCCAAATCCTTAGAAACATGTTTTTCAGGTCTTTTAGTTTCCTTTGTTTCTTTCACAACATCTTTCTCTTTTCTAACCACATCCTCTATCTCTCTTCCAGTTTTTAATTGGAAAGCTTCTACTTGTTCATTAGTGTTCTCTTTAGGGTTGATCTCAATGTTGCTAGGAAGTGTTCCTTGGGGTCTATTGCTAAGTGAATTAGCAATTTGTCCCAGTTGATTCTCTATATTTTTAATCGCAACATTTTAACTTTGCAACTAGTTTCCCATTTGCAATACCACTTCTTCCATAGACATCTTCTTATCCTCAAATTGTTGATCATTGTTAGAGTCTGGTGGATATGAAGGTCTATAGTTTGTGTTCCCCTGATTATTCCAACTTCCATTAGGATTCACATGATTATTTTCCCTTTTTTTTGTTTCCATCATCAGTAGTATGATTCCAGATAAATTTAGGATGGTTCTCCCAACACGGGTTGTAAAAGTTAGAATATGGGTAGTTTATGATATTTAAAGCAACATGTAATAAGTTAGAATCAATCATATTCCCTAAAGAATTTTTCTCACTTACTGGAGTAAATTGAGGCTGGTTCATTCCAAATTGGTCCAACTTCCTTGATATTGCGGCAGCCTGAGATGCAAGAATTGTAATTACATCTGTATCATGAACACTAGCTACATTTTTATGATTTACCCTTGTAGAGGGCCATTGAAATTCATTTGTAGCCATTTTTTCAATTAATGCATACGCTTCATCAAATGATTTTGACATTAATGAACCACCAACAGTAGCATTAATTATAGTCCTAAGGGATCCTACTAACCCATTATAAAAAGTTTGAATGATTAACCAATCGGGTAGAGCATGATGTGGACACTTTCTTAGGAGTTCCTTAAATCTTTCCCAGGCTTCGTATATTGATTCTCCTTCATATTGACAAAATGAGATAAAATCGTTTCTAAGTTTAGTAGTCCTTAAAGGTGGAAAATACTTAGCTAGGAATTTCTGAGTTAACTCCTCCCAATTTTTAATAGAGCCAGGTGCTAATGAGTATAACCATATTTTAGCCTTATCCCTTAGTGAGAAAGAAAAAAGCCTTAGCCTAACAGCATCGTTTGACATGCCATTATAACGAAATGTAGCATAAAGTTCTAAAAAACTAGATAAATGTAAATAGGGATCCTCCAAAGGAGTTACCCCAAACTGATTGTTCTGCACCAGTTGGATAATCTCAGGATTTATTTCAAACGAGTCAGCTTTTATGGCAGGGTTTTGTATACTTGAGTGAATTTCATTGGTTGTAGGATTTACGTAATCCCTCAATGAAGTATGATGATTTTCCAAACTCGGGATCATAAGGTACAAGTCCTGCAGATCCTTTGTTTAGTATACATAAAACAACAAACAATAAATTAATAATTAAACAAATAATAGATGAAATATAATCAACAAAACAAAACATTTTCACGAACACCTTATTTTTCACACAAATAATTTTTTTTTCTTTTTTCACAACACTTTTTCATATAACAAAACTCTTTTCAATCAAAAATAGTTTTTACAACACTATAGTTTTTTAAGTCTAAACCTAATTATTTTAACTAAAATTCTCCTAAATTTCTTACAGATGCTTCCCCAGCAACGGCGCCAGAAACTTTACCCGACCCGCAATAACGTGGTAATTTTTGCTTCCAAAAGATGGCCAAAAACTTGACCCAATTTTTAAATAGCGGCTAGTGTATATAATCAAAATGTTGTAAACTTTTAGAAAATATTTTACACACTAGGGGTACTACGTAAGTATACATATCGTTTCAAGTAATATAGGGTTTTCTTTTATAACCCCAGTATCGATCCGACAGAGAAGCGAGGTAAGAAATTCTTTAAGCTAATTCCAGTCTATTTCTAAAATGCTTAAATTTAGAATGTTGATTAAAATGAGTTGTCTAATAACTAATCCTAAATAAAGTTCTTAAATAAAAAGATATCTTATGGATAAATTGGTTTGGAGAATTTTGAGATGTTAATGACTACCTTTCTCTTGCAATTACATAGATAATGTGTAGGAAAGCAATGCTTAGAATTTAATGTAGTGCTAAATAAAAGCATTCATATTCTTTACCCTTTGGTCCAAGGGTGGCTATGGTCGGCCCTACCAGTGACCCTTTCCCTTTCTATAGACCAAATTATTAGAATTTAGTATGTCACTCTAAAAACTAATTAATTTTACGCCCAATAAACAATATCTCCCTATTTATTTTCACTTCACTTTGAATAACCCTCTCAAGGCCTTCGATTACCCAAGAATTAATGTGATATCTACTAGTTAAGAACTCATCTACGAATAGATCTCAGAATTCTTCAACAGATTTTAACAATACAAGTGATCAATTTGTAAAGTAAATGAAGATCTGGTATGAATATCATCACCATAATTTAATAAAAGAATATCTAAGAAAATCTTAATTCCTAAACATGCATCTATTTCATTACAAAATAAAAGTAAATGAAAATAATGACATAAGTAGTAAAAGGGTTGATAAAATTATGTAATAATTTAAGTGCCAACAAGAAACTTATTTCATTAGTATTCTATTATATTTATGTAACTAACTGTCACCTAGAAGCATTTCATAGTTAATTCTATCATAAAAATGATTTTCCTACACATGCCACTACTTCATATTAAAATAAAGAGTAAATAAAATCACTTACGAAGCATGGATAAATCACGACAGAAAACTTTGTTTAAAATAAAGAAAATCCACTATAAAGTGTTTACAACGATTACAAGAGAATGAAGAACACAATACTTAGCTTTTTCCCTCTGAAGGAAAGAAGATCTCTCCACTAAAGTCACCCACCAATCCATGCGCCGCTCGTACATCCCTTACATAAATATCTCAAAATTCCTCACCAATCTCTCCAAAAGATGTAGAAATCTACATCTTCATGACTCTAAATGACTAAGGGGGGAGAGAGAGAGAGAGAGAGAGAGGCTAGAGAGAGGCAAAAAGAAGAGACACCCTTGATGTAGAATTGGTCCCTATTTATAGAGCTTTGAAAATGACCAAGGGTTGCTTTAGGCACCTCTTCAAAATTCGGTCTAAATACATTGAATCTTCTAGAAACAATTCTGGCGCCTAGCTGCCAAACTCCGTGCCCAAAACAGTCAACCCTTCACTTTGGTTCGCACCTCTTCGTGATTAAAACTACTCCAATGTGTCTAGATTCATTGTATCACATGTATTATATATTAAAAATAACTTTCAGGCTTCTAGAAGGTCTAGAAACTACTTAACACCATCAAAATAACTCCCAAAGTAGTCAAAAATCTGTCCAATAACCGTTTCTGGATGATTCTGGCTGCTAGGCCTTGATTCTGGCGCCTAGGCGTTGTTTTCTCGTCGTCCAGGCGCCAGGTTTGGCGCCAGGTTTGGCGCCTGGGCGCTACCCTGTGCGCAGCTCCACTATTTTGCTCCGTTTGGCTCCGTTTCAACTTCGTTTCACCCCATTTCAGTTGTGTTGTGTTCTTAACATCTTCACCTATAAGATAGACATAAAAACAACCTTTCTCAAAAGTATAATTTCATTCAACAACATGTGAGAAATATAAAAGATATTAAGCATAGAAAGACATATCGATATGTCCTAAGTTAGAATTTTCTTCCTTTGCTCATTTTTAGCTCAAAATTGCATAGTTTTTACTTCATTTTCTCTAAAATCATATTTTTATACTTGAAGATAAAAATATGAAAAATTCCTTCCTTTAAAGTGTAATATCATTAAAAATATGCATAAAGTTAGCATGAAATACACACTAAAAATAGGTACTTCTTTTCATGGATCATTCCCCTAGCCTTCATTCCTTTGGATTCTGAAAATAACTGTTCCAATTTAATCCCTTCCCATTTAAACTTCCTATGTTCGACCTTGAAAACCCTAAATTTGAAATTCATGAAGACAATACCTCTGATCTAAATCGAGATTTTTCTAAGGCGACTTCGGTCATTTAAGATGTAATTAACTATTGGGTTTGCCCTTATAGGGAATCTTAAGAACCAACTTATATAAACCCTATCTAATATTTTATATTAGAGTAGGGGAACTTGTCGATCATAAAGATTTCACAAACTAAATTGGTTATCATAAATTCTTTTAGTTTGTTTAATCGAGTCTCACTATCAAGCAATGTGTCTATTCTTCAGGATAGATGTATGACTTGTGGTGTAGTTCTCGTTTATTCAAACTATTATATATATATGAGATCGGTTTGGTCTCATATTTTCAAAATTAAAATGTTAATTTTCAAGATTATATATTAAAATAAATATATCCTTTTAAGGCAACCAGCAACCTTCACATTGGCGACTGACAGCTTCTAACGACTCCACTATGGAGTTGTTTCTCTGTCCATTAAGATCAGCATGTTTTTTCTTCATACATCGTTCATGTCCCTCATGGTCTAAGTTACCATTCTTCCGTTGACATGCTTTGCTCATTTCTTTCGTGGGAAAGTACGGTGAAGTTTTCTCGATTCCAGGATCATCTATTTAATCACTCTTAAACAGAGGGGTCATGAATCTTTAGGGTTTTCTTTTTGTGTGTGGGGTCAGACCCCCAATAACTGTGTTGGTGAAAGGGATTCACCAAAGCGAGGTGTGACCCCAATCTTTTTCTACCAGGAGAATACTGGTATATTTATACTTGTGGTAATCAAATTATACTTATATTTTTTATATACAATTTTTTTCTTTACAACAGCACCAAAAACTTCATTATGAATAAAGAAGAATGCAATGGTGATATTTAAATTGAGGTATTCTATGCAAGTATACGTATCGTTATCAAGTAATATAGGACTTTCTGATTACGCCCTAAAATATAGATCCCACGGGGAAAAATTTTGGATATTAAAAAGATAAAAAGGTTTTTAGATCACAAATTCTATTTAGAAAAAGTCACTTAAATAGTTTTGGATAACATAAAACTTTCAAATTGTATTCTTTTTGGTTTATTCTTAAATGATGAAATAAAGTAAACAATTTACTAACTAAAATGAGATTTTTGTAAGATTAAAGAAGTATATATGAAAATTTCTTTTTCCTTATCATGAATTAGTAACAAGTACAGGAGTTATGTTGTGGAAGTATTCAAAATGTTCTGCGTCAAATAGGAGAAATTTTATTCTTTACCCTTACTAGAGAAGCTATAAAGAACATTGGTTAGTTTAAAGTTTGAATAGTCTTGAACACGGGTTAGGTAGGGAAAATACTAGCTCACACTCTAGAGTTCCCTCCTTTCCCTCCACCTGGGGGCTAACATCTTGTATCAAAACCTAAAACAATAAAACAAATTAGGGGCTTTAGTTTGTCGCTCTAAAGTCCTCTAATTCTACACCCATCAAAGTATATTTCCCTATTTATTTGCCCAAATTATATGAATTACTTTCTCATCCATAAAATCTCATGTGATTTCTACTTATTGTTCTTTAAGACAATACCTACTTGGATCTTACATGTTCTCACAACAAATGTTGACATCTTAATTGGTCAAATTAAGAAGTAAATAAAATGCAAGGATTGAATCAACACAATTACTTCCAACATTAAAATCAATACTTCTACAACTTTCATCCAACACTTAATTACTTTTCATTTAAGGAAAAAGATAAAGAAGACTACTCAGAATTCATAGAGAAAACACAACAAGTAGTTTTTAAAATAAAAAACATGTAGAAAACACAAGAAGTCTCAATTAAAACCAAATGAAAAACAAAGATAAAACTTATCTCAAGTTCCTCTTCATCAAACTCTTGAAGTTCCTTTAATACTCTTCTTTTCTCTGACAAGGCTCCCTTAGACAAGTCGCCCAACCCAAGAGGGTTTAAATCTCTATGCAACAATGGTTTTTTACATAGGAATCCCTACTCACATTCTCTTTCACTAGGAATGAGAAAAGTGTGAAGAAACCATACGTAGGAATCCTACAACTTCTTATTTGACTACTCTTTACAAACTCTAGTGACTCTAATTTTCCTCTCTCTAAAGTAACTCTCTTTTCACCTTCAAGTCATTTCTTTTAAACTTTCTCGAAAGGTGCATTGGTGTCTCTTCAATATGTGTCCATATTCAATAAATCTACCCAAGATATGCATCTTTTTAAGTGAAATTTGAATGCCTTTTGGCACCTTTGATCAATGCTTGTACCAAAGGATGCCTCAAGCACCTCTTCATAACTCACCAACAATTCCTTGAAATTGCAAAGTAACTACCTAGCACTTAAGCGCAGGGTTTCTGGAGCTTATGTAGCTTATGCATGAACTTCTCTGTCTGCTGGCGCTTAGGCGCCAGATCTGGGCACTTAGGCACCCCACTTTATTTTAACACCTTCATTTTTGCTCTAAATTTCATCGATTTTCACTCATTTTGACATATTTAGTCCATTTAAGTGCACCTGAAAGAAAGCACACAAATATCTTCCATTAAAGTACAATATCATCAAAAATAGGTTTAAAAATATGCATGAAAATATTATATATTTTAAGTATATCAAATTCCCCCAAATATAAAATGTTACTTGTCTTCAAGTGACACTGCAACCTTTCAAAACCAACATAACCAAATTATGTGAATGAGTATTTTTAGGAGATGATAAAATTTTGTTCTAGAAATGTAGTAGTCTAATTTAGAAAAAACTTTAGTGAATGAAATCTATTTAAAGTTTAGAAATTTTCTAAAGTGAACAAGTATGAAAATATGAGCTTCTATCTAATTCAGAAATACTTGTAAATTTTCCAAATATAGATTTTAGGGATTCTATCTTCTTTACTTAAAAATTTTCATTAAAAATAATTATACTCACTATATATTCTATCTTCTTTACTTAAAAATTTTCATTAAAAATAATTATACTCACTATATTATATTCTTAAGCTTAGGAGTTTCTCAAATCTTATACATTAAAAAGATCAAATGTGAAACCAATTTTTAATTAAGCACTAATCCTCAAGCTTCTCTTCTTATACTATACTTCACTTTTTTTCTTTTTCTTTTCTTTCTTTTTCTTCTCTTCTTTATCTTCTCTTCTTTTTCTTCTTTTTAGGATTACTATATCTAGATAGGTCTTTAACGATTTTGAATTCCACTATTCATTTTCTAAAGCAAAGGTCTGATATATATCCTTTACTTAAAAATATAATAATAGTTTTGAAATTTACTTTTAATAAAAGAAATTTAAGTATTGAAAATAAAAATCTACTTTTTCTATATTTTCAAAAATACAATATTTCTTACTAAAAATAGTTATAATATATTTAACATCTCTTCACTAAGAAAAATTTTTTAACTTGAAATATGTCTTCATTACTATAAAGTTTTAACCAAAATTTATTACACATTTCTATATGCAAAATTTTATTACCCTATTATAACTTCATACACATAATCATTTTTATAATAAAAAATATTTGTAGTATATTTGAAAACAAATAAATTTCAGGGTTTGAAAATTGATTTTTTTTATCCTCCCCCCCAACTTAATTTTTTTCAAAGATTAAACATTCTAGTATATAATAAATAAAGAGAGGAATGAAAAATCTTATGCTTACAGGAATTTTCATATCCTAATTATATAGGTACAAAAGAATTAAAAACAGGAGTAAAAATGATCAATGTTCATTTTTATTTTAGCCTATATAAGATTCAAAAAACTTATATGCATTGGAGGCTAACATAAAAGCAAATCACATAAACTAACATACTATCACAACCACTATAGAAAATTCTTGGTAGTTAATTGAAATTTAAACATAAATTTTAAATGAAGGTTAGCTCTTTTCTAATCTTCCTAAGCAATAGGAATAATTTCAACAAAACCAACACACATTTAAAATAAAAGAGTTCAAATACATATTACCACATCAACATCACATAGATACACATCACAGCAAACAATAACAACAATGTTCACCACAATCACAAATACCAACACATATAGTAGTCCAGACATCAACACAATAAACAGTTCAAATAAAACATAACACAACCCAATCTCTACTCATCCTTGTCACCATCGTCATCTTCATCATCATCATCATCATCATCCTAAAAGCTAGCATAATCAAAATGAGTATACCGTGTATATGGAGGAACACCTCTAACAAGTCTCTCTATAGATGTGTTGTATTTCTCTTCATAATCAATATGTCTCCCTAAGTGAGAATCAATATGATCAACATAATTTTCAAGTTTTGATACCTTATCCGTAGCATAATCGATTTTTTCCATCATCCTTTACAGCATTTGAGTTTGTGAATCAGGACTGGATCTGCCACGAGATATGGATGCTCAAGATGTAGAAGCATGCGACGTAGAGACACCAGAACTTTTAGAAAATCCCCCTCTCCAGCCAAAAATTGAATGTTCAGAATAAGTCTTTACATTCACACTAGTAATGGGCTTCAGAGGTTGAAGAATCTCCTCCCAGCTATCAAATCTAACACCAGCTTGCTCACATAAAGAAAAGATTAAGGGAATTCCAAACCTGCAGTAGTGGTGGCTCTAGTAGAACTGGTGATAACTTGATAAATGAGAGAGCTAACATTGATCGGCTTGTACTGATGTATGCAGTAGTTTAGTGTAGCCCTCTCTCTAGTTACTTCACTAACATGATTTGTTGGGAGTTGAATAGCGGAGATAAGATAATGCCATTCTTTCCCTATGGCATCCATCATCGTTGTAGGAAAGTTTACCCTTTTCCCACTGGTAATCTTCCTTGGATCTCTTCCAGCAGTTAACGAAAAAATAATCTCATCTAACTCCTCCTCAGTATGACTATAATTAGAATAAAAACACAACATATCTGTAATTAGTTGGTAAAATGAATTGATTGCCTCTGTGAAAACGCTATTGTCATCCCTCTAACCATCACCAGATCATCCTCTGATTCAGAGAGATTTGCATAAAGCTCCCTAACCACAAAAATCACCGCAACAGCAAAAAAACAACAGAATTGATC
This sequence comes from Papilionanthe hookeriana x Papilionanthe teres, assembly GCA_022702705.1. Classification (NCBI taxonomy): domain Eukaryota; kingdom Viridiplantae; phylum Streptophyta; class Magnoliopsida; order Asparagales; family Orchidaceae; genus Papilionanthe; species Papilionanthe hookeriana x Papilionanthe teres. Next base: position 106,493,896 of record CM040430.1, read on the forward strand.
TCACTATCGGCGGACAATTAAGTCTTCTACTTCTCAGCCTGGATTCTTAAAACAACGCTCAAGAATTAACTTCGTCAATTGTAGTGCATCGGTATAATGATCCTGAGCCTTAGAACTCAAAACTTACTCGAATCAAATTTGGCCTTCCCATTGCTCCTTTTCATTCTTGGTTCCATTTTTAAAAATAACAAAAAGTTCACAATGAATTCCAACATCAACCCTTACTAAATTTAATTTCTAAAAGCTTAAACTCACTTTTCCATGTAAAATCCATCAATTTTCATCAATTTTTCACCATGAATAGTAACTTTTTGGATTTTCCATAATGCACTCCAAATCAATGGTAAAAATAGAAAATTTTTGCATAAAAGAGAAGCTCTAACCTTGAGAAGATGAAATCCAACAAATTTGGCTCAATTCTACCAAGTAATCATCACTTATAAGGATGCCCTAAGTGCAAAACTGTGAACCCTTGAGGAAGAAGAAGATGAAATGAAGAGAAAATTTTGGTTTTTGGCACTTAAAACCATCATGAACCGGTTTACATGAACCGGGTGACTGGTTCGGCGCTTAGGCGCCATCCTTGCCAGTGCTTAAGCTAGAGTTTTGGCGCTTAGGCGCCAGTGCACAAATTTTGACATTTCTAAATTTTGATTCAAATGCATAACTTCCCAAGTCAACCACCCTCACATGGTATTAAATAAGTCATAAGAACAATTTCTTCCACTTCTTCTCTTTTCTTTCTCAAAAATTCTAAACTTTTGATAATTTAGATTTGGTCACAATAACATGAATATTTTTGCACAAAAAAAACACTTTCATTAACATATATTCAACTAGTCCAAATACATTTCACATATCTAATCTCTTCTCAAAAAAATTTTGGATGTGATACCCTATAAATTCATCATAATACAAGTCAAACTTACAAAACACATAAAACAAAGACAAAAAATCAAATAAGCAAACAAACATAGTCAAACTAAGCAAACAAACTAAACAAATAACTTAATTTCATTCTCCATTAGGTGGAACATATCCTTGTCCTTCATTTGGTCCTTCTGAACCATTTGGCACATAAATTTGATAAAACGGATTATGATAAAGAACTCTAATAGAATCCTCTTCAATCCACTTGTTTTTCAGATACATCGCCTTATCCGCTTCTTCAATATAACTTGAAAGATTGATATGCATTTTGAGTTGCCAACCAATATGTGTTAAATATGTGTTAGTTTCATATACATTTGCCTCAATTGAAACCACATCAGCTTCCATTTTCGCAATCTCCTCCGTCATTCCTTCAATGCTAATAGCTATGAATCTATTATATAACTCTTGCGCTATTTGTCTTACAAACTACTTCTTGACGGCTTCCTCCTTTTACATCAAGTCATTCTCCCAAGAAGACATCTTTGTTACCTTAATTCCTTTAACAACTCAAATCTTTCTTCTCTTATACATTAGAATGAAAATTTTGAAAGGGGCAAATATTCACTTCAATTCTATGGCTATTTATAGATTTTAGTAGAGCTTATACCCACTTCTCATGTTTAAAAACCACCAAATAATGTTCAAAGACACTTTCCCATGTTTAATTCTTCTAGAACATCATTTAAGCATGTTTTTATAACTCCGACGTTAGTTTTGGGCACTTAGGCGCTAGTGCTTAATTTAGCACAGGTCAGCTTAACGTCCAAATACTCATTCTTACACGCCTATGACAATGTATAAAGTTTTAAAATTATTACCAAAAGTTCAAAATACTACCATAATTTTTTAAAATAAACACAACAACAATTAAAACAAAAATACAAAGATAGCTATGGGCTGCCTCCCATAGAGCGTTTGGTTTTACGTCGTTAGCCCGATGTATCTAGTGCTTATTCTGGGGGACCCAACATCAAAACATCATTCAATTTAGTCTGATCCTCTAGGTTTTCAGCCTATAACCATTCACTTTTGAAAATTTTTAGGGTTTTACAATCCTTAATATCCACAGCTCCATATGGATAAACTTTTATCACAACAAATGGGGTCATCCACTGGACTTACGTTTGCCTAAAAATAACCTCAATCTTACATTATAAAGCAAAACTTGTTGCCCTGACTCAAAATATTTAGTAAGAATCTTCCGATCATGCCACTTTTTCATCTTATCTTTATAAATCTTAGCATTCTCATAAGACTCATTGCTTATCTCTTCCAGCTCATTTAATTGTAATAATATCTTTTTACCAGCATCCTTCAAATTATAGTTAAATTTTTTAATAAACCAATAAGTTGTATGCTCAAGTTCTACTGTTAAATGAAAAGCTTTCCCATAAATTAACTTGAATGGTGACATTCATATAGGAGTTATGTATGCAGTCCTATAAGCCCCGGGCACAAAGCAAAATCAAGTTTGACTGACCAATCTATTTGTATTGGATTTATAGATTATTCCATAATTCTTTTGATTTCTTGATTGGAAAGTTTAACCAAACCGCTTGTTTGAGGATGATAAGCAATAGAAATTTGATGATTGATTGATACGATATTTCTTCAAAAAATTTTCAGTTAACGTAATTTTAAAATGACTTCCCCCATCAGTTATGATAACTCTGCATTTCAAATCTGTAAAATATGTTATTTTTAAGAGCTTTGCATCATTTTGAGCATCATATCGAGATGAAGCAACAACTTCTATCCATTTAGAAACTTCAGCCAAACTGCTTATTTGAGAATGATAAGCAATAGAAATTCGATGATTAATACGATATGTCTTCAATAATTTTTCAGTTAACTCATTTTTGAAATGACTTCCCCCATCAGTTATGATAACTCTCGGCTTTCAAATCTGTAAAATATGTTATTTTTAAGAGCTTTGCATCAATTTGAGCATCATATCGAGGTAAAGCAACAACTTTTATCAATTTAGATATATAGTCTACTGCTAACAGTATATATAAAATTTTGAAAGTTGGTTTAAATGGCCCCATGAAATCTAATCTTCAAATGTCAAATATTGCAACTTCCAAAATATAATTGAGGGGCATCTCATTTCTTCTAGAAATATTGTCTACATGTTGACACCGATCATAATTTTTAATATAAGTATTAACATCTTTAAAGATAGTAGGCTAATAAAATCCAGATTGAAAGATTTTATATGTTGTTTTATCAACACCAAAATATCCCCCAAAATCATAATCATTACATTTTTGGATAATTTCAAAAGTCTCTTATAAAGGCGCACATCTTTGAATAATTAGATCCTTCCCCTATTTATACAAAAATGGGACATCCCAAAAATAAGTCTTGGCTTCAGATAAAAATTTCCTCCTTTGTTGGTGTGTCAGATCATAAGGTAAAATATTAATAACATTAAAGTTCACGATATCTGCATACCATGGAACATGCCATTCATTAATATTGAATAATTTTTCATCTAGAAAATGTTCATTAATTCCTTCTTCATAACAAAATGATTTCTCAAAGTTAAGTCAAGCTAGATGATCAGCAATTTGATTATCAGCTCCTTTTCTATCCACTATTTCAAAATCAAATTCTTGCAAAAGAAGAATCCATCTTATCACTCTTGGTTTTACATTTTTCTTTTTCATTAAATACTTTATAGCAGAATGACCTGTATACACCACACATTTAGTTCCAATTAAATATGATCTAAACTTTTCAAAGGCAAATACTATTGCTAATAACTCTTTCTCAGTTGTGGTATAATTAATTTGAGCTTCATTAAGAGTTTTAATAGTATAGTAAATTACATTGAAATGTTTATCATATTTCTGTCGTAAAACAACTCCAATAGCATAATTACTTGCATCACACATTAATTAAAATTATTTTTTCCAATCTAGTGAAACAATAACTGGTGTAGTGATTAAATTTTCTTTTAAAAGTTCAAAAGCTTTTTAACAATCCTTATCAAAACTGAAAATCACATTCTCGAGCAAATGGATAGTGGCTTAGTAATTTTTAAAAAGTCTTTAATATATTTCCTATAGACTCCTGCATGTCCTAAAAACTCCTAATTTCCCTCACATTTATTGGATGAGGTAAATTTCCATCTTTACAACTGCGCCAAAAACTTGATTTTGATATAAAGAACAATGCAACGATGATATTTAAATTGAGGGATTCTACACAAGTATATGTATCGTTATTAACTAATATATGACCTTCTGATTAAGCCCTGAAATATCGATCCCGTAGGGAAAAATTTTGGATATTGAAAAGATGAAAAGGTTTTTAGGTCACAAATTCTATTTAGAAAAAGACACTTAAACAGTTTTGGATAACATAAAACTTTAAAATTCTATTCTTTTTGGTATTTTCTGAAATGATAAAACAAAGTAAACAATTTACTAACTAAAATGAGATTTTCGTAAGATTAAAGAAGTATAGATGAAAATATATTTTTCCTTATCATGAATGAGTAATATGTACAGGAGCTCTATTATGGAAGTATTAAAAATATGTTGTGTCAAATAGAAGCAATTTTATTCTTTACACTTACTAAAGATGCTATAAAGAACATTGACTAGTTTAAATTTTGAATAGTCTTAAAGGCAGGTTAGGTAAGGAAGATACTAGCTCTCACTCTAGAGTTCCCTTTTTTCCCTCCACCTAGGGCCTAACATCTCGCATCAAAACCTAAAACAATAAATCAAATTAAGGTTTTTAGTCTGTCACCCTAAAATCCTCTAATTCTACACCCATCAAAGAATATTTCTCTATTTAATTACACAAAATTATATGAATTACTTTCTCATCCATATAATCTCATGTGATTTCTACCTATTGTTAATTGAGACAATACTTACTAGGATCTTAATGTTCTCACAACAAATGTTAACATCTTAATTGGCCAAATGAAGAAGTAAATGAAGTACAAGGATTAAATCAACACAACTTCTTCTAACATTAAAAATCAATACTTCTATAACTTTCATCCAACACTTAATTACTTTTCACTTTAAGGAAAAAACATAAAGAAAACTACTCAGAATCCATGGAGAAAACACAACAACAAGTAGATTTAAAAATATAAATCATATAGAAAACACAAGTCTCAATTAAAACCAAATGAAGTATAAAGATAAAACTTATCTCAAGTTCCTCTCCACCAAACACTTGAAGTTCCTTTGAATCTTTTCTTTTTCTTACAAGACTCCATTGGACTAGTCGCCCACCCAAGAGGGTTTAAATCTCTCTACAACAATGGATTTTTACTTAGGAATCCCTACTTATCTTCTCTTTCACTAGGAATGAGAAAAGTGTGAAGAAAATTTAAGTAGGAATGTTACAACTTCTTACTTAAAATACACTCTACAACCTCTAATGACTCTCTAATTTTCTTCTCTAAAGGAACTCTCTTCTCTCATTCAAGTTCTTTTTTTTTAACCTTTCTCAAAATTTGTCTTGGTGTCTCTTCAAAATGTGTCCAAATTTAATGAATCTATCTGGGAGATGCATCCTTTTAAGTGAAATTTGAATGTATTTTAGTGCCTTTGATCAGTTATTCATGTTTGTACCAAAGGATACCTCAAACACCTCTTCAAAATTCTCCAAAAATTCCTTGAATTTGCAAAGTAACTATCTAGCACTTAAGAGCAAGGTTTCTGGACCTTAAGCGTTGCCTTCTCTGTCTGCTGGCGCTTATGCGCCAGATCTGGGCGCTTAGCGCCCCAGTTCATTTTAACACCTTATTCATTTTTGCTCCAAATTTGATCTTCTTTCACTCTTTTTGGCATATTTAGTCCATTTAATTGTACCTAAAAGAAAAATATAGAAATACATTCGATTAAAGTACAATATCATCAAAAATTGGTATAACAATGTGCATAAAAAATTATACATTTTAGGTATAACAAGGTGCACTGTGAAGAATGTCCCAAACTGGGTAATGCACTTCACTTTTACTTAATTCCTTAAGAACTCTCTTAAAGATATTATTTACTAATATAAAAATAAAAAGCAAGCTTATGATTGTTTGAAGTTCTTTACTCTAAAAAGACTCAAATGAAACCAATTTTTGATTAGGACCTCTCCTTAAACTTCTCCTCACTTTTTTTTGCATTTTATTTTTCTTTTTTAGGATCTTTTTGATACATTCTTTTCTTTTCCACTCTTTTCTTTTTTTTTATTTGAGGATTATTATATTTGGAGAAGTCCTTAAAATATTTTGAATTTCACTATCTTCCTCTAAGGTTAAAACCTATTATTTTCCTTCACTTAAAAAGATGTTTTTTTTAATAATTTCTAAAAGAGTCTTAAATGTTTGAAAATAAAAATTCTAAGAATCCTTAATTTTTCAAAATTACAATTCTTCCTACTAAAGATACTTATTAACTTTCCCAAGTTCTCCACTAAATATCCTTAACTCTATGTTCACCTGACCTCGATCTGAGGACAACACAGTAATTTATGTTTCCAAAATATGTTATAGCCAATACTTTGACCCAAATAATAATAGCGGATAGTGTATATAAATATAATTTTATGGAAAATATTTTACACACTAGAGGTACTACGCAAGTATATGTATCGTTTCAAGTAATATAGGGCTTTAAATAAAGACCCCATTATCGATCCCACGAGGAGGTTTATAGATTTTTAAATATTTTAATTTTATTTTATGTATTTCTTTTAAAGTTATAAATTTAATATTTAATTTACTAAATGCAGAATTAAAGCAATAATAAAATAATGAGTGATGTAAATAATAATAAGCAAACAACTTTCTTCCTTTCAATTAATCTAAGACTTTTAGATAATATAATATTCATGGAGAATATAAATTTATGGTATTGTGCCAAATAGAAGCATTCTTATTATTTACCTTCGCTCGATAGTATAAAGAACATTTGCTAATCTATAGATCAGGTCTGGATGTATTGTTAGTAGAATGGGTTAATCTAAGCTCACACTACTAGATGTCCAAGGATGGCTATGGTCGGCCCTACTAGTAACCCGTTCCCTCTCTATAAACCAAATTACAAGAATTTAGTCCGTTACTCTAAAAACTTATCAATTCTACACTCATTGAATAATATTTTCCTATTTATTTGCACTTCACCTTGAATAACCCGCACAAGGCCTTCGACTACCCAAGGATTCATGTGATATCTACTAGTTAAGAATTCATCTCCTTCTAGGTCTCAAAATTCTTCAACAGATTTTAATAATTTAAATGGCCAATTTAAATAGTAAATTATGATCCGGTATTAATATCATCACAATATTTAAAAATATTTTGTTTTTAATTCTCCAACGAATTTAATATTATCTTATTTATCTTTTCATAATTGAAAGGAGAAAGTAAAGTAACTACTCAGAACACATTGAATTTAAATAATAAAACATATAAACAAAACTTTGAATCAAATTACAAATACTTATCTCAAGTGTTTCGTCAACTGAACCTCTGATTCCTTCTGACTCCAAAGCAAAATAGACTTCAAAAGCACCAACTCTTTCAAACTCTCAATACAAACTCTAAATAAAATAAACTCACTAATTTATTAAAGAAAGTAGACTACAATTGTGGCCCTTAAAATTATCTCTCTAATTCTCTCTCTGATTGGAGCAGACTAGGGCGGGCTTCTTATTGGGCATTTTTCTCTGTATAAATAGCCTCCTATTTATAGGCTTCAAGGGTTGCCTAAAGCATCTCTTCAAAATGTGTCCAAGTTCAATGAATCTTCTATAAAGTGTGTCTGGCTCCTAAGCGCCGGAATCTGGCGCCTAGGCGCCGGACTCCGCGTCCAGTTCTTCGCTCCTCTTCACTTTGGATCGAACCTCTTCGCGATCCAAACCGTTTCCAAGCGTCTAGATACAATGTATCACATGTCCTATAATCCAGGAATAACTGCCAATCTTCAAGATGGTCCAATAACCGCTCTAACCATCAAAATAACCGCCCAAAGTAGTTACAAAAATCGTTACATATTTGGTATCGAGCTGGCGCTTAGGCGCCGGATTCTGGCGCCTAGGCGCCAGGCCCATTATTTTAGCAATTTTACATTTTGGCTCTATTTTTGCTCCTTTTTGCTCCTTTTTTCTTTTTGAACATTTTTGCATCACCTACATCCAAAAACACAAAAATACCTTTCATTAAAGCATAATATCCTTAAAAATTTGATAAAAATCAAGGCATAAAAATAGATATTTTTTTCAAGAATACTAAACAGTATGCTGAAACAAAAATAAACATTTATCATAGAAAATGAAAAAAAAATTCATCCATATTTCAGTCTTAAACACATATCACACTAGATACTCTAAAAACAGTCTCAACATCAAAAAAAAAATCCACACAAAGTTACTTAAACAAATCGACACTAACTAACAACAAACTAATCAGTACTAACAAACAAGAAATAAACTAAAAACAGAATCAACACATCTCAAGAGGTAAATCAACCTACTAATCATTATCTGTAGCCTCTTCATCGTCATCAGCAAAAGAAAATTCCACATCCTTTGGATCAACATACGGTGAAAATCTAGGATAGGTAGGGAACTGAACATCATGCTCACCCTTCAAGAATCTAAGTAAAGTCTCTAAATATTCAGTATCATAATCAATCTTCCTTTGGGTATATTCAGATAGATGATCAATCTTCTTGTCTATAGTATCTACTCTGCAGTGAGTTAGAAATAACTTATTATGCTGCTCTAGAAATTGATCATGCATTGATTCCCAGAAACTAGATGGTGGCTCAGCAGTAGAAGTAGAAGGTCTAGAAGTAGAAGCTCTACCTGGAGTAGGTACAGAAGTAGAAGGAGTAGTAGATCTCTTCCCACAAAGACGATCATAAATACTAACACTCTCCTGCCCAATAGGCTTTGTAGTCTTCAGCTTCTCCTTTGAAATATCAGCAATAACTTCATTGCTCATGCATAAAGAATATATCAAGGATGGGAATCCTACTCCCACAGAAGTGCTGGATCGTGCAATCGATTCCACAGAATCATATATAATGTTGCCAACATTTATCGGCTTCCTCTCTTAAATGCATTAGTTCAGGATAGCTCTATCTCTGGTAACTTCACTCAGGTGGATGGAAGAAAGTAGTCTAGCAGAAATAAAATAGTGTCAGGCCTTTGAAATACCATTTAGCTTAGAAGATTTAAAGTTTACCCGTTTGTCGTTCCGGATCTTCCAAGCCTCAGTGTCGTCAGTCAGATATGCAATAATCATCTCCAGATCTCCTTCAGATGGAGATAGACCAGAATAGTAGCACTCGAAGGTAGGTGGTAGGCCGTAGAAAATTTTGATCCGTTCCGGAGTGAATCCCACTCCGACACCTCTAACGAAGACTTCGTAGTCTTCCGCATCCATAAAGTTGGCATAAAACTCTCGTACAACAGGAATAATAGCAACGGCAGTGAAATAACAGAATCGCTGCCAGTTGTGTGCAATGATCATGCTCACGATCATCTCTCTAGGATTGTAAAAACTGTGCTCTGAGATAAATTTCCTTGATGACGCAAATTCATGATAACGAAAGTGCGTTGCCGCAGTAGCGAACTTGCTGCTGTCGAAATTTTATCGTGCTTTTCCGCGCTTAGATTTAGGTGTCATCTAAACATGAAAGAAAACACAAATAAATTAAGGAATCAAATATCTAAACTCTTTTAAGCTTGAGAAACATAAAATAAGTTAAGAAAATAAATGGAGAATTTCTAAAAATCAAAATTTTTCTCCAAAATTTCGGTTTTTAGCAGAAATAGGAAAATCCATGGTAGAAATCAAACATAAATGGATTAGAAGGTAGATCTGACCTTAAGATGAAGAAATCGAATGATTTCGAGCTCAAAAACGTGACGTTTTGACCTCAAGATGGATCTAAGGGGTGTATTTTCAAGAAAATAAGGAAGGAGATGAAGCTTAGGCGTCGGCCATGGCTTTTGGGGTTTTAAATCCCGATTTTCGGGTTGCAGGCTGATCTGGCGCTTAGGCGCTGAATTCTGGCACCAAGGCGCCAGACTCGCCAACCAAAAAGATCACTTTAAAAATTTATTTTCCACCAAAACTCACAAATTAAACATTCAATTACTCATATGAGAGTATTGCTTCAGTTTTCAACTTCTGAAATATTTTCCAAAAATTTTAAGAATTATAAATTAAATCCATCAATCCAACACTAGTTTAAGTCAAACTCTTCTAATTCCATTTCATAATCTTTAATTTCGCTCAATACAATACAGATAAATATAATAATAAGATTCAAGTCCTAACAAATAATAAAACAACACAATTTCAAAGCAAATACAACACACATTAAACAATAAAACAAACACACAAACAATACATTCGATGTACTAAATCGATGCAATGACACACTAGATAAAGTCTTGATCTAACCATATTTACTATCTAATCTTCGAATTTGAAATTTCTATTCTCATCGCAATCAAGATTACTCGGCCGACTTGGGAAGAACACTAACGCCCTTGGAAAATCCACAGCCTTTTTCTCGTCGATCCATTTGTTCTTCACATACATCTCCACTTGAGCATCTTGATAGGCCGCTAGATGATCAAATTGAAGCTTTGTCTGCCATTCCAGATGTTCAATTTGATGATACATCTCATGGCGGCGATCTCCAATACTTTTGAATTCCGCTTCAAACTTGTCTAGGTGACTCGAAAATTTCTCCAAACTTACAACAATAAAACCATTAAAGAAAGGTTGAGGATCCTTAGAACACTTATCTCTAGCCTCTTCTCCATGATTTTTTCTCTCCATTTCTTCAAAATCTTCTCTTATCTCCTCAAGAATGAAGTGCAAAGGTCGTAACTATAGTTGCTTAGGGATTGGGAAAGAAGATGGGGTAGTTTATAGGAGAAAATCATGTATAAAACTGACAATTTTCGATTTTTACACGACCCAGTAACTATGGAGCTTAGGCACCAAATCTGGCGCCTAGGCACCGGACCCATCGATCACAGTCTACTATGGCGCTTAGGCGCCGGATTTTAGGCGCCGGAACCATATTCGACTATGTTTCGCCTAACGTCAAATTTCAAAGTTTCGATCTCCAAAATAGGTAAATGATAAGATCCATATAGACTTAATAATAAAAATTATCTCAAATAATAAACAATCATAATGAAGGTTAACTTGATCTCCTTTTTACTCACGTACGAAATGGAGTGATCCAAAGTCCAAAATTTATATACTTCGAGATCATCTTTTGCTTAAGTCAATTAAGACTTGTTAGCATCCAATTTTCTACAGTTATATAAAATTAGTCAATACCGAGGCATAACCTTACATTAAAAATGTAAAAACACACAAAAATAACTATGGGTTGCCTCCCACAAAGCGCTTGGTTTAACGTCGTCAACCCGACCTAATTATGTCTTTAATCAGGTAGACTCAACTCGTAAGCCTCTTTATAAATCATTTTTATTTCTCCCAAATAAGGCTTCGGTCTTAATTCATTAACTTTAAATATTTTTCCTGTTTTGGGGTCTTTAATATCCACAGCTCCATAATGGTATACTTTCTCTATTATATATGGTCCCATCCATTTAGATCTTAATTTTCCGGGAAAAAGTCTTAAACGAGTATTAAATAATAATACTTCTTGTCCAGGCTCGAATATTCTTCCTGAAATCTTTTTATCATGTAATATCTTCATTTTCTCTTTATAAATCTTTGCATTTTCATATTACTCATTTCTTATTTCATCCATCGCATTTAATTGTAATAATCATTTTTCTCCTGCAGTATTTAAATCAAAATTAAACTCCTTTATCGCCCAATAAGCTTTATGTTCAAGTTCAACATGTAAGTGACAATGTTTACCATAAATTAACCGGTAAGGTGACATCCCTATTGGTGTCTTATAAGCTGTTCTATAAGCCCATAATGCAGAATCAAGTCTATCAACTAAATCAGTTCTTTTAGGATTAACAGTCTTCTCTAAAATTCTTTTAATTTCTCTGTTTGATACTTCAGTCATTCCACTTGTTTGTGGGTGATAAGCAGTTGCAATTCTGTGTTTGATTCCAATTTTTTCCATTAACGATTGAATTTTTGGAATTACCTTAGGCATTCCAAATCTTGAAAAATTCATTTTCTTTAAAAATTTTGAAAGACTTTTGGAATCACAGTTAGGTAAAGCTACAACTTCAATCCACTTTGAAACATAATCAACTGCTAATAAAATATAAATCTTTCCAGATGATGGTACAAATGGTCTCATAAAGTCTAATCCCCATATATCAAAAATTTCAACTTCCAATATATAGTTTAAAGGCATTTCATCTTTCCTAGATATATTTCCCTTCCTTTGACATCGATCACATGTTTTAACATAATTTCTCACATCTTTGAGCAAGGTAGGCCAATAAAATCCAGAATTTAAAATTTTAAATGTAGTTTTATCTACTCCAAAGTGTCCTCCAATTTCGGAATCATGACATTTTTTAATAAGAGCAAAAGTTTCTTCATAAGGTACACATCTTCGAATTACAGAATCTCTTCCCTTTTTAAATAAATGAGGATATTCCCAAATATAAGATTTAGCATCATTTTTAAATTTCTTCATATATTTGTTATTCAATCCATAAGGTAGAATATTGCTAACTAAATAGTTAACTATATCCGCATACCAAGGTGTTTGGCATCCTTGGATAACATATAACTATTCATCAGGAAACTTCTCATTTATATTTTCTTGAATAATAATATCATTCTTAATTCTAGATAAATGATCAACAATTTGGTTGTCGGTTCCTTTTCTATCCACTATTTAAAAATCAAATTCTTTCAGAAGTAAACCCCATCTTATCAGTCTAGGTTTAGTATCCTTTTTTGATATTAAATATTTAATAGCGGAATGATCAGTATGAACTATGCATTTGGTACCAAGAAGATAAGGTTTAAATTTATCAAAGGCATAGACTATAGCTAAAAGCTCTTTTTCAGTAGTAGTGTAATTTCTTTGAGTTTCAATAAGAGTTTTACTAGCATAATATATAACTTTGAAAATTTTCTCATATTTTTGTCTCAATACAGCTCCAATTGGAAAATCACTTGCATCGCACATTAATTCAAAAGGTTTATTCCAATTAGGTGCAATAATTATAGGTGCGATTATTAATTTTTCTTTTAAAATATTGAAAGCATTAACACAATCTTCATTAAATTCAAATTTAGCTTCTTTTTCTAATAAATGACTAAGAGGTTTAGCAATTTTAGAAAAATCCTTTATATATCTTCTATAAAATCCAGCATGACTCAGAAAACTTCTCACATTAGTAATAGTAGTAGGTGGTTGCAATTCAGCAATAATTTTCACTTTTGCTTGATCAACTTCCATCCCTTTTTATGAAATTTTATGACCAAGTACAATGCCTTCTGTGACCATAAATTAACATTTTTCCCAGTTAAGAACTAAGTTTGTTTCTTCACATCTTTTCAGAACTTTGGAAATATTTTCCAAACAAGATTCAAAAGAAGTTCCAAAAACTGAAATATCGTCCATAAATATTTCAATTCCTTTGTCAATAAAATCACAAAACATTGACATCATAGATCTTTGAAAAGTTGCTGGTGCATTACATAAACCAAAAGGCATTCTTCTAAACGCAAATGTTCCATAAGGACTTGTAAATGTTGTTTTCTCTTGGTCCTCAGGAGCGACAGGTAATTGATGATAACCAGAATATCCATCCAAAAAACAGAAATATGAGTGTCCGACTAATTTATCAAGCATTCGATCCAAGAAAGGTAAAGGAAAATGATATTTTCTAGTGGCGTTATTTAATTTTCGATAATCAATGCAAATTCTCCATCCAGGTAACTTGTCTTGTAGGAATTAGTTCATTTTTATCATTGATGATGACGAGTTTCTCCTCCTTTCTTCGAACACAATGAATAGGACTCACCCATTGACTATCAGAAATAGGGTAAATAATTCCAGCATCTAACCATTTTAAAATTTCTTTTTAAAAACCTCTTTCATGATAGGATTTAATCTTCTTTGAGGTTCAATAGTAGGTTTAAAATCTTCTTCCATTAAAATCCTATGCGTACGGATGGAAGGGCTTATTCCTCTTATATCAGCAATAGTCCAACCAAAAGCTTCCTTATAATTCTTTAACACTCCTATTAATTTTTCTTCTTGATCTAAGCTTAGTTTAGAAGAAATAATAATAGGTAAAGTTAATGAATTTCCAAGAAAAGCATATTTTAAATGTGTAGGTAACATTTTTTAATTCCAGTTCAGGGGCTTTTTAATCGGGGGTAAAAGTATATCATTTTGAGTTATGTTCAAAATTTCCCAGTTATCTTTAATATAATAAGTTTCTTTAAATAATTCTTCTTCTTTTAGTTCTTCATTTTCGTCAGTTAATAATTCAATTTTTTCTTCGAAATGACTTTACATTTTCTTGATAATGTTTTTCAATTATATAATCAATAATATCCATTTGATAGCATTTTTCTTTATCAGGGTACTTCATTGATTTAAGGACATTGAATTTAATCTCTTGAACATTAACTCTCATAGTTAATTCTCCTTTTTGCACATCAATCATAGCTCGTCCGGTAGCTAGAAAATGTCTCCCTAAAATAATTGGTATTTCTTTATCTTCTTCCATATCAAGTACAATGAAATCCACAGGGAAAATAAATTTATCCACTTTAACAAGAACATCCTCTATAACTCATTTAGTGTAAGTGATAAATCTATCAGCTAACTGAAGGGTTACAGTGGTGGGAGTAATCTCTCCTAAATTCAACCTTTGAAAAATAGAAAATGGCATGAGATTAATACTTGCTCCTAAATCACATAAAGCTTTTCCACAAAATTTTTCTTCAATAGCACAAGGTATAGTGAAACTTCCAGGATCTTTAAGTTTCTGAGGTAATTTCTTTTGAATTATTGCACGACATTTTTCACTTAATGCAACAGTTTCAAAAGCTTCAAATTTTCGTTTCTTACTTAAAATATCCTTCATAAATTTTGCATAAGTTGGCATTTGTTCCAAAGCTTCAGCAAAAGGTATGTTAATGGTAAGTTTCTTAAAAATTTCAAAGAACCTAGCTTCTGCTGTTTTAGTCTTTGAGGAAAAGGTGGTGGTAGTTTTTCAACTTCCACATTAATAAGAATAACAGTCTGATCTTTAGTAGGAAAAGGAGTTTCATTAAGTTTTTCAATCTCTTCAACCTCAATCTCATTTTCAATTTCATTCTGAATTCTTTCTTTTAATTCCTTTCCACTTCTAAGTTGTACAGCCTTAGCATGTTCATGTTCTTTTCTAGTTTCTTTTAGATTGATTTCAACATTACTAGGAAGTGTTCCTGGAGGTCTGTAATTAATTAAATTAGTGATTTGTCCCATTTGATTCTCAATATTACGAATAACAGTGCTTTGATTTTGTAATTGATTACTCAGTTGTAAAATTTATTCTTCTATAGATAACTTTTTTTGTTGATTATTAAATCCAGGAGGTTTATAGTTTGAATTTATTTGATTGTTCCAATTTCCAGTTGGATGAGATTGATTATTACCCCATTGTTGTTGTGAATTATTCCAGTTAAAATTAGGGTGATTTTTCCATCTAGGATTATAATAATTTGAATAAGAGTTATTTTTACTAGCAATAGCTTGTAAAGTTTCAATAGTTTGAGAATCTTCAATATTAGTAGAGTTGTTATGTGATACATTGATAGCAAAATTATCTAATTTCTTAGATATTGCAGCTACTTGTGAAGCTAAGATAGAAAAGGCTTCGTTATCATGAATACTTGCCATTCTTTTAGGATTAACCCTTTCAGAAGGCCATTGAAAATTATTGCTTAGCCATTTCTTCAATTAAAGTATAAGCTTCTTCAAATGATTTAGCCATTAAAGAACCTCCAAATGACGACATCAATAATTGATTTTAGTGATCCAATAAGTCTGTTAAAAAATGTTTGAATAATTAACCAATCAGGTAAAGCATGATGAGGACACTTTCTTAATAGTTCTTTAAATCTTTCCTAAGTTTCATAAATTGTTTCCCCGTCAAATTGACTAAATAAAGTAATGTCATTTCTTAATTTAGCAGTTTTAGAAGGAGGAAAAAATTTAGCAAGGAATTTTTGTGTCATTTCAGCCCATGTTTTAATAGAACCTGTTGCTAATGAGTTCAACCACATCTTTGCTTTATCTTTTAAAGAGAAAGGAAAGAGTCTAAGTCTAATAGCATCATCAGAAATATTGTTATATTTAAACGTAGCATAAAGTCCTAAAAAACTAACAAGGTGTAAATTTGGATCCTCATTTGGTGTTCCCCAAATTGATTATTTTGAACCATTTGAATAATAGACTGTTTAAGCTCAAAAGAATTAGCATCTATAGCAGGTATTTGAATATTATTATGAAGTTCATCAGCTGTAGGGTTAGCATAATCCCTTAATGGTTTGTAAACATTTTGTTCATTAATTTCAATAGGATTTTGTAAATTGTTATGTAAGTTAGCCATCTCTTGATATTTTTGAATTTGTTTTCCTTTTTTAATTCTTCTTACAGTTCTTTCTAATTCAAAGTCTAAAGTTCATAATCCTTCAAATCCAGAACTACGCATAAAAAGTAAGTAAAAAGAAAATAAAATAAAATAGCAAGAAATAAAATCTCTACTTACTTTTTTTTATTTTTGTTATTTTTTTTATTTTTGTTTTTATAAATGTTTTTGTATTTTATATTTTTGTATTTTGACAAAAAAAGAAATAAATAAAATAAAAATAAAATAAATATTTAAAATCTAAAAATTTGCCCTCCCCGGCAACGGCGCCAAAAACTTGACCTCGATCCGCGGAGAACGCAGTAATTTATGCTTCCAAAAATATGTTATAGCCAATACTTTAACCCAAATAATAATAGCGGCTAGTGTATATAAATATAATTTTATGGAAAATATTTTACACACTAGAGGTACTACGCAAGTATACGTATCGTTTCGAAGTAATATAGGGCTTTAAATAAAGACTCCGAGTATCGATCCCACGAGGAGGTTTATAGATTTTTAAATATTTTAATTTTATTTTTATGTATTTCTTTTAAAGTTATAAATTTAATATTTAATTTACTAAATGCGAAATTAAAGCAATAATAAAATAATGAGTGATGTAAATAATAATAAGCAAACAACTTTCTTCCTTTCAATTAATCCAAGACTTTTAGATAATATAATATTCGTGGAGAATATAAATTTATGGTATTGTGCCAAATAGAAGCATTCATATTCTTTACCTTCGCTCGATAGTATGAAGAACATTGGCTAATCTATAGATCAGGTATGGATGTATTGTTAGTAGAATGGGTTAATCTAGACTCACACTACTAAATGTCCAAGGGTGGCTATAGTCGGCCCTACTAGTGACCCTTTCCCTCTCTATAAACCAAATTACAAGAATTTAGTCTGTTACTCTAAAAACTTATCAATTCTACGACCATTGAATAATATTTTCCTATTTATTTGCACTTCACCTTGAATAACCCGCACAAGGCCTTCGACTACCCAAGGATTCATGTGATATCTACTAGTTAAGAATTCATCACCTTCTAGGTCTCAAAATTCTCAACAATTTTAACAATTTAAATGGCCAATTTAAATAGTAAATTAAGATCTGGTATTAATATCATCACAATATTTAAACATATTTAGTTTTTAATTCTCCAACGAATTTAATATTATCTTATTTATCTTTTCATAATTGAAAGGAGAAAGTAAAGTAACTACTCAGAACACATTGAATTTAAATAACAAAACATATAAACAAAACTTTAAATCAAATTACAAATACTTATCTCGAAGTGTTTCTCCAGTCGAACCTACGATTCCTTCGACTCCAAAGTGAAATAGACTTCAAAAGCACCAACTCTTTCAAACTCTCAATACAAACTCTAAATAAAATAAACTCACTAATTTATGAAAGAAAGTAAACTACAATTGTAGCCCTTAAAATTATCTCTCTAATTCTCTCTCTGATTGGAGCAGACTAGGGCGGGCTTCTTATTGGGCATTTTTCTCTGTAGAAATCGCCTCCTATTTATAGGCTTCAAGGGTTGCCTAAAGTATCTCTTCAAAATGTGTCCAAGTTCAATGAATATTCTAGAAAGTGTGTCTGGCGCCTAGGCGCCGGACTCCGCCTCTAGTTCTTCGTACCTCTTCACTTTGGATCGCACCTCTTCACGATCCAAACCGTTTTCAAGCGTCAAGATACAATGTATCACATGTCCTATAATCCAGGAATAACTGTCAATCTTCTAGATGGTCCAATAACCGCTCTAACCGTCAAAATAACAGCCCAAAGTAGTTACAAAAACTGTCACAGATTTGGTATCGAGCTGGCGCTTAGGCGTAGGATTCTGGCGCCTCGGCGCTGGATTCTAGGACCTAGGCGCCAGGCCCATTATTTTGGCAATTTTGCATTTTAGCTCCATTTTGTTTGCTTCTTTTTGCTCCTTTTTCATCATTTTTCCCTTTTGAACATTTTTGCATCACCTACATCTAAAAATACAAAAATACCTTTCATTAAAGCATAATATCCTTAAAAATTTGATAAAAATCAAGGCATAAATACAGGTATTTTTTTTCATGGATCATCACCCTTTTCACTAAAAATATTAACTAAGTTTTCCTACTCTATTTCTATACTTCAAATTCTAACATCCTTAAGGTGACTCCAAATAACAATAATCATTAGAAATAAAGTACAAATTTATTTCTAATACTTTTGAAAACAAGGTTTAAATTTGAAATATTTTTCTTTTCCCCCTAAATTTAAGCTCAAACAAGTGTAACAACGAATTACAAAATATGCGGCAGGGAAAGATCACTTTTATAATTTACTACACATCTTATAAAAATATCAACAAAGAGTACATGGTTAAATATTGTGGTAACAAATAAATCTAGCCTCAACATTCTTGACATAACATTATAATGTAATTTTAAATAGTAGAATAGTTACAAACTGAAGATTAAACAGGAACATATTATAAAATTTATAAAGGAATTGTTGGATGCTAAAAGTTTAAAATATTAAGATAAGTTTTGTCATCTCCAATGACTCGTTAAACTCGACTCACAAACATAGACTCACGGATTCATAAGCAACAACAACTAAGGTTAATTTTATCTCTGTTCTACTCACATTTCCTCTACTTACTTTCAATTTCTAACAGAAAAAACTACACTAATAATGTGGGTGTATTATAAATCTTTATATGGTTATCACCCATGAACCAAAATTTCCTCATGTGTTGCCAATTTCATGGTTACTCAAAGTCTAAGGTATACACAATCTGGTAAATAAAAATAGTGCAGTTCCTCGAGATGTTGTTCACTAAGTAAGTTCAAGACCATACTCAGAGATGACAAAGTTAGATAAAGGAAGTAATAGAGTTTACATGGATTGGTCGAAGTTCAAACTCTACATGCTTCAAGGTAATGCTCAGTCCGGTTGAGAACTAAGTCGTAACGGACTTATCTACCTGCTATAACAAAAGTCATATATAAATCTAGTCATGACGAAGGAATTACCTCACAACGTTAATCCAATCCACTCTTACAAATCAAACACGGATCAAAGTCCACAAATCTCATCATTATCCTATCCAACATAACAACAATCAAACTAAACAGATAACAAAGATAACCATAGGTTGCCTCCCACAAGGCGATTGGTCTAACATCGACGACCCGATGTATCCAATGTTTACTCTGGTTGCCCCAGCATCATAATCTCATTCATTTCGTCTGTATACCACGGAATACGCCATTCAGTGACTTTGAATAACTCTTTCTTAAGAGATCTTTTACTGATTTCATCATTCAATTCAGGTTCTTATGATTGAGTTGAATCTGAAGATATAAAGACTGGTGGTGTATATGAATTCCTAAATTGGTGGGATTTAAAATTGTATGGGGTACATTCATTTTATCTTAATGAGATTTCTCAATAGATGGAATTAAAAGTTTACTATTTTCGATAACGTCCATCGTTTCACACCTCTCCTAAACATACATACAGTCTTATTTAAACAAAGTTTTCAACTCATCATGAAAGTATATTATGATATCATCTGTTAACTTATTATCAAAATTTTTTTGGAAATGATCTTTTCTTAGATAATCAATTTCATCCATCCAAAAATAATCATCTTTTCTCTCAGCTGGATAACTCATGGTCTTTAACACATCAAATGTGACTTCTTAATCATTAATATTCATAGTTAACTCTCCTTTTTGCACCTCTATCATAGATAGTCTAGTACAAGGAAATGTCTCCCCAAAATAATTGAATTTTCTTTGTCTTCCTCCATTTTTAATATAATAAATTCCATAGGAAAGGTAAATTTATCCACTTTAACAAGAACGTCTTCTATAAACCCTTTTGGATAAATGATAAATCGATCACCTAACTGAATGGTTACAGCAGTGGGAGAAATATTGGCTAAACCTAGCCTTCTAAGATAGAGGCATCACATTAATGCTCGCTCATAAATTTATAAAGCTTTTCCAAATAATCTTTCTCCAATTGCACAAGGAATTGTTAAGCTACAAGGTTCTTTAAGTTTCTAAGGAAGCTTTTTCTGAAGTAGCGTTGTACTCCTCACTTAGTGCAACTGTCTCGTAATCTCCAAATTTCTTTTTCTTGTTAATATCTCCTTCATAAACTTTGCAACTTAGCATATGTTCCAAAGCTTCAGTGAAAGGAATATTTATTGTTAACTTCTTAAGTACTTTCATGAACTTTAAAAATTGCTTATCCAACTCATGTTGTCTAAGTCTTTAAGGAAATGGAGGTGGTGTTCTTTCTAAATTGATTTTAGTTGGAGATATTAATTTTTTCAGATCCTTAGAAACATGTTCTTTAGGTTTTTTAGTTTCCTTTATTTTCACAATTTCTTTCTATTTTCTAACCACAGTCTCTATCTCTCTTCCACTTCTTAATTGGATAGCTTCTACTTGTTCATTATTGTTCTCATTAGAGCTGATCTCAGTGTTTCTAGGAAGTGTTCCTTGGGGTCTATTACTAAATTAGCAATTTTTCCCAGTTGATTCTCTATGTTTCTTATCACAACGTTTTGACTTTGCAAACGGTTTCCCATTTGCAATACTAGTTCTTCTATAGACATCTTCTTATCCTGAAATTGTTGATCATTGTTAGAGTCAGGTGGATATTAAGGTATATAGTTTGTGTTCCTAGGGTTATTCCAATTTTCATTAGGATTTGCATGATTATTATTCCATTATTGGTTTCCACCCCTCGTAGTATGATTCTAGTTAAAGTTAAGATGGTTCTTCCAACCTGGGTTGTGTCGGCGAATTTTGTAATTTAATTTAAATAAATAATTTGAAAAGTAATATTTGATTTTGAAAATAATTTTAAATTTGAAGATTTTAAGATATGAAATCAAGCTGATCTCACATCCCAAATAGTTTATATAAACAGAGCACCACACCACAAACCATGTATCTATCCCTAAGGATAGACACACTGCTTGACGGTGGGGCTCGATTAAACAAACTAAAAGATTTGTGACATCCGTTTGGTCTGCGAACCAATTTTATAAGCCGACAAATTCCCTTGCTTAATATGAAAGTATTAAACGGGGTTTATATTACACAGGTTCTTTAAAATTCCCTATAAGGGCAAGCCCCTATAGTTAATTATATCTTAAGTGACGGGAATCACCTAAGAAAACTCTCGATAATAATCAATAATTCTGCTCTCAAGAATTTCAAAGTTTAAGTTTTCAAGGGATTGAATTTTGGAATTTTAATAGGGAGTGGATCAAATTTAGGACATTTTGTTTTGGGGATTCAAAGGAAGAAATGTAGGAGAAATTACGGATCCGAAGCGAACTTTGGTAATTTCCCGACTATCCTATTGTTTGGCTTAGATTTAGGAAAGTCCTAATATTTATTTAATATTTTGATCTTGTCAATTTTAGTTAATTAGGACTTATATTTATATGATAGAATCATACAAATAGCCTTGAAGATGTGAGGGTTTATGTCGTATCGGACGACTACCTCGGAATCCTAAGACCGGTTAGGGCTTAATTTGCAATACAAATTCCTAACAAAAGGTTGAGGATTTATGTTGCACTAGGAAAACTACCTCAAAATCCTATGGCTTTGTTGTTTAATTCTAGGAAAGTTTTGCTGATGTAGATTCAAGTTTCTTGCGACAACGATGGCCGTCTTGCCCACCATGCTCAAGCTCCTTGTTGTTGCAGAGGTTTGGTTTTAGAAGTCATAAATCGAGAGATGAGAAAAGTGTTTTGGTTTAGAGAAAAGCTTAATTTCCAAGTGTTTTTTGTGTTTTAATTAAAAAAATCTTAAAGTTGATTATAACGACACCGGTTAAGATCCCACGGTTCCATCCTTCCGGCATCATTATTTTTATCGGATTCACTTAGTCCGAGATGAATTTGTTAAACTCAATTAAATGAGTTCCACACTTTCATTTAGGCCAGTGGGAAATCCCGTTAGCAACACGTAGGTTACATCATCCGAGGTATTCTCGATCATTCGACGGGACGTTTTAATTTAGTTGTAATTGTAGTTTTGTGTTACTGTTTGTGATTAAATTTTGAGTTGTTTTATATTTTGAAATGTTGTGGCGGTGAATTTTATCTTGCAATGACTTTTAATTTAGTTTTGGTTTCAGGTTTTAGGGATCTATCCTAAAGGTGTGGGTTTTCATGCAACGAGTTGTTTATCATACGAGAAAAGGTAAGTGCGATACGATTAAAGAAATTGCAATAAGGTAAATTGCAACAAAATAAAAGCGTACACTGGAGGGTCTTCCGTCATCCCAAGCTGCACTTAAAACACAATTAGAATATTTAAGCGAGTTCCGAGAGTAAAGGTAAGTGAAGGGTTATGGTTTTCTACCAAGTTCCTAATCCTATAGCTAGTCATTTCCTATGACGTCTAGGTTCTTGTGTTTTGGTTTGAGGACGATTTTCTTCATCGAATAATAATTAAGTTCGATTGTTCTTATGAACATCCTATCATATCGAGGAAGTGCTTAAGGCGAATCTTAAACATCTTTTCAATATTTCTAGGATTGTTTTAAGTCCAAATGAATTCAATTACACAAATGAATTAATCGTCGAGAATTCGAAGTTTTGTTGTTATCTTACTCGATGAGCTTAGGACATTTGAATATCATATAAGTGAAGTAACATTTCATTTAACATTACGTTTAGGAGTTATGACGATAAAAGCTTTCGGGGGCAAATTGGTATTCAAATGGTTTGTGATTTAGTTTAACTTCAGTTAAAGGGTTTAAATTTAGAATAGTGTTCAAGTTGCTTTATATTTAATTTCTTTCATGTCTTAGGTGATGTTATTTTTAATTTAACTTTAATTTAATTTAATTTAATTTAATTTTAACTTTAATTTAATTTAATTTAATTTAATTCAATTTAGTTTGATTTGATGTTAAATTAATTTAGTTTAATTTGATTTAATTTCCTTTAATTTAATTTAATTTGATTTAATTTTAATTTAATTTGATTTAATTTAATTTAATTTAATTTAATTTAATATGTTTTAATTTAATTTAATTTAATTTGTTTTAATTTAATTTAAATTATTTATTTAATTTAATTTAATTTAATTTATTCATTTAATTTAATTTAATTTGTTTATTTAATTTAATTTAATTTAATCTTTAATTTAATTTTATTTTTAATTTTAATTTAATTGAAAATTTAAAAAGAGTTTAATAATTTAACCTTTTTATTTAATTTAATGGTTAAGTCCTTTAACATTTTAAAACTTAAATTTGAATTATCCTTTTTTAGTTAGGAATTAAATATTATTGAAATGATTAATTTAGGGATTTTTAAATTAAAGAATAAATCTCTTCCTAATAATATCCCTATTTTAATAATTCCAATTTTATTATTCTTCCCAAATTTAATCAATTATTTAATTAAGGTTTATTTCAATTATTTTAAATTGTTTAATGTGTTTCTACCCTTTAATTATTTAAATTTCAATCATCCAAATCAGATTAAGATCAAATATTTTACTTGTTAATTTTATTAAACCTAAAGTTTTAATTAAGGGTTAAAATTTTAATTACCATTTTTGCCCTTCAAGCTTAATAATTTCATAACTCACTAAATTGAGCTTAAATGAACTTGAAATTTTTATGTGACTTCACTCATATGCCAATAAAGACATGAGAGGAGAAAATGTGATTTTTCTGTATTTAATTTATTTATATAATTATTTTTGGTGGAAAATAGGAATTTCCAAGGAAAATTTAATAACATGACCAAGGGAGAGTTTCTGTCCTTAAGAAAATTATGGGACATTCCTAATGACCAGAGGACCACTTGGACCAATTTTGATGATTTTTTAAATTATATTATTTTTATTATAGTTATTTTAAGTTTTGGAGTGTTAATTAATTTTAAAAATAAAATAAAGGTTGAAAAATGGATTTTATATTTTTCAAAAATCTCTCTGATATCAAGGAAATCAGAGAATCAGTTTTTGCAATTTTCTGATTTTTCTATGATTTATTATAATTATTTTAGTGAAAATGCTAGAAAATATATTTTTTTAATTTTAAAATTACCCTAGGGCTTTAAAATTTAATATCTCATTAAATAGACCTAAGAAAAATATGGGGTTTATTCCTAAGTGATTAAAATTCAAAATGTGACATTTTGGTGAATTTTGTTATTTTTGTGATTTTTATTATTTTTTAATTATTAAAAATATTAAAATAATATTAAAAATCAACTTTTTTAGAAAATTGAAATTTTAATTTTCTTAAATTCCCCTAATATCGGAGAGGCTTCAAAACCAATTTGGTGAATTTTTGAAAGGTATTTTGAAAGTTATGAATTTTTAAAGTTAAATTGACTAAATGGCTTAATCAACCCATTTAGTAGGGCTAACCAAGTCCAATTGACTTCAAATTTTTATGGTGGGTTCCTCCGATCCTAAAGGTCAATGGAGAATTGATTTCAAGTCAATTTGATGTATGGTTAGCTCTAATTAATTAGGGATCTATTTTGGGTGTTTAAGCCGATTAAGGTTATTTTAAATGAGTTAACTCAAAACTTATTTTTCCTAAGGTCCTCTAGTCATAAGAGACATCACCAAATTTTCCTAGAATTTATTTCACAATATGCTAATTATTAGATTTAAAATACTCAAAACAATGAACTATGAATTTGAAAAATCAATAACTTCTCATAGGGATGGCCTCGACTTTGGAAAATTCAGGGAATGTTCCCAAATTCAGAGGCTTCAAAAGCTCCTATGGTCTCATGCCATAGTGAATTTCCTATATGCATGGAGAATTAAAATAATGCGGACGAGTAAATAAATTATTAAAAATAAAATACTTGATGAAATTAAATGATTTCTTTTCCACATTATTCTCCTCTCGTTCACTGAAGCAAGAGGGTATTTTTATTTTATTTTTATGATTTTCCTACACAAAGTTATGAATTTTCCAAGTTCGGGGAATTAAATAAATAGGAAAATCCCTAATTTTCTATTTATCCGAGTCAGCGCCGCGTCATCCTCGGCATCTCCGAACGGCCACGCGGCGCGCTCCCATTCGACGCCGCCGCTTGAGTCAGCAGCCCGGGTCCCGCCTTCCGCGTATCATCTGCCGATCCGACCTAATCTGAGCCGTCCGTCCGCGCGTGTATTGAATGAACGGCATCCGTTCATCGTCCCCAAGCCTCCTAGCCCGAGAACCGTCCATCTTCTAGGCCTAAGATCTCACTCGATACTTGACCAAATTTAACATTCTTATGCTCTCATGGATTCGTCTCGAGAAGACGAACACATCCATATGGTTTATGTGGCATGAAATTGACTTAATGAAAATGGAGAATGTTCGAAGCTCGGGAAGAAGAGTGAGGCCATACCTTTGCTCAGAGAAGTGTGGCTTCGATCTGAGGGTTGTTTCACCTTCGATTGGATCCCAGCAAGCTCCGGATGAAGTCTCCTGGTCTGGTGAATTGCCTAGGTAGGATTTCGACCACAGCCGATCACAAAGCTTGGAGGCTGGAGCAACTGGGTGGCCTGGGGATGGGGCTTTTGCTGGTGGACACCTTCTCTTGGTCTGGTGAAGGTGTAGGACCAATCAATTTGATGATTGATCCACTGTGGAGAAGTGTCCTGATTTTTTGGCTAAAGTTTGAACTCAAAATTGAGCTCAGCTGGAGGGAATTGGGGCTGGAATTCAGTGGGGATCAAATGCTCTATGTATGGGGAATAGTACGGAACAATTTTGGCAGAGTTTCCTTAAGGTTTGTTTCAGCACCTCTCATGGCCGAGAAGGGGTGGTGTTTAAATAGGAGAGGGTGGAGGGCCTCCCAGGGCGAGTTAGGGCTTGGGATCAGCTGCTCTGGGCATGGCAAGAACAGCCATGGTGGCCATTGGGCATGGGGCAGCTCAGCGAGGAGAATTCCAAAGTTGGCTCACATGTGAGCTCTCGGCCATGGTGTTTTCCGGCGACCTGGTGGCTAGCCGGCCAGGCATTGGTCACCATCTTGTTCAGGTGGGTCAGGGCTGGGGTTTAGTGTAGGCAATTGGCAAATGCCATGTGTAAAAGGCTTGGATTAGAATGGAATGGGAGAGGGCTCATTTTGGCTCAAATTGGTCAACCCCTCCATTTGGGCTAGGTGCACCACCCAAGGCCTGGTTTAGGCTGAATAGAAAGTGATTTAGGTCTGCTTAATCAGTGGGGAATGGTCACCATCCAAGTACAATTAAGCTTAAGCAAGGTTTAGTGGAATCATGGGAGTGGTTAATCACCTTTAGGAATTAAGGAAAGGGTCTCCTCCTTTTGCCCAAAATGGCATGGTGACATGTAAAGAGGCTCTCATGGCTTCCATGTGGCTCATGCATGGCTTCATGGCTCACATTTGGCTTGGGAAAAGTCAAGTCAATTTCATGGAAATGGATTTAAGAAAAATTTTGGTATTTAGGGGTGATTTGGCATGAGGCTTGATTTGGAATTATTTGATGATGGAATTATAACTTAGGGAATGGCTTTGATTAAATGGATGGCAAATGGAAATGTCATGTGTGCTTTATGGCCAATTATGGGCTTTTGTATTTGGTAGAAATGGGCTTTTAAAATGGTTTAGGGAAGTGGGCTTTTGGATTTTAAAATGGATTTTAGGATGGAATTTTGGCAAAGGTTTGGGCCAAATAATTGTTGGGTTTAGCTCATAGATGTCTTGGAGCAAATTGGGAGTGATTTGGATTTGAATTCGGTTGAATTTGGGCTCCTTTGGTGAGTGGGCCAATATAGGTCAAAGTGGGCCAAGTTGGGCCAATGTTGGGCTAGGGTTGAAATTGATGTAAAATTAATGTTGAGAAATGTTTATGGGAGTGTTTCAAAGAGGTTTTGACTTTGTTTGGGCTTTGATTTCGGGGTTTGGGCTCATTTGGGTTAGGTTTGGGTTTAGGTCAAAATTGGGCCTTTTAGCTTTGGGTTGAATTTGAGTGGGGTTTGGGTCTAAATGTTGGGCAAATCATGTTAGTGTTTTGTTTGTGGGAATGTTAAGGAAGATTTAGAAAAGATTTGGGGTTAATTGGAGTTGAATTGGGTGAGTTTGGGTTAGGTTTGGGTCATGGGTCCAAATTAGGCTTTAAGGCCAAAAGTGAAATTGGATCCAAATGTCAATCAAATTGGACTTGGATTTGGTCTAGATTGGTGTTGGGAATGTTGAATTGAAGTTTAGAGTTGAATTGGACCAGAATTTGGGTCAATTGGGTAGGTTTGGTTTGACATTGGGTTCACTTAGGGTTAAAATGGGTCAAATTGGGGGTTTTGACAAAAGTGGGGTAAATTGACAAAATTGGCCCATGGTATAGTTGACCAAAATGAAATTAGGAATATTTGGGATTTTTTGGAATTTTTTGGGAATTTTCTGAATTTTTGGATTTTTGGGTCAAGAGGGGTATTTTTGGTATTTGGAGGGTATTGGGAGGTATTTTTGGAATTTTTGGTATTTTTGGGTATGAATGATCAATTTGAGTAATGTGAAAATGTTTGGGATTGATTTTGAGGAATTTTGGGTGATTTGAGAATTTTGAAAATTTTGGGTAGTTTCAAGGGCATTTGGTATGTTAGGCGAGTGTAGAGTTCCGGGGGTCAAAAATTGAAAATTTGGAAAAATGAAGATTGGGTGAATATAAGTGGAATAAAATCATTTTGGTTGAGCCATGAAGCCATACCAAGCCCACATGAGCCATGAAGGGACTCATTTGAGGCATTCACTATGTTATTCCTAACCCTCTTAGCCAAGGGCTTAGGGGTTAAGGACCATCCATGTGAATCACCTACATGAGTCAGGAGGTCAAGTTAGGTATGGGTGTGGTTTTAGAAGATGTGTGAAAGTGTAGTGTATGAGTGTAGTGTGTGTGTAAGTCAGCTCCTTCACTGGACCAGAGCCGCCTGAGGCGATCCTGAGGCCAAAGAGTCCTATAGGAACTCATCCTTTAAACTTCCACATTTGATTTCAACCCTCTAGGTGATTTAGGGGTCTACAATCAAGTTTGTGGAGTTTGCAGGGAGTTTAGAAGTGGTTTGAATTTCTAAGTGGTGGGTCCCAATTCTAGTCCTCTAAGACAGTCAAAGGAAAAGCCTAAGGCTAGATCCTAAGTACTAAAAAGAAGGAGAGAAGACCTCATCAAAAATGAGGTCAACAGGTTGCAAAAGTTAGAATACTGGATTTTTATGGTATTGAAAGTCTCATATGTTAAGTTAGAATCAATCATATGCCCTAATGAACTTTCCTCACTTACTAAAGTACATTAAGGCTGGTTCATTCCAAATTACTCCAACTTTATTGATGCAAGAATTGCAATCTCATTTGTATTATAAACACTGGCTACTTTTTTAGGATTTACCCTTGCAAAGAGCCATTGAAATCATTTGTTGTCATTTCTTTAATTAACGTATACGCTTCATCAAATGGTTTTAATATTAATGATCCACCAGCGGCAGCGTCAATTTTAGACCTAAGGGATCCTACTAACCCATTGTAAAAATTTTGAATGATTAACTAATCGGACAGAGCATGGTGTGGACATTTTCTTAGGAGTTCCTTAAATCTTTTTCCGGCTTGGTATATTAATTCCTTTTTATATTGAAAAAATGAGATAATATCATTTCTAAGTTTAATTGTCTTTGAGGTGGAAAAGACTTAGCTACAAATTTTCGAGTTAACTCTCAATTTTTAATAGAGCCAGGTGCTAATGAGTGTAACCACATTTTAGCCTTAACCCTTACTGAGAAAGGAAAAAAACCTTAGTCTAATAACATCGTCTGACATGCCTTTATAATGAAATATAGCACAAAATTCTAGAAAATTTGATAAGTTTAAATAGGGATCCTCCGAAGGAGTTCCCCCAAACAGGTTGGTCTGCACCAGTTAGATAATCGTTGGATTTAGTTCAAACAAGTCAGCTTCTACGACAGAGAATTTCATATGTCGTAGTATTTACATAATCTCTCAATGATTTATGATGTTTTTTCAAGTTATTATTTTGAATGTTTTCCATTTCCATTTCTAATTTTTCAAGCCCTTTTTGTTTTTTGATTTTTTTCTATCTCGGTATCATAAGGCACAAGTTTTGTAGATCATTTATTTCGCATGCGCAACACAATAAACAATACATTAACAATTAAACAAATAAAATAAAAATATATATTCAACACAACAAAAATTTTTTAAAAACACCTTGTTTTTCACACAAACAGTTTTTTCACAACACTTTTTCATAAAAAGAAAAACACTTCTTCACACAAATAATTTTTGCAACACTACACTTTTACAAGTATAAGCCTAATTACTTCAACTAAAATTCTCTTAAAAGTTAAGATAAACCATTGTGATCCCCGCCAACGACGCCACAAACTTGATCCTGATATTTTTTATATGTAAGGATTTATGAAGTTGACACCACGACTTGAAGATTTTAATCCCGGCAACGGCGCCAAAATAATGATCCCTAGCAAAGTAAGATTTCAATTATATCTTTAAATAGTAGGGATTCTACGCAAATATATGTATTGTTATCAAGTAATATAGAGCTTTCTGATTAAGCCCCGAATATTGATCCCACAGAGACCGAGGTTAATCACGGCGGCTTTTAAGAGAAGTTCTAGTCTACAATAACATGCCTTAACTTGGAAGGTCAATAAAGGTTTGGTTTTTATTATATGTTGTAATTATCACTACAATACTAATACTCCTAAACTAAAATACTTAGTGAAAATCAGAAAGTGAGGTTTAATATATTAAAAGTACCCTTCCCCATGCACTGAAATTAGTGAAATGTGTAAAATTAAAACAAGTTGTGAGAGAGATTGTGACAAATAAGAGCAATTATATTCTTTACTCTCGGCCAAGTGATATAAAAAACATTGGCTAATTCATAGTTTAAGAATTTTATAGACTGGCAAGGGAGATACTAGCTCTCACTCTTGAGTCCCCTCACCTGAAGACTAACATCTAGTATTAAGACCTAAATCTAAGAACCAAACTGGGGGCTTTAGCTTGTCACTCTAAAGTCCTCTAATTCTACATCTATCAAAGATTATTTCCCTATTTATTGCACTCAACCATATGGACTACATTCCCATTCATGCAATCTCATGTGATTGTACCACAGTTGATTGAGACAGCATCATTACGGATCTTACATGTTCTCGCAGCGAATTTTAACATGCAAGTTGATCAAGTTCATATGTAAATGAAGAACAAAGTAAAAACATTACAATATATTCTCACTCTATTCAATTCTATATTCTACACATATATACTAATTCATTATAAGAGGAAAGAGCAAAGAAAACTACTCACTACACATGGAGGAACAACAAGAACCTTTCATTGAACAAGACTTTAAAAACATTTAAACAAAGTACTAGATTCAAATCAAAATACAATGAAAATACTTATTTTTGATGGAAATCAAACTCTTCTTGTATAGCAAAAGCAATCTCTTTACAATCCTCTCCAAGAATAAAGTGCAAAGAAAAGAAAAAATCTCTCACTCTCTCCCTTTCTCTCTCACCTTGTCGCCCCACTTGGGGATCTCGCCCAAGCCTTTCTTCTTCCAAGCCTTCTTCTCCTCTTCCAATAATTTCAAGAGCCCTTTAAAAATATTTCCAAGCCTTATATATAATTTCCCAAGAGGTGCTTAAGTGTCTCTTCAAAAATGTCCATATTCAATGAATCTTCCAAAGGGTGCCTCGAGTGCATCTTCAAAAGTCTTCAAAAACCTTATTCTTACCACCCCAAATCATTCTCTAAAGTTCCTTTTATCATTTCCAATTAATTCTCCAAAAGACACACGAAGCACAGCTCCAAAAATCATACAAATCTGATATATATTCTAGAAGATATGTTGAAAACCATCATTGGTGCTTAAGCGCCAATTTTGGGCGCTTAAACGCCCTCCTCTCTGTCTGGTGCAGCCTAAGTGCCATGTTTGGGCGCTTAAGCACAGGGCATAGGCACTTAAGTGCCCAGTTTCGGCCTCCATGGCTCTAGTGTGCTCCGATTCGACTTGGTTTGCTCTGTTTTAGCCCATTTTTGTTCTTTCTGCTCCAATCACTCCAAACTCTTCATTTTAATATAGCTACAACTAAAAACACAAGAAAACATATCTTTAAAGTGCAATATCATTATAAAATTAAGCATGAAAAATAATATATTTTTAGGCGCATCAACTTACCACATAATTCTTTTGTACTTACAAATCTAACACCCAAACATTCATATCCACATTTTCATAATTCATAATTCATATGGGAAGGCGTTGTAACTATATAAATCAAACCTTGGTTATTATATAAGTAAATACATAAGAACGCTTCCTGGTTTTCCTTCATAATAAGTAGATATTTTCATTCACTGTGAATTTATTTTTGTTTGGGAGGTATGTAACTTTCTAGTTTGTATAGGACCTATCTCACAATGACAATTTTTGAAGCTATGAGAAGCTCTTAGAAATCATTACAGCTTCTGAATTTTATTTGTTGAAGAGCTCTTAGATTTCTTTTTACTAAGATAACGTCAAATGTTAATTGCTCATTACGAATTGTAATGTTGGTGGTCAACCTTGAACATTAGTAAGATCTATTTCTGCATGCTAATAGCCACTTATATCGAGAAAACTAGTGGGTATGCTGCTTAAGGGAAAAGGTCATCAACTTGCAAATAGCCACTTATACCAAGAGACATACTTGCTAGCATTTACAATTTGTCAAGATTAATCTTCACAATAACAAGATATATTACTGTCTTTGTCAATCATGTTTGTGTAGGCAACATAATACTAGTTATATACGATGACATTATCTTAACTCACTGGAAGCAATCATAACATTAGTTGCAAAGGTGTTTTTTTATCAAAAGATATGGGATGATTCGTATACTTACCTGCAATTGAGTTTGCATATGATAAAAAAGATGTTTGGCTTTCCCAAATAAAAGATTTTAATGATCTTTCTCATATAACAAGACTATTGTTTTTAATCTTGTTAAAACCCTTTTGGAGACACAAAAACATGCTTAATGATGAATCACTTGATGATTCATATGAATAGCTACTATTAGATAATAATCCACTCCAAATTGCAGTATTGTGCTCCCAAAATTGCATTGTTGTATACTAGGGACTATTAAGTTTTTTCCTTTATGCTCCCCAAAATTCATTGTAAGCATGATGTCATTGAGGTATTTATGAGTTTGGCATATTGGCCTTCACAAATTACAAATTTTGCTTAAAAATAAATGATTTGTCAATTGTCTTATTATTATGTGTTAATCATTAATTTACAATATCATATTTTCGAAAATAAGCTCAAGCAATTCGACGAGCTCAAAAGGAATCAAACATCATCCAGTATTTTTAGATTGCAACCTGCTATGTGCTATGTTCACGGCACAGAAAGGCTAATAATGTTTGTCAAAACTTTATAGATGTCCAAAAATTTTAACGATTAGTGATTGCAAATTTTTTCAATGGGTGGATGAACAGAGCGATGTAATAATGGAGCGAGGTGATGAAAAGACAAATGCATATGATGATACTGTGAAACTGATCTCAAAGACTTGAAGTTTCTTGTGAAGATTTTACTCTTGTTTGATTTTACAATCGTAGTACTTATGTTATTGTTGTTAACATTGTATTTGTTTTGGTGATGTTGATGTATTTTGGAAGATAAGTTGTACTACTTTAAGTTTTTGTTTAAGCAAATACGTATGTTTGACTGAGAAGCAGCTTATGTTGAACTTATGTTTATATGATTATTTTGTGGGTAGAAGATTCGATTAATGTTCACCTTGAATTGCCTTAAAGTGTTGTGAGTGTAAATAAATTGATGAATTTTCATTGGATTTATCCACAGGCACCATAATAAGAACTCTATTTTTCAAATAGAACTATTTTCAAACTTAAATCTAGTTATATACCAAGGGTATTACGATTATTATATCAACAAGCAGCACTTATAGAATTGTCTTTTAAACTGACTAGCTGCTTCTAAAAAACCAGCTTCTGCATAACAGGTTTTAAATAACAGCATATTCAATTGCATTCTATCATATTCCCTTTCTGTGTGCTCCCTAAACTTATTTATTATATTTTTCCAACCCTCCTTATTAAAATAGGTTGTTAGCCTAGTTCCTAACTCCACCTTTCTAAGATGGAGAACACAAAATTTATTTTGACATCATTATCTCACATGGCAGACGAACTAGTTTCTTTTGTCTTTACCATGACGATACTAGCATAAAAATGAACCAAGCAAAAAAAAAGTATAGCATATAAAAAATAAAACGCATTTAATGTACCATAACTAGAAATCCAACTAGAAAGAAACATCACAACAAACAGCGAACATCATTTTCACCACCCTTGGCATCAGCACCAGCCTCAGCATCAACACACACCACCAACAACATTACTGCTATGGCACTGAAGAACTACCCCAAACATCTACAGACACCACGAAAAGCACCACCAACTTGGCACTAATAGCATCCCCCCCCCCCCCCAAACATCTACATACACCACCAAGAGCACCACTGCCATGGCATTGAAGAACCGCCCCCGACATTTACACGCACCACCATCGGTACCATGAAAACCAAAATCGTCAATAACAGCATCACATCCAACCTTAACACACTACCAAGAACACCACCCCAACATCAGCATGCACCACCATGGCTCAAGACACCACCAACAACACACAACACCATGGTACAAAAAGAAAGCATCAACAATGACACCACTATGAACTTCACCACCAACAAAACACATCCTTCCTCCAACAAAGAGGCTAAACCACCAACAAGACCAACCAACGAATAGAGCAACAAAGATGTCCCAATTGAATTAACAAAATGAAGGGATGATTACATACAGGGCACCCAAAACATTTATATTATAAATCAAGCACCCTCTTTCATCCATCTTTCAAATTCTCGCTCAAATATCAAAGGTTGTGATAAAACCCCTAAAGATTGCTATTAAAAATAAAACACCCTCTTTCATCCATCTTTTAATTTCTCACTCAAATATCAAAGTAAATGATTTGAATTCATAGTTAAAAAAATAAATAAATAAATAAAAAGCCAATTGAAATTGATCTGTAAACAGCAATGTTTCTTCAGTTCTCTATGTAATCGCATTAAAAATTAAATAGAGAGCCCAATAAAGAATTTGAAATCAATTTACGGATTTGATTTGTAATCAACAATGTTTTTGTTCTTGTATGTGAGTGAGCTAAAAAAAGAAATAGAGGAGATAGCTCAACCAATCTTCGACAGAAGAAACGAAAACCACAAGAATATCGCAGGGCCAATAAGAAATCACAGGAATGCCACATGAGATACAACAAAAAAAATCTAAACAAAAAAACATAACCATGTATCGCAAGGAGCAAGCCACACTAGAAAATCTCCAAATTATAAGCTCATTTCAATGTAATTAGTGTAAAGCATAGATTATCAATGAGAGAATGCCACCGAAATAGAGAAGGTGGGAAGGTAAGAGAAAGGAAATGCCATTTTAATCTATCGAACATAGTTGGAGGGAGAGGAGGAAGAGTTGGAGCATAACCACACTTGAGATCAAAGCACAACAGGAAGGAGGGATAGAGAAGTTAGGTCAAAAGGGTTCGATACAGAGTCGAAGAAGTCACACGGAGCGACGAGGGCAACCGAGAGATTATACGCGAACGAAATGTAGTCCATAGGATCGAACCTGCGGACCACAATTTAAAGTCAAAAAGCCATCGCGAAGTTCTTTCCAAACACCACCAACTTACATTTTCCCTCCACGCCACAGCTACAAAGCTACCCCAAACGCACCCTTAATGGATTAAGGATTTATCCTTAATTTAACCGTCAATTTTCATCTTTACAATAGATTATTTTGTCCCTTCTACTCTATGATTAATTTCTTGGTGAAGAAATGCATCTGCCTTATTACTTTTTCTTTCGTTTTTCATCCAATTTCTGAGGGGGGCTTCTTCTAAGTTTCATTGTACACTGATGGGCTTTCCTTGCTGATCAATAAGTTTCAAAGAAGGTACTGATTTTGTTTTTCTATTATTTTTAACTTTGTGATTCTATAGTTACAAAACTGGGGGAAAAGCTGTGTTTTGATTTGATTCTTTGTTTGTATAAAGTTGGACTCTCTTTTGGAATTTGTCGAAGTCTGCAAAACGATCAAAATTTCGGTCAAAGAACCAGCTGAAAATGAGTTGTCTATTTCGCATAGTAAAGGAACAGTGTTATTGCCTTGGACAGAGTTAGTTGGGCAGCACCTTGAGTGACAGTAAGTGATATTCTTTATGTATCATCACCAAATATAGAAAATACGTATCATACTTTAATGACTATCGGGATGGCATGCAAATTAAAATAACTTGCAGGAAAATGTTTTAATTGAATATCTGCTAGGTAAAATCTAACCATCTCCGTGAATAACTAAAATTAAAGACGCAATGATGTGACAATGATGGTTTGATATAGATGTCATTGCTGTTGTTATTACTACCGTCTTCCCTTCTCTATTATATTTTCGATTATGTCCAAAAGCTTCATTATGCAATGCCTAAACTAATAGCATCTTGAAAAAGCTGAAGAACTTCACCACAAGCGCTTGGAAATACCCCCACCCAATGGTATTACAGTTACAACGATGCCTGAGGCAATGAAGTCCCAGTAAACATGTTTTTTCCTTGTCACTAATAGCCACCAACAAAAGGGAAAATAAATAAAATAATTTCCAAATAAAAATAACAGTGGCATTACAATATTTCAAATGCAATAAATGCCCTCTAAGTTTTTTTTTACAGCATGCAAAAGTAATAGAGGCCTCCAACACGGAGGATACAACATGCTGATGAGGCGTTGATTGAGACCAAGAAAAAACAGTCAGCAGAGATTTGCAGGCTGACAAAATAAGATAAATCAGCAACTACAGTAAGAATTTGCATGATTTACACACATCCGAAAGTTTACCAGCATCGAACTGTCACATCCTCCTATGAACTCGATTCCAATGCACGAAGTATCTTCTTCCTTGGACCCTGGAACAATCAAATTAGACAATCAATATATGTCAGGAAATCTCAATCAAAAATAGAAGCTTGTACCGTTACAACTATATAGAATCAGAATAAGAACAACAGAAAATTATAAGAAAACTATGAGATGCCTATGCCTTGAGCAATGAGAGACAGTTGAAGTTTACTAAGTTGGAGGATACCGCAACACAACGCAACAAGAGAACAGTTTGGTGACCCTGCAGACAAGCTCCAGCTACTATAACAGTTACTTGGTCGTTTAACATTAAAAAACATATTTTGACATTGGTTTTAAAATCAATTTTGATTAAATTCTGAAGACACCTTGTAGATCCTAAAAATGTTAGATTTTGTTTTGCACACAAGAAGCTGAAAACGAAATCATCATATCATGAATACTTTCTATCTACTAGATACTTCTCTAACATCATTTGGTTGCTTGAAGTGAAAATACATGTTTTTTTAAATAATTTTCTTGGATTTAGTTGGATGTAGTTAGAAATCAGTGTGAATTTTAAAGTCTCCAAAAAACTTGTAATTTTCTAAGGATTCTAATTTCACACTAAAAAAAAAAGAAAAAATAAAATCATAATTTTTAAAATATATTTATAATCTACAAGCAACTAAATGAGTCATAAGAATCAACAGAAAAATAGTCCAATGAAGCACAGCAAGTTTAACCACAGAAATGGAGAACTTACCATCGGAACTCCTAGGGCCTTGAGATCAGCTTCAGTCATGTGCATAAGAGCTGCCATATCAACCTATAAAAGAGCTGTCATATCAACCTATAAATTAAGAAATATGAGCTTAATGGAATGGCAAAACTAGTGTGCTTACCTCCTCGACCTTGAACGTTATTATGTACTTCTCAAGGCCGAGTGACTGCAAAAACCCTTCTACCGACAGCTCGGGCTGCAATGTTACATATGACACATGAAAAAAACCTACTGCAATAAATCCATAATTACTAGTGAAGAGAAACATAACATAGTTTCATAAAGCAAAACTAATTTGTTATGTATAAAGCAGTTTACATGATCAATAATACATATCAGTGACAATTTACAAATAAATATGCCATGGCTCAAACGAAACATAAAAAACTAA
Source organism: Papilionanthe hookeriana x Papilionanthe teres (assembly GCA_022702705.1). Lineage (NCBI taxonomy): Eukaryota > Viridiplantae > Streptophyta > Magnoliopsida > Asparagales > Orchidaceae > Papilionanthe > Papilionanthe hookeriana x Papilionanthe teres. The sequence goes on from CM040430.1 coordinate 106,531,646, forward strand.
AGATTTTCAATATCGATCTAGCTAGTTTTGCCCTATCAGCCTTAATATTCTTATTTTATCAAAATCAACATTGTTTTCAGTTGTCACTCGCATCTTCGTAGTCCAGCATTCAAACATAAAACATAACACATTACATTGTTTTTTTATAAAGTTTTAACACTCCATAAATCCATTCATTATGCAATTAAAAAAAAGCGTCCCTTCACTTTTAACCACCTGGCCTGATCTGCTAGCAATATCATTGAATTCAAAAAGAACGTTAATTAAACAGATCCGAAATATCTATACACTAATCAAATCTAGGCTTAACTTAATTGATGATCATGATTGATTGACCATTCTTATTTACTTCATTGAAGTAACAAATCAACTCAATCATATCACTTTATAAATTCCAAATACACCTTAGCTATCCTTTTTTTTTTTAATCAACACCAGCTTTCAAGTACTACATAACTAATATATTTTTTATTTTACAAGATATGCCAGCAGAATTGGTCCCATTATCAAATGCTCAAATGACATGTCGCTCCCTCATCAATGGTTGTGGTTCTCACAACCTTTTGAATAAAAAAACAGAGTTGTGGGCCCACCTTATAATACTACATTTTCATCTGTGCGTGGGTAGATAGTGACCTACCAAAATAAACTTCATTAAGAACCAAACCCCTCCTCTACGGTCTCTATTCTTTTTATTCTCCCTTTAACTCTCCCCTCACACACAGCCCCAAGGAGGGGTGTTAATTAAGTCAATGGATCAAGTTCGGGTCTTACCCAATGTTGGTCAAGACCAAATATATCCGATCCAAACCTAACTCTTTCCTTATATGACTTAAAACATTTTACTCAAACTCGTCCATCAAACCCGTTTATTATATGGATCAAGCAATATCACGATCTCAACAACTCAAACATGACCCAATTAATCCAACTAAGCTTACTCGAAACTACTTAATAAAAAAAAAAAACACAAATAGTAATAAGATTAATTTTGGGTTGATTTTGAGTAAACCCAAACAAAATGATAATCAGGTCTACGATTTTGACCTACACCCAACCTAAATAGTAATGGGGTGGCTCGAAACAAAATTTTTGAAGTCGTGTCATCAAATAGAGTCTTTCGTTTGACAGCCCAAATAGATTGTAATAACTTTAAGTTATAAATAATAAATAAATATTAATAATAATAATAATAATAATTGAATAGGTACATGCCTAAAGTTTCATCTTTAGAAATCGAAGATATCGTTTTATTTGAACAAAGTGACAGCGAGAGCGTGAGAGTGAGAGAAAGAGCAGGGAAATCGAGAGTGGGAACAAAGGATAAGAAATATAAGCAATTGAAGAAGAAGATAGAGATGGAATGAAGTCAGCACTTGTGTGCCTAAGAGATTTCGACTCTTGGCCAACCGAAAGAAGGAGCTCTAGCCTAAGGAAGGAGAGAAGGAGGCCACGTCATTCCTGGTTCCGTGTCTCATCGACGAAGAAGGAGACAAGATCCATGGCATTGTGCCGCGTGATGGAAGAAGAAAAGAGGAAGGAGGCGGCTTCCTGTGTGAAGTAGAGAGCCAACCCCTACGAAACCCTAGTCAAGCAACTTTAGTGCGAAGGAGGAAGATGACACGCACACCTACTGTGCTAGGTCGAGCCGAGACCGAAGGAAGAAGAGGAAGCAATGTTTGTGCGTGCAATAGACCAAGAGAAACGATGATTATTAGATTTTAAATTAAGTTATTTAATAAAAAACTATATATATATATATATATATATATATATATATTGTGAGTGTCACTTGCTCGGTACGGCTAGAGCTTAGAATTAACTAAGACGAAAAGCGTAGTCGGTCGGTATTAATATTTCCATTCCATTCCACATAATTTTTAGAAAACTCTCAATATATATAAGAGCAACTAATAATCCACAAAGAACAATTTACAAAAATCAAAACATTCAGAAACCACATAATCTATAAACATCTCTAACCATCACCAAACAATATAATCATAACATGAAAAGAAAACAGTACAAACAAACTACAACCAACTAGACATAACACCCTATAATTTCTCTTTTACTACAAAAAACATTAATTGTAACAGCAAGTTTGTCATAATGAGTAATAATCTTTATCTGCATTAAATTATTATGTCAATGCTATGCATGAATGACCAAAGAGAATGCAATTTATTTTTTAAAAAAAATTTAAATTTTTATGAAAATTTATCCCTTCTCGTTTCACCTTTAAGTATTTACCGTTTTAGCATTTTTAAGAGTACCATCATACACAAAGGTATCTCCTAAAATGTACCTGAATATACCCTAAAAAATGTGTACCCGAACGTAGCCTTAAATTACACCTGAATGCATATCTTTACCATTTCTTTTAACGTGAACAAGTACATCACATCCTCTGTCAGTACCATATAGGAGTAATCTTATATGACTTAAACTTTTACATCTCATTTCTTTTAAATTACCTCTTTTTTAAAAAAACATTAAACATTATCACTTTTCACGTTTCATTTCCTTAAACTTTCAAGCTCACAAAATGTATATAATTATAAAATGAAAGTTTAATGCATTACAAAAGTTATTTACTTAAAAAATATTAATTTAATACATATAAGAAAATAATTACTCATCTTAGTCTTAGAGATCTCTGAAAAATTTTAACCATTTACTTCACTCCCTATAACTAACACCTAAATCAACTAAAAGTACATATAACTATAAGAATGACAACCTAAAGGAAAATCTTAATGGCTGTTAACTTATTTAAAGATGTAAAAAATGATAAAAAACACTAACCTATTTTAAATTTAAGATTATTTGCCTTCCTCAAATCTACTGACTTCCTAGCAGAAATAAATTTTAATGTATTATTTTAACTAATTATATTATTAATTCTAAATAATAACATAAGGCTAAAAATTTACCTTATAGGCTTTCAATCGATCTCTTTTACTCGCTTCCTTTACAAATTTCTCCTCCTTCAAAACATAAATCTCTTAATTATAGTTCCGATTAAATCTGAACTTGCATTTAAACACACACAAGCACAAACAAATTCAATAAATAGTTTAATCAAAACCCTAAGGCACTTTAAAATCCTTTGGTTGTTTGGAACTTCCACTTCCCTCACACCTGAAATTCGTATCACCTCTTTGCCTCAATTCACATACATTTAAGCTTAACCTTTAAATAATAAAAGCGCGCGCGCGCCCATACACACGCACGCACGCACGCACACACACTTATATATAATTAAATAAAATAATTAATTCAAACAACTTATAAAACTTACCTTACTCGGCTGTCTGCCTTACTTGAACTCACACATGAGGGTTTCTCCTCATTTTGGTCTCGGATCGATCCAAAGCCTCGTGCGTTTCTTCCTCTTCTCCACTGCTTTTGATCACAACTTTACAATGTCAAAGCCACCACTTCCTCCCTCTGCAGACAAAGATGGCACAGCTACCCAAATTCCGCCTCTGATGTAGGCGGTGCACCTTCGGTTACGGCTCAATCCAGGAAAGCTCCGGACACTGCCTCTTATGTCTCCTCCCTTCTCTTTGCACGGCCCGTATTGTACAGTAACCGCAACTTCTTCCTACGACTTCTTTTTCTTCTTTCTTCCTCCCCTTCAAACAATTCTCGGGTCATAAGGAACATCATCAAATTTTTCCTTAATTTATTTCACAACACGCTAATTTTTGAAATTAAAATACTTAAAACAGCAACATGCATTTCCGAAAATCAATAACTATTGTACGGGCTCTCCGACCTTTGAAAATTCAAAGAATGTCCCTAAGTTCGCAGGCTTCAAAAGCCCTATATATTTACGCTATTGCGAATCGTATGAATGCATGGAGAATTAAATGGCGCAGAGTAAATAAATTACTAAAATAAAATACCTATTGTAACCAACGATTTCTTTCTCCATTATTTCCCTTCCGTTCACCGAGCAAGAGGGTATTTTTTCTTTTATTTTTTCTCGATTTTTCTACACAAAGTTATGAATTTTCCAAGTTTCAGTGAATTCTAAATAAATGTAAAATATCCCTATTTATCTACTTAAGTGACGCGGCGCGCCGCATCCTTAGCCTCCGGGGCAAAGACGTGTCGCGCCGCGATCGGGCGCCGCCATCCGAGTCACCGTCCCTGGACCCGCAACACGAACGTTCTCTCGGGGTCCGGCCGCAACCGATCCGTCCGCTCGATACACGCGCGATCCAACGGCTCTCGGTCATCGTCTACGACCGGTGTGCACCCGTGACCGTCAACCTTCTAACCCTAATTTCTCACTCGATTCTCAATGGATTCGTGTTCTTATGCTCTAAGCGGATTCGTCTCCTCAAGAGACGAACACATCCATACCTGTGAAACATGCATCAAATTTACTCAAATGAAACGGAGAATCTCCGTAAGCTCGGGAAGAAGAATGAATTCATACCTTTGCTCGTAGAAGTGAAGCTTCGATCCGAGAGTTGTCGCACCTTCGATCGGATCCTAGCAAGCCCGCATGAAGCCTCGGTCCTGGCAACCGTTCCAGTTGACTTCGACCACACTCGATCACAAAGCTTGGAGTCCGGAGCAACCGGGTGGCCCGGAGATGGGGCTTTATCGCGGACACCTTCCTCGGTTTGGTGAAGGTGTAGAGACAATCAATTGGGGATTGGCTCACCGCGGAGGAGTGTCCCGGCTTCGGGCTCGATTTCAACTCGAAATCCGAGCTCACAGAGAAGAATGTATGTGGGGATCTCACCGGGGATCAAGTGCTCCGTGTACGAGGAGGGGTCTCGAACAATTTCCCTGCGCAGTTTTCGGTTTCGCAACTCTCCCTCCCATGGCCGCGAGGGGGTGGGTGTTTAAATATCAGGCATGGCTGAGGGCCCCCAGGGGAGCCGAGGCCGGGATCACCAAGCCAAGATGCGAAGAACAAACGCATGGCCATTTGGAGTGTGTGTTTCAACAGATGGAATTTCAAAGCTTCGGCTTCTCCCAAGGTTTCTGGGTATTATGTTTTCCTCATTGACTGGTAATGGCCGCCAGTGCATATCACCTCAAGGTCACCAGCAATGTATTGACTGTGCAATCAATCGGCAAATGCCATGTAAAAGGCTTCGGATTAGAATGAATGAGAGAGCTTATTTTGGCTCAAATTGGTCAACCATCGCCCGCTGTGTGCACCACCCAAGGCTTGGTTTCGTCGAGGGAAAAGTGATTCGTTCAAGATAATCGCAGGTCAAGTCACCATCCAAGCACACTGTGTGCATAAGCACGGTTAAGGAATCACGGAGTGGTTAATCACCTTAGAATTAAGGAAAGAGCCTCCTCCTTTTGCCCAAAATGGCATGGTGACATGTAAAGAGGCTCTCATGGCTTGCATATGGCTTGTGCATGGCTCCACGGCTCCATTCGTCTGGAAAAGGCTTGGTCAATTTTACAAAAAAGGGTTTTAAGAATTTTGGATATTTTTGTGTGAATTTGTATGGGGCTTGATTTGGAATTGTTTGATGATGGAATTATAACTTAGGGAATGGCTTTGATTAAATGGATGGCAAATGGAAATGTCATGCGGGCTTTGTGGCCAAATTTGGGGCTTTTATATTTCCGTGAAACTTGCTTGCGAGGTTTAGCAAGTGGGCTTTTAAATTTAAAATGGATTTTGGGATGAAATTTTGGTAAAGGCTTGGGCCAAATAATGTTGAGTTTGGTTTAGGGATGCTTCATGAGTGATTTGAAACAAGTTTCCGAGGTGTGATTTGGGTTTGAATTGCTCAATTGGGTTTAATCGGGGTAAGTGAGCCTATGTAGGTCAAATTGGGCTAACTTGGGCCAATGTTGGGCTAGGGTTGAAATTGATGTAAAATAAATACAGAAATATTTATGGGAGTGTTTCAAAGAGGTTTTGGCTTTTGGTTAGGTTTTGATTTTGACTGGGGCTCATTCGCCAGGGTTCAAGCTTAGGTCAAAAATGGGCCTTTTAGCTTGGGTTGAATTTGAGTGGGGTTTGGATCAAAGTTTTGGGGCAAAATCATGTTAGTGTTTTGTTTATGGGGATGTCAAGGGAAGGTTCAGAAAAGATTTGGGGTTAATTGGAGTTGAAATGGGTGAGTTTGGTTAGGTTTCGTCATAGTCCAAATTGGGCTTTAAGGCCAAAAGTGAAATCGATCCCAATGCCAATCAAATTGGGCTTGTATTTGGTCTAGATTGGTGTTGGGGATGTTGAATTGAAGTTTAGAATTGAATTGGACCAAAATTCTGGGGTCAATTGGGTGGATTTGGTTTGACATCGGGTTTACTTTGGGTTAAAATGGGTCAAATTGGGGGGTTTTGATAAAAGTGGGGTAAATTGACAAAATTGACCCAGCGGTGTAGTTGAACAAAATGAAATTGGGAATATTTGGGATTTTCTGGAATTTTCTGGGAATTTTCTGAATTTTTGGATTTTTTGGGTCAAAAGGGGCTTTGGCATTGGGAAGGTATTGGGGTATTTTGGAATTTTTGGCATTTTTGGTTATGGATGATCAATTCGAGTGATGTGGAAATGTTTGGGATTGATTTTGAGAATTTTGGGTGATTTGGAAATTTTCGAGAAATTTGCTATTCGGTGGCTTTCTGGGTAGTTTCATGGCTAGGGTCCCTGGGTCAAAAAATCGAAAATTGGAAATTGAAGATCAGCGGATGTAAGTGAAATGAAATCATTTTTTGTTGAGCCATGAAGCCATATCAAGCCCACATGAGTGAAGGACTCATATTTTCAGGCATTCACCATGTTGTTCCTAACCCTTCTGGGGCCTGGGCGCCTGTGGGTTAAGGACTATCCATGTGAATCACCTACATGAGTCGAGGTCAAGTCGTGTATGGGTGTGTTTTTAGGAGGTGTGTGAAAGTGTAGTGTGTGTGCAAGTCAACCTTCACCTGTACTGTGCCACCCAGTAAGGGCCCTAAGGCCAAAGAGTCCTATAAGAACTCATCCTTTAAACTTCCACATTCGATTTCAACCCTCTGTGTGATTGTGGGTCTATACCAAGTTCTCAGGGAGTTTGCAGGGAGTTAGAAGTGGTTTGAATTTCTAAAAGGTGGGTCCCAATTCTAGTCCTCTAAGATACCAAAGGAAAAGCCTAAGGCTAACATCCTAAGTACTAAAGAGAAGAAGAGAAGACCCCCATCAAAAATGAGGTCAACAAATGCCGCCGCACTTTTAAGCCGCCCAAACAAAGCCCTGAGGGAATATAGTACTATTATTTAGAAAAAAATCTTCCTTAAAAACTTAAGGACCTTGGTAGTTTCACAATCCCTTATGCACAGAGAGAACTTTTTTTAGAAAGGCCCTGCGATCTAGGTTCTAAGATTAACCTCACGGGCCTCGTCTATCTTTAAAAGGCTAAGTTTAAAGTGAGTTCGGCCCCAACATTGTGCCCTTTCGCTGGTCGTCAATCACATACCTATCCTTAGTGGATTTAAAGAGGATGTCTTAGTCAAATTGAATAATTTTATCTTTATAGTAACATTATTATTCTATATATAGAGGATGATAAGGAGATTCACATAATTTGCTGCGTACCTTCCTTAGATACAAGTAAGGCGATGATTGTTGTTTAGAAGAGCAAATTGAAAAAGAGGGTAAATGACCAGAGGTGGCCTTTACTATTTTGAAATCTATGAAACAACTTTCTAATTCAATCGAGGATTTTTGTTTTAAGTTAAATACAGGGATGGGATAATTAGAATCTAACATCGGAGATTTCTAAAGCCGGCCCAATAAACAGTGGTGAGTCTGACAAATGATCGAAAAACTCAAAGATTAAATTAGCTCTATTTCTAGAGGCAAGTTCTAGGATGTATAGGGAGAGGTTTAACATTTTGGACACTACTACATATTTAGACCCTTAGTTCCATCCATAGAAGAACAACATGAAGTAGAAATGAAAACCTTACCCAAACACTTTAAATATTCCTTCCTACTAAATTCATCCACTTTTACTCTTATGACCGTACCATCGTAATTCAGTAATTTTCTAGAAGAAAAATTGATGTGAGTTCTGGGAAATTTTAAATGACTATTTTGTAGATAGAAATATGGATTAATCCTTCATTTGTAATGATAGATCCTTATGTAAGCAAATTACAAACTCCTGCCCGACCCTCGCAGAAGAATTAATTTTATAATGAAAAGGTAGTTAAGAAAATGTGTGAAGTGGCTTGATGTGTACACATTATCTATCCCATATCGCATGTTCGGGTTAGTCTTATTCTGTTGTAACCCAAAAAAGGGAGTGATTCATGTGGAGAATGAGAAGAACGAGTTAATACCCATCGTATAAGTCATAGAGTGGCCTTATAGAAAATTAAATTCAACCACTAGAAGACCATTACATCTTAACCTTTCTTGACCAAATGCTAGATAAGCTAGTCACACCCAATTTTATGTTTCAAGGATGGTTATTTTCGTGGGTACCATGAGATTCTCAAAACTCCCAAGCGGATAGATAAGATGACATCGATGAGGATGTTTGTATTAAGAAGGATGTCATTTGGACTTTTCAATGCACCTATCACTTTTCAACATTGCATTATGTCCATTTTTGTGTGACTTGATCGAGAAGGGAATAAAAAAAATTATGGATATTTTTTTTCATTCAAAGTTTTTTTCTTCATTAACATCTTGCTAGTGGTTTTACAAATATTCGAGGAGATAAATTTGGTATTTAATTGGGGAAGAAGTGTCATTTATGTTAACTCCGTATTATGTTGAGGCATAAAATTTATGAAAGGGGAATGAAAGTTGATGCCGCAAAAATAAAGGCGATTCAATAACTTTCCCCACCCACATTTCCGTGAGGGGTGCCAAGGCTTTTTAATCCATGGTTTTATAGGTGTTATATCAAAGTCTTTTCTAAAATAACCAAACCTCTATGTAACCTATTAGAAAAACAATTCCATTTTACTTCGATCCTGATTGCCACATCGCCTTTAACACAGGGAAAAATTAGTCACCGGCAACCTATCATCGTTTCATTTGATATGAAAGCTTATTCAACCTTTGCAATGCTAATGTTATGCTATAAGCACAGCTTTAGTATCATAGAAATGCTTTATACAGCCTTATATTATGCCGCAAGACCCTTAATGATGCATAAATTAATTATACCACAACTGTAAAGGAGCATCGGCTATTCTATATGTGTTTTGATTAATTTAAATTCTATTTGATTGGTACCAAATGCACTATTTCGATAGACCATTCAACAATTTCGAGACCTTATATCTAAAATGAGATTGATTTGATGGGTTCTTTTGTTACAAGAGTTTAATATCGGAAAGGGATAAGGAGGAAATCAAAATCAAATAACATACCACTTCTTAAGCTTTATCGTGCTTTTTCGACTTCACGATGAAATTAATGAAAATATTCTGACCATAGCTCCTATTTATATTTTATGCGGATATGCAATGATATACAAACATTTTTAACTTTATCGTTAATGAAATATTACCTCGATCCGTCATATCATTAGAAAAGAAATTCATGCATGATACCATATTTTACTTTCGCCCATATAATTGTAAGAAGTGTAAGGACTCAAGTTATTAAGATGCTTATCCTTAGAATACCTAATATGTGATTCGGTAAATTTCATGATTCTAATTGAGGAATTTTGGGTTTATAAAATGTGTACCGCAAAGATTTTACAATCAGGATTCTATTGGCCTAATCTTCTTAGAAATGTAAATGATTGTATAAAAACTTGTGATAGATCCTTACCAAGTAAATAATATATCAAAGAGATGTGAAATTCCCTCGAACTACATATCGGAAGTCAAATTTTTTAGTTTTTTTCGTGTTTAGATTTATGGGCCCTTTGTACCATTGCTAGGAAACTTTTATATTTTGTTGGTTGTGGATTATGTATTTAAATGGATAGAAGGAGTTATTCTTCATAATTATGAGGCACAAATCGCTTCTAAATTTCGAATAAGAATATATTTTTACCTGAACACATAGGTGGTGATTATCAATGATTAAGGGGTGCTATAATATGAATAAGATGATTGAGAAGCTTTTTAGAAAGTATGGGGTAACTCATATAATATCCACATCCTACCAACTTCAAACTAGCTAGTTGTAGGATGTGTCAAATAAGGAGATTAAGATAAATTCAACATAATATTATTACTTCTAATGTGAAGGATTGGGCTTTAAGACTCGACAATGCATTATTGGTCTATGGGACTGATATAAAACTCCTATAAGAATGTCCCCTTATAAAGCTATGTCTGGCCAATCACATTCGTGAAACTCGCTTCGCTTCTTTAAAAATTTAACTTGTTCTAATATATATATATATATATATATATATATATATATATATATATATATATATATATATATATATATATAATTTTCATTTTGAAAAATAAATATTTTTAATTTTGAGAAATGAGATCAGATAGGTCTAATATATGAAAATGAAAAGCTAGACAGTCAAGCTTAATACCACAAGTAATACACCACCCAGAGAGATAAATATATCACTTGTTAGTAGGCTCAACCATTTATACTAAAGATATTACGATATCCATTGGGTCTACAAAACCGTTTGTATGATCGACAATTCTCTTATCTAATATAAAGATTACATAGGGTTTATATTACATGTGTTCTAATTCTCTATAAGTGTAACCATTATAGTTAATTATATCTCAAATGATCAAGTCACTTAAGAAAATTTTCAATAAAGGTTTTGTTTCAAGAATCTAAGTTGAGTTTTCACAGCTATTTTTAGAAAAGTCAAGTGGCATGGGCTCAAATAAGAAAATTATTTTTAGAATCAAAAGTAGCAAAAGGTAGGGGAGATGTCACTGACATCGAGACAAGCCTCTCGCCGACTTCCCATACTATCCTAATGTTTGCCTTTATGTCTTGAAATGATGTTATATAATATTTACTTCTACCAATTATTTAAAATTAGGGATTACCTCCACACGACATATGATCATGCAAATATCATAGGAAGATGGGAGGTCTTTTTTATCCGACGTGCAAACCTAACTTATCTTCTAGCAAACTCTTCCCCGTTTTCATACACTCAACAAATATTGGCACCAATCCTCTCGTATCACCCGCCATCACAAGTATCGTTTCTTCATTTCCCAATTTTTGCAAGGTATTCATGTCAATTGAGACAACACATGTCATTCTTGTATTATAAAGATCAATTGAATCTTCCCGTGGCACACAAATTCTTTAGCAAACTTGGATAAAGCATCTACATTAGCGTTTGTCTCTTCTCGTAATAAGGTAAAATTTCATATTGTGGATCCGTTCCAATGGCTTCATCAGGTAATGAAAATATTGTTCCATCCCCAACCTTCAAAATCTTCAGACGCCCGATCACTTTTGGAAATAACGAGTCGCGAGTCGCCATAAATATTGATTTTTGTTATTTCCATTAATATTTCCAACTCCATTCGTTATTGCATCCTCGTACTCGCCCTCATTGCTTGGCGCACACTGTTGTGTGGTAGGAGTACTCAACATCCCTCGTCCGGTTATCGGTCGCAAAAAGGTCGGTTTAGATTTTAGTTTAAATATAAATATTTATATATAGGAATTGAAAATATAAATTTTATTTTAAAATATGAAATCGACCGATCGATGTATGCATTAAAGCAAATAATCGTTATCAGACCGCAAGCCATGCCTCTATCTCAAGGAATGGATACATTGTTTCGGTGGTGCTTCGATCAAATAAACCAAAGAATTCATGACATCTATTTGTTCTGCGAACCATTTATGTTGACCAACAACTTTCCCTATCTAATAAAAAAGAATTAGATAAGTTTTATATTAATACTGTCTTAACTTTCATATAAGGGCAAGCTCTGAGTAGTTATCACATCTTAGGATAACTAAAGTTACTCTAAGAAAATTCTTCATATAGATCGTGAACTATTGTATTCATGACTGCAAAGTGTAGGATCTCTTCAAGAAAATGTGGTAATTAAGTGAAATCCAATGTGCGAGTGGATCAAGTTTCAAAAACAATATTGTAAGAGTCATCGGGAAAAGAAAACTAAGGGAAAGATATAGATCCTATAAAAAAACTTGGTGTGTTTCCCAAACTATCCTATTGTTTCCGTTCAATTGAGATAGTTATTTAGTGTTTCGCCAATTATATTATCCAGGGTTCGTATCTTACCGATATTTATCATGGTAGTTCCGGAAGATAAGAGGATTTATATCATGCCCGATGACAACCCTAATCTAGGACGAGTTAGAGCTTATATTACATGAGGTGTGAAAGCTTCAAAGTGAGGATTTATGTCAGACCAGTAAACTACTCAATCCTATGGCTTTTTGTTTATTTCTAAGGACTTTTGTTGTCAAGATGGTCAACATCGCCCACTGCGGAGCTTCAAGCTCATTATCGTAGCAATTTTAGTTTTGGAAGTGTCAAATTGAAGAGATGGGGAGAGAAGTAGCAGGTTTTAGAAAAAGGTTTAAGCTGAGGTGTCTTAATGTCTTCTTGTGGGAATGTTTAAGTTGATTATAAAGACAATCAAGTCAGATCCCATGGTTCATCATTCCTACATTCACCATTTTTCTTCGATCCACTTAGTCCATGAATTTACTAAGCTCAACACGAGTTCCGTACTTACCATTCGACCGTGTGAAAGCTCATAGCAGTCGTAGGCCGCTCTCCGGGTGGAATCCCGATCATCCAAATGTAGATGTTTTAATTTACCGTAATTATGATTTTGTTTTGTTTGATTAAATTTTGAGTCGTTTTATATTTCGATTTGGTTGTGGCGGTGAATTTTATCTTGTTTTGTTTTGATTTGGTTTTGGTTTCGCTTGCCATCCTAAAAGTTTTATTTTTCATGCAAAGTGACATTTGTTGTTTAATCATGCAAGCTAAGCAAGAAAAGTACAAGAAAGACAAGTAGAAAGAAGGTAAGCGCTGTAAACTATAAAGCGCACTGGCGAGTCTTCATTCCTCTACCTAAAAATTTAGTATCTTTTAGGTAAAATTTATAATTGCAAGAAAGTAAAGCCTAAGGATGTGTTTAATGCCCATTATGTCCCGTGTCATAATTTGGTGGGTTTGGTCTAATGGAGAGATGCCTTCTTTAATAAGTATAATAGGTTTAGTTGTCCTACAATATGTCTGCAAATCTTCTTTGTGAAAAGATCCAGGGAATGCCTAGATATTTCTGCCAACCCTTTCGAACTTTCGGTTCATTTGAACTTATCATACTCATTAAATGTTTCATTCATTTCATACCCCTATGCTTAGATGTATTTATTGATATTTTAATTATCCCAAAAGCGGGGTAACTATCACTGATATTTTATTTATAAATTATGTGAGTAAAGGCCTCTAGGAGAAAATCGTCTATTAAGAAATTTAGCCAAATTTTTTTGGAAGTGGACTCCATAAGGTTTTGTGTGTTTCGATATTAGTTAAGCTTATTTTCTAAACCTCAACATTTCCAAATACTTTATCAAGTTCTTAGTTCACCATTGTCCCTGGGCACTCAAAAGTGTATATTTATAAAGAGCCTTTTAATGGAAAAAACAAAATTAAGTTTACTCTCTTATGATTATGATTCTTATCAAAATATTGAATCATCATTTAAAACTAAAACAGGGGTATTGAATTGTTGAACTATCAAATTCCAAAGTCAAACCCCTAACGTAAAGTATCATTTAGTTTTGATTATGTTCCAAAAAAGTATAAGTAAAGAAACTACAAGTTTACCCTTTAATATGACAAAAATGAGATTGGTTTCTACCATTTATCCATTAATGTTTCAATCACTTCAAAATGTTTATTAAGAACATTAACAACCCACCTACTCTTTAATTAATCCTAAATATTGATTAAGGTTAAAATTTTCAAAATTACAACTTTGCCCCTAAGGCCTTAATACTTCAAAATTAATCAAATTTAACTCAAACGATTTTAAAACTTTTATGGTACCCTACCCATGGGTCAATTAAAACATCAGAGAGAAAATGTGACTTTTCAATATTTTATTTAATTTATGTAATTATTTTGATGCAAAAATAAGGATTTTTAAGGATAATTTTATAACTCAATCAAAACACAATATTTTTGTTAGAAAAACCATCGGAGGTTCACCTAGACCAGGGGACCACTTTGAACCAATTTCATGATTTTTTGAATTTTAGTTTAATTATTATATTTATTTTAAAATTTTGAGTATTAATTAAATATTAAATATTAATTAATTTGAAAATTAATTTTTATATTTTTTTAAATCTCTCTCGAGATAAGGAAAAACCAGAGAATCAAGTTTCATATTTTTGTAATTTTTATTTTAATTACTAGAATTATTTTAGTGAGAAATTAAGGAAAATTCATTTTTAAGCTTTTGAAATTCTTTTTAACCCTTTAAAATTTAATATTTGAAAAAATTATTTGAATTGTTCCTACGTGATTAGAAGGCAATATAGAACATTTCCATCAATTTTATTAACTTTATGATTTTAATGAATTTTTAATTATTTAAATATTTAAAATAACCTTAAAAATGAAAATTTTTTACTTTCATGCTAGTTTTATTTTTATTATGTTTCTCTGATCAGAGAGAACTCCTAAAACCATTTTTTTTACTTTTTTAGTCAGGATTTCTTATCAGTTAGAATTATTTTAATGCCAAAGGTGATATTTAACTTAGAAAATTCATTTAAGTGACCAATTACTTATGATTGGGTCCGAACCCAAAAAATAATAAAATGTGCTAAAATAAATAAAATCCTGATAATAAGGTTTTCCTTGTTTTCTCTCTTCCAAATCAAAATCTCTTACCCGATCTTATCCCACTTCATTCCCGTTAAGTTTAAAATATAAGAATAAAAAAATGTCTTTAATAAACATTTTCTTAACGTTTTCGTTTTATGATACCGATCCTTTTCCTCGTCTTTCACAGGAAATGTCGAACGGCTACGGGTCTCGAACTTTAAGAATGGCGTAAGCCTTGCACTGATGAAAGAGGGTGAAAGATGGAGCGATAATCGAGATCGACTCGTGATTTCGCACCAAGAGGCCTACAAGACGAGGAAAGTGGACCGGGTCCCGGGCTGACCGAGAAGAACCTTCCCATTGCATGCTGATTTAAAGTAAAGTGCCCAAGCCAACAATCCAAGCAGCTAGCTAGCAGTGACAAACATCGAAGAAGATAAGAAAATGAAGTCTGTGGGCCGCTACAGCTGTATGTGCCTGCTGCCGCCGCGCCCACAGAGATTCAAGAAGTTCGAAGAGCTACTCTCACAAGAACGCAACGAAGAAATAAGACCGCCGTATCCGTAAGATGTTAACAAAACTAGCCGCGACCTCGCGACGAGACGGGGCCATAATGTCGGGCATACACTTCAAGGACACCGGCTCACCAGAACTCGAAGAAAGGAGGCGTCCCTAGATACCGTAAAGAACCAGGAAATCTCCCGTAAGATCGAAGAAAGAAGGCGTTCACGCCACCGATAGAACCACCGCAATGCATGACCTTGCTCGGCAGAGCAACCCCGGGGATGTCCCGACAGCATCATCCCCGAGGAGCCAAGGCGTGTGAGAACGCGAAGGGATTGAACCGTATATCCCACAATATGTCACTGTGGGCTCGCCATCTCGCATCATTCCGAATACTTGCATTTATAGAGAATGCGTGCATCGTTGAAAAGAAAACCTTTGAATACTTCGAGAGAACTAGTTGCGAAGAATCAATATACTAGAGGGCCTCGAGCTACATACAGACGTATTCTCGTAATAGCGAACAAGAAGAAATAGTGGATTGCATCCGGGATTTGAAAAGAATGGGCCGAGCGGGCCGCCTAAGCGAAAACACATACTCGTAACCCCGAGATGGATGCCAGAAAGGAAGAACTACAATACAATGTGGATGCTTCGTTACAAATCTCATGGGAGGACAAAGGAAGGGAAACCCACCGGAATACTCCGTCAGTAAGTGGATCCGATGTCATTAGTCATCAAGAGAATGGTAAAGAGATTGATAACATGAGGGTACCGTCAGCTAGGACAGACACTCCAATAGCCGCATTATCAACATCTACAAACAAAGTGACCGCATACCCCCACACATGATCACCACGACTTTGTCGACCTTTCCCGCACAAGCCTCTTTCCCGAACGAGTGTAACACGATGTTCGCATCCGACCTCCTGACAACAGGTCCAAGCAGTGAGTTCCGAGGGCCGTGAAGATACCTTTACCTAGAGAGGGTTCCGTCATGATACCGAAGGGGCAAATCTGAGCGTATATCGCTAAGCATTGCATACCATGAGTACCAAAGGGAAGCGGATCTCGCTACTTTCGAAGGATGACCCACAAAAGAAGACACCCACTACTTCAGCTGCACCCGAGCTAGAGAGCTCGATCTACGAGCCGTGAGTTACATGGAAAATATCACACCTCCAATGTACATCCATACGGCATCCTTGCCAAGGATGGCTTGGAAGGTGATGTTATCGACCATGTACCCCACTATTCGTACATGGATTTTGCCGTATGCTTCTTTGACTCGATCGACAAGATCATACACAATCCATTTCCCGTAGTTTACATGGATTGTATGAAATATATTCCAGATCAAGATGTATGATGTATCTTCTACATGATTGGAATGAAAGTGACCAATATGTCACATTTTTCGCCTTCACCTCTTTTGTGCAAAATCGATTGGGAAACGCCATTAAAGTTAAATGAACTTCGAACAAAGAAATCGTAAAAGAAAAAAAAAAGAGAATAAAAGAAAACTTTCCTTAAAAAAAAAAAATCTAAAAAAATGACAAACGCCAAATTCATACGAACATTAAATAAACGATAAAATAAAATTTGAATCATTAAAAGATAAACAAAATCAACATAAATGTTAAATCAAATTCCTCAATCAAATTTCAAATGTGATCTTCCAAATTTCAAATCAAATCTTAAATCAAATTTCAACCGAGTCTAAACTCATCCTTCCAAATTTCAAATTCAATCTTTCCGTACCCAAATCTCAATCAAATTTCAAATTCAATCTTTCCAAATTTCAAATCAAATCTCAAATCAAATTTCAAATTCGATCTTTTTCGGATCTCACATCAAACCTCAATCAAATTCAAACCTTTCGTCGAGGATTTTGCATCCAAGACCTAATCGCTTTAGGATTCTTTCCCTAGCTGCACCGAAATACATCAAATTCAAACCTTTGGGTCGAGGGATTTTGCATCCAAGACCGCACTCGCTTTAGGATTCTTTCCCTACCGCACCGAAATACATCAAATTCAAACCTTTCGGTCGAGGATTTTGCATCCAAGACCGCACCGCTTTAGGATTCTTTCCCTATTGCACCGAAATACATCAAATTCAACCTTTTGGTCAAGGATTTTACATCCAAGGCCGCACCGCTTTAGGATTCTTTCCTATCGCACCGAAATACATCAAATTCAACCTTTTGGGTAAAGGATTTTACATCCAAGGCCGCACCGCTTTAGGATTCTTTCCCTATCGCACCGAAATACATCAAATTCAACCTTTGGGTCGAGGATTTTGGCATCCAAGACCGCACCGCTTTAGGATTCTTTTCCCTATCGTGACCGAAATACATCAATTCAACCTGGTCGAGGATTTTACATCCAAGACCGTACCGCTTTAGGATTCTTTCCTATCGCACCGAAATACATCAAATTCAAACCTTGGGTCGAGGATTTTGCATCTCAAGATTCCAGATCGCTTTAGGATTCTTTCCCTATTGCACCGAAATACATCAAATTCAAACTTTGGGTCGAGGATTTTACATCCAAGATCAATCGCTTAGATTCTTTCCCTATTGCACTGAAATACATAAGATTCAAACTTTTGGGTCCAGGATTTTACATCCAAGACCGCACCGCTTTTAGATTCTTTCCCTATTGCACCGAAATACATCAAATTCAAACTTTTCGGGTCGAGGATTTTACATCCAAGATCGCACTGGCGAGGGATTCTTTCCCTATCGCACCGAAATACATCAAAATCAAACTCGGGCCGAGGATTTTACATCCAATACCGCATCGTTTTAGATTCTCTTCCTATCGCGATGAAATACATCAAAATCAAACTTCGATAAGCATGATTTACATCCAATACCGCATTACTCCGAGATCTTTCCTCATTGTAATGATCCAATCCAATCGATTCGATCTTCTTTTTAGGTTGAAGATGTTACATCTAAAACCTTAAAATTCCAATTTTCATTTCAAATCAAACTCTTCAAATTAATTCGACAAACTTCAATCTAAATTGAAACTCCAAATCAAATTTAAACTCACACATCATAACTTCGAACATGAAACAAAATAAAATCTAAATCGAAATTTCTTCGGATCTTGTGATTTGAATTCACCTCCTTTTCCTTTCCCCTGCCGAGAGTTCAAAGGATCTCCCGCCCGAGATGCACTCGACACTTTACCGGAATTTTCTACTTCGTCCCAAGTTTGTTACTCGGACATCCGTGTTGGTTTTGTTGATCGCTTCGGTCAACACCACGCGCGCTGCAAAGCTCCGTCACCACCACAACCTATTGGGGGTCTGATTTGTCAATTCTATTTTCGATGAGGTCTTCTTCTTCTTTTAGTGCTTGTACCCACTTAGGCTTTTCTCGACTATCTGTGAGGATTGAATCGGGACCCACCTTTTAGAAATTCAAACCACTTCTAACCCCCGCAAACCCCACAAACTCGACCGTAGACCCCTAATCACCTGTAGGGTTGAAATCATATGTGGAAGTTTAAAGGATGAGTTCCTATAAAATTCCTTTTGCCCAGATCGCCCCCGGCGGCCCGGCCTGTGAGGGGTCAACACACACACTACACTTATACACTACACCTACACACTACACTTTCACACACCTCCTAAAGAAACACACCCATACCCAATTTGACCTCTCCCCGACTCATGAAGATTCACATGGATGGTCTCAACTTGCCTTGGCCACATGTCAGAACAACATAAGCCGATGCCTCAAATGAGTCCCTTCACGGCTCATGTAATTGATACGGCTTCATGGCTCAACAAAATGATTTCATTCCACTTACATTCACTCAATCTTCTCCATTTTCCAAATTTTTAATTTTTGACCCCCGGACCCTACACCCGCCAACCTACCCAAAACCCTCAAACCACCCAAATTTTACAAAACCACCTAAATCACACAAAACTTCCAAAACCAATCCCAAATATTCCCACATTACTCAAATTCGATCATCCATACCCAAAAACACCAAAAATTCCAAAATACCTCCCAATACCCTCCAAATACCCAAAATACCCCTCCTAAATTAAAAATCCAAAAATTCAGAAAATTCCCAGAAAATTCCAGAAAATCCCAAATATTCCCAATTTCATTTTGTTCAACTACACCATGGGCCAATTTTGTCAATTTACCCTACTTTTGTCAAACCCCCAATTGACCCATTTTAACCCAAAGTGAACCCAATGTCAAACCAAACCTACCCAATTGACCCAAATTCTGGTCCAATTCAATTCTAAACTTCAATTCAACATCCCCAATACCAATCTAGACCAAATTCAAGCTCAATTTGATTGGCATTTTGGATCCAATTTCACTTTTGGCCTTAAAGCCCAATTTGGACCCATGACCCAAACTTAGCCCAAACTCACCTAATTCAACTCCAATTAACCCTAAATCTTTTCAACCTTCCTTAACATCCCCATGAACAAAAAACCTAACATGATTTACCCAAGATTTTGACCCAAACCCCACTCAAATTCAACCCAAAATCAAAAGCCCACTTTCACCTAAACCCAAGCCTAACCCAAATGAGCCCAAACCCCCAAAATCAAACCCATCAAAGCCAAAACCTCTTTGAAACACTCCCATAAACATTTCCCAACATTAATTTTACATCAATTTCAACCCTAGCCCAACATTGGCCCATGCTAGCCCATTTTGGCCCACCTTAGCCTCTTTACCAAAAAGCCCATATCCAACCCAATTCAAACCCAAATCACCTCAAATTTGTTTCAAAACACTCATGACACATCCCTAAACCAAATTCAACAATTATTTGGCCCAAGCCTTTACCAAAATTTCATCCCAAAATCCATTTTAAAATTCAAAAGCCCACTTTCCTAAACCATTTAAAAAGCCCATCTAAAACCATTTCAATGAACCCAAAATCTACCCTAAAGCCCACATGACATTTCCCTCATCATACTTTCAATTAAACTCAATACCTAAGTCCTAAATCCATCATCAAATCATTCCAAATCAAGTTCCATACAAATTTCCCATCAAATCACCAAAAAATTCCTAAAACCCTTTTCATGAAACAAGCCTAACCTTTTCCCAAGCCAATGCAGCCATTTAACAAGCCATTCTCGCTTCACACGGGGTTCCATTTATGCTTGATCATTCGTCCATTTATGGCAAGAGGGGGCCCTTTCCCTAATCCTTCTAAACCCTTTTTTACCTTAAGCATGTCACACACTAAACCATGCTTAGCCACCTCACCATGGACGGGGACTTCACCACTCCATGGCAAATTGACCCAAGTGACTCTTTTCACCAAAACCAGACTCAATGCACCTAGCCCAAAAGGATGGGTTGACCCAAACCTAGCCAAAATGGCCTTTTCCCCATTCCATTCCAAGCCATCTCCTTTACACATGGCCATTGCCAATTGCTTGCACAAACACCTACCCCCGACCTACTCCGACCCCGAGGGTGACCCCGCTCATGGCCACGACCCCGCTGGACACAATCCCATGGCCGAGAGTCACATGTGAGCCAACATCGAAATTCTCCATTGCCGACTTGCTCAACCCAAATGGATAGCATGGTCGTTCTTCCTCACCTAAGGGCTCGATCCCAACCATTAAACCCCCTAGAGGCCCTCCCGGTACTCGCCTATTTAAACCCCCCACCTCTCGCCTAAGTAAAGGAGCCGAAACAAACCTTAAGGAAACTCGCCAAAATTGTTCCGTACTACTCCCCATACACAGAGCACTTGATCCCTCACCGAAACTCTCGCCATTTCTTCTCCGCGAGCCTCAATTTCGTAGCCGGGGGGAATCCAAGCCCGAAAACCAGACACTTCTCCACAAGGGACTAATCCTCAAATCAGTTGTTCCTAGCACCTTCACTGTGCCAAGAGAAGAAGTTTTTCCAAGAAAAGCCCCATCTCCAGCCACCCAAATTACCTGCACTAAAGGTTGTGATCGGCCTTGGTGGAAGTCCAACCTGCATAATTCACTGCATCAGAGACTTCATCCGGAGCTTGCTAGACCCAATCGAAGGTGCAACACCTCAGATCGAAGCCACACTTCGAGCAAAGGTAGCGAGCCAATCTTCATCCCGAGCTCGGAGATTCTCCATTTCAAATGCTTTAATTTTATAGCATGTTTGTCAGATAGATGTGTTCACTTTCAAGACGAGTCCACAGCATAAGAACACGAAAATCCACGGTGAATCGAGCGAGTTCCCAGGTTGAGTGCGGACGGCTCACGGGATCGCACCCGCCGTACGATGACCAGAACCGCTTCTGATCGCGCGCGTATCTAGATGGACGCCGCATTGCGCTCTGACCTACAGATGGCACGCGAACCGCGGGCCCCGGCGCCCGAGTCGATGGCGGCGTCGAATGGGAGCGCGCCACGCGGCACTTCGGAGCGTCGAGGTCGACGCGGCGCCGACTCGGATAAGTAGAAAAATAGGATATTTTCTATTTATTTAATTCCCTAAACTTCAAAATTCATAACTTTGTGTAGGAAAATCATAAAAATAAAATAAAATACCCTCTTGCTCAGTGAAATCGCAGGAGAATAATGCGAAAGAAATCATTTAATTTCATCAAGTATTTTATTTTTTATGATTTATTTACTCTCTCGCATTCATTTAATTCTCCATGTATGTATACAATTCACCATAGTACGAGACCACAGTTAAGCCTCCGAATTTGGGAACATTCCCCGAATTTTCCAAAGTCGTAGGCCATCCCTATGAAGAGTTATTGATTTTTCAAATTCATGTCACCGTTTTCGAGCATTTTAATTCCAATAAATAGCATGTTGTGGAATAAATTCTAGTTAAAATTCCAAGGACAAGCCTCTACGACTGTAGAGAACCCTAAAGAAAAATAAGCTGAGTTAGTTCATTTCGTACAACCCTAATCGCTTAAACACTCAAAAAATGCCCTCTAATTAATTAGAGTTAACCATAGATCAAATTGACTTGAAATCAATTCTCCACTGGACCTTAGGATCAGAGGAACCAACATAAAAATTTGAGGTCAATTGGACTTGGTTAGCCCTACTAAATGGGTTTGATTAAGCCACTTAGTCATTTTAAACTTTAAAAATTCATAACTTTCAAAAATCATCTTTCAAAATTCACCAACTGCTTTAGCCTCTCGATATCGTGGGAATCTTCAAGAAAATTAAAATTTCAATTTTCTAAAAAGTCGATTTTTAATATTATTTTAATATTTTTAATAATTAAAAATAATAAAAATCACAAAAATAATAAAATTCACCAAAATGTCACATTTTGAATTTTAACCACTTATGAACAAACCCCATATTTTTCTTATGTTTCTAGGCTGAGATATTAATTTTTAAAGCTCTGTGGTAATTTTAAAATTAAAAAATGTGTTTTCTAGCATTTTCACTAAAATAATTATAATAAATCAAAGAAAAATCAGAAAATTGTAAAATTTAGTTCTCTGAACTTTGATATCAGAGAGAATTTTAAAAATTATAAAATTCATTTTTAAACATTTATTTTATTTTTAAATTAATTAATACTCCGTAACTTAAAATAATTCTAATAAATAAATATAATTCAAAAATCACAAAAATTGGTCCAAGTGGTCCTCTGGTCATTAGGAATGTCCCCTATTTTTCATAAGGACAGAAAATCTTCCTCGGTCACTTATTAAATTTTCCTTGAAATCTCTATTTTCTACCAAAAATAATTATATAAATAAATTAAATACGTAAAAGCCCTCTCATGTCTTTATTGACATATGAGTGAAGTCACAAAAAATTTCAAGTTCATTTGAGTTCAATTTAGTGAGTTATGAAATTATAAAGCCTTAAAGGGCAAAATGGTAATTAAAATTGTGACCCTTAAATTAAAACTTAGGTTTAATAAAAAAATTAACAAGCGAAATATTTGATCCTAATCTGATTTGGATGATTGAAATTTAAATAATTGAAGGGTAGAGTTCCATTAAGCAATTTAAAATGATTAAACTTTTAATTAAATAATCGATTAAATTTAAGAATAATAAATCGAATTATTAAAATAGTGGATATTATTAGGAAGAGATTTATTCTTTAATTTAAAAAATCCCTAAATTAATCATTTCATTAATGTTTAATTCTTAATTAAATGATAATCTAAATTTAAAACATTAAAACACTTTAATCATTAAACTAAAATTAAATTATTTTAAAGTTTCAATTAAAAATTAAAAATTAAATTAAAATTAAATTAAATTAAATTAAATTAAATTAAATTTAATTTAATTAAATTAAATCAAAATTAAATTAAATTAAAAAAAAATTAAATTAAATCAAATTAATCTAACGTAACATCAAATCAAACTAAATTGAATCAATTAAAATTAAATTAAACTAAATTAAATTAAATTAAATTAAGTCAATTAAATAACATCACCTAAGACATAAAGAACTCAAAAATAAATCTAAAATAACTCGAACACTATTTCAAACTTAAATCATCAATTTCAACTTAAATTCTCAATCACAAATCATTAAATATCATTTTCATTTCTTAGAGCTTTTTACTATTATAACTCCTAAACTGAGTATTAAATGAAATGTTACTTCACTCATAAGGATATTCAAATGTCCTAAGTTCACCGAGCAAGCACAAAACTCAAAACCCTTGACGATCGATTCATTTACATAATTAAATTCATTTGGACTTAAAATTAATCCTAAAAAATATTGAAAAGATGTTTAAGGTTCTTCTTAAGCACTTCCTCAATATTTATTAGATATTTATAAGAACAATCAACTTAATTTGCTTGCCACGAAGAAAATCGTCTTCAAACCAAAAACACAAGGAACCTGACGTCATAGGAAACGACTAGCTACAGGATTGGGAATTTGCAGAAACCATAACCTCTTACCTCTAGCTTTACCTAGAAACTTCGCTTAAATGTTCT
The DNA here is from genome assembly GCA_022702705.1 of Papilionanthe hookeriana x Papilionanthe teres. NCBI lineage: Eukaryota > Viridiplantae > Streptophyta > Magnoliopsida > Asparagales > Orchidaceae > Papilionanthe > Papilionanthe hookeriana x Papilionanthe teres. The sequence continues at coordinate 106,555,878 of CM040430.1, forward strand.
AATCATGTTTTAAGTGCACTGAATGACGGGAAGACCTCCAGTGTACGCTTTATTTTATCGCAATTTACTTTCCTGCAATTTACTTCATTAAAAATTTATTTAATCGCATCGGCACTTACTTTTCTTGTACGATAAACACGCTGCATGGAAACCTACACCTTTAGGACAAAACCAAAACCGAAAACCAAAACTAAGTTAAAAGTCATCGCAAGATAAAATTCACCGCCACAACATTCAAAATATAAAACAACTCAAAATTTAATCAAACCGTAACACAAAACTACAATTACAACTAAATTAAAACGTCCCGTCGATGATCGGGAATACCTCGATGATGTAACCTACGTGTTGCTAAATTGACTTACCGTCTAAATGAAAGTGTGGAACTCATTCAAGCTTGAGTTTAGCAAATTCATCCGGACTAAGTGAATCCGATAAAAATAATGATGCCGAAGGATGGAACCGCGGATCTTAACCGGTGTCGTTATAATCAACTTTAAGATTCGTTTTAATTAAAACACAAAAAAACACTCTGAAATTAAGACTTCTCTAAACCAAAACACTTTTTCTCATCCCCGATTTATGATTTCTAAAACTAAACCTCTGCAACAAGGAGCTCGAAGCATGGCGGGCGCACGGCCATCGTCGTCGCAAACTCGAATCTACACGCAAAACCATTCTTAGAATTAAATAACCAAGCCATAGGATTTCGAGGTGAGGTTTGCCTAGTGCAACATAAATCCTCAACTCTTCGTTAGGCATTTTACTGCAAATTAAGCCCTAACCGGTCTTAGACCCGAGGTAGTCGTCCGATACGACATAAACCCTCATATCTTCCAGTTATTTCAGGTGGGATTCTATCATATATAAATATAAGCCCTAATTAATTAAAATCACAAGATCAAAACAATAAATAAACATTAGGACTTTCAAATCCAAGCCAAACAATGTAGATAGCTCCGGAGATTATCGAAGTTCACTTCGAATCCGCAATCTCTCCTACTTTTCTTCCTCAATCTTCCCAAAATAAAATGTCCCAAACTCGATCCATTCCCTATCAATTTCCAAAATTCAATCCTTTGAAACCTAAACTTCGTTGTAAATTCTTTAGAGCAGACTATTCGATTATTATCGAGAGTTTTCTTAGTGATTCCCATCACTTAAGATGTAATTAACTATAAAATATTCCCATAGTGGAATTTTAAAGAACCTGTAATATAAACCCCGTTTAATGTTTTCATATTAAAACAAGTGGAATTTGTCGGCTTATAAAATTGGTTCGCGTACCAAACAGATGTCACAAATCTTCTAGTTTATTTAACCGAGCCCCACCATCAAGCAAAGGTGTCTATTCTTCGGGATATACACTAAGCCATGTGCGTGCTCGTTTATGTAAACTATTCTAGATGCGAGATCGCCGATTTTATATCTTAAAATCTTCAAATTTAAAATTATTTTCAAAAATCAAATACTACTTTCTAAATTATATCTATATTTAAATTAAATTTAAAATTCATTGACAACTTCGTAGGCGACCCCCCTTTTAAAAAAATACATTCAACCGAAAAATATGCCGACAACTTTCCATGCATCACGCGGAAAATTCCTCTCTCCATTTTAATTAAATACCCCGTCAAAAATCTGTAGAGTGCATCCATATCCCTTATGGATCAAACTACCCTTCTTTCCGCTTGGGTACTATGTTCATTTCTACTCAACAAGTATAACCAACATTCTCTGACTTAGGAGCCGCCGTTTAGACACCCCTAAACAGAGGCCTGAGATCCTTTTACCTCATTTCGAGGTGGGGTGGGCCCCCAATAAAGCTAGTTTAGGAGTAATCTTCGAGTCTATGTTTCGCGCACTTCTCTCTTCCAACTCCGATTCGATTCCTTACCTTCTCTACACCTTTCGAACACTCCGTTCTAAATAAACAAACCCTCTAATAAGTGATTCTTTTAATAAGTGTTTTTTCTTATAAATACATGAACAAGAATGAGTTCGGACTATTTTCAATTCCTTTTCTTTTCGTCCTAAAGAAAGAAGCATAACTTCGTGGATCGACAAATCCGAAATCTACCCCGCAAATGGAAGCCCCGAAATCGATTTTCTCCTTTTACCAATGGACCGGACTACGCCGTCTATAAGGATGAGCCGCCCGACAATGGAATCATCCGATTTGGACAGGATTTGAAAACGTCGATGTCAAGATCACCGACGTCTCCTCTCAGACCGATGAACAAGGTATCCGAAGCCGAAGAGCCGCCGCCGAGTTCGCCCTTGTGTCGACCCAAGAATTCCTCCTCCGCAAAGGATCTCGACGAAGAGGAGTACCGATGTCCATAGAAGGACCGTTATCTCTACCTCCCGCCGGTCTAGTTGCTCGCACCTACCCCGACTTTCGCCAAATCAAAGGGGAAAGAAATCCGTAATTACATAATTCGTTACCATGGAGGGTAATGGTCTTCCGTAAGACCTTCCGTTTTCAAATCGGGTCCAGCTTCAAAGATTCCGTCACCGACAAGGACCCAAAGAAGAAACAAGAGAAGGATCGCTAAAGCCGTAGCCGCCGAAATCGCTTTCCTGCAGGAAATTCCAGAATCGCTTAATATACACCGCGTAATATACACCACCGCCGAATATACACCGCCGCCGAATATACACCGCCGCCGTAACATACACCGCCTCTCGAATACATACCAATTTTGGAGGAAGGGTGTTTCATCCCTCTCCGCTCAGAAGGTGAAGAAAATATTCGTAAGATTGTCGCCGCATTACCACTCGCATATTACAACGATACCGCAAGAAAAGAACTAGAACTACACCGTTTCGTCGACCGCAAACTTTGCAGAAAAGTTAGCAAAGAAGGAAAACCGCCCCGTATCGAAATTCTACGAAGGATGTGGCGGTGCCGCCTCAAATCCCGTCTCGGGGCCCCGAGTGAGCCCTCGCCATCAGCTTACGAAAAGCCAACAAAAGAATGAAGGCTAGTCCGCCCGTTGTCGCCCGTATCATGACAGGAGGATACCACCTTTTCCAAAGATTTTGTCAGCGGCACCATCCGGTCCCGCACCTTCCCCGCCAAGGATGGCGGGCGTCCCACTACCGGGCAAACCGAGATCGAAACAACAGCTCGAGAAAAGAAAGCCTCGCCGTGGAGACTCGAATCCGAAGAAAGTGCTACCGTGATGAAGGGGACTCGTGAGAAGGGGACCCTACAGCCTATCGCACGACAACCACGAAGACACACAGAAAAGCCCCGCTAGAAGATGCCATGGAAAAGTTGAGAACCGATATCCAACGATTAGCAAGAGAAAGAGAAGAAAAGTTCTGGAGACGAGATCGGACACCATCGCAATTCATGGACGACGAATACGCGTAAATCAACACGGTAGAAACATTCAGCTTCATCGCCTTCGTGCGGTGCTCCGCAAATCGCGTAAAGAGAGGAGCCGGAAGTAATGAGGAGGCAAATTTCAAGAGAAAGATGATACGATCGCCGTATGTCGAAAAAGATGAAGAGATGGTCAGAAATTTCAAACTCACTCTCCAGTCAAGTACAACCACAGAGACACCCCGAAGTCATTCAATATCAGACCTGAGGAAAGGAGATTACGTCTCACAACGGGGATGATCAATCTCGAAAGGATACAACACAAAGTATGATTCCCGAAAAGGATATCAAGAATCCTGTGGAACAAGAAAAGTGGTGGTGCCCTTAGCACAATCGAAGAGCGGACATCCATTCGGACGGTAGACCTTACCTGTAAGAATTCGACGCCGTCCAATACCCGAAAGGCTTCGTACCACCTCCGTTCAAGACCTTCGACGGAACCGGAACCCCCCGACGCATGCGGCACACTTCGTGCCGCTGTTGCAATGCCGGCGGAAGCGATGCATTACTCTTCCGACAAGCTTCGTCGCCAGTCCGTCAGAATCGCCTTCGACCGTGCGTGCATCATCAGTCGGTTCGTGAAGACGCTCTCGCAGCCAGAGAACCTCTCTTCTATCAAGCGATTCGCCGAGCTCGCACCACTACCATAGATTTAAAGGTGTAGAAACAAAAGCCGAATGAAACTTTCGTGGATTACATACTTCGATGGAGGAACTTAAGAAGGAAGTGTGAACCATAACCGTAAGAATAAATACGTACGGCATTCTACTTAAAAGCATTCACGTCCAATAAAGACTTCTCCCAAGGGATTCACTATTAAGACTTTGAGAAGTTGTTAAGCAAGTGCCGGAAGCTTCGTAAGAAGAGGCGAAGCAATTAAGTTTCGCCGATGTATTTACAAACAAAAGCCCGTAAAGACTTTTTAAAAGAAACCGGATCGTCATAAAGAGGCCGACAAAGTGCAAGCAACCGATACAAATATCGTCGAACAACCGCAAAGAACCTCAACAGAATTACCAAGAACCCGACTGTACTCTATCACTATCCTACCGCATGAACAACCACCTCGTCCGCAACGTACATTAAGGGAGCTGAACAGAGAATATCCGTTCAAGAATGAAGCAAGCGTAAAATGTTCCGTAGTCCGATGAAGACCTGCATTTCCAAATTTCGCCGCAGCCTAAAAGACCCGGTAGGAAGTCAACAAGAAAGGTGATCCCAACTTTCGTCTCTTACCACCGGATGCTTCGGGCACAAATAAGATTGCATTACCTTCAAGAGTTGGCTCAATGACAACCTTCGCAAAGGGAATATAACGATCCCGAAGGAGTACATGAAGGAACCCCGTAAAGGAGGTTCCGTCAATGTTGCCTCGACCGATCCCATCATTCCGATGTATCCCTATACGATCGACGATGGATGGACTACCGCTTGACGAGTCTTCGAAAAAGATTTTAGACAAAGATTCAAAAAACCGTCTTGGGCGAGCTTCAATTCGAGTTTGAAACCCGTGCCGATACTATCACTTCGCGATGGGGAAGAACCACCTCAACAAAGAGACGACGAAGAGAAGAAGAAAATTCGACGAAGAAGAGAGGACCGAGGCTCCTAAGGCGACTAGGGGCTGCTTATCCTAGGATAGTTGTTTCCGATTCGGGGGAGAAATCCCTCGAACCTCTCGACTCCGTATGATTATCTTCTCACTTCGTGGGATCATATAATGATAAGGGTGATGGCGTCGGCTACGTTTTCGATCGTTTCTAACGATTACGTAACTAACGATAATCCGGATATCAATTTCGATACCAACGACAATTCTCAAATCATACACGATTCGACGAGCAAAATAACGAAGAAGACATCCATCAAGGAGGCTACGAGAGTTCAACAAGCAACGAATCTTGTCCCTGCGAGTTTCGAGGAGCTCCAAGCCACGATAGAGCAGCCTTCGCACTCCGAAGCTAATCCGGAAAGCCTCGTCATTCGATTCAAGAAGAGACACCGGCAAGCTCAACAATAGATTCGCAGGAAATTACAGAAGTCAACTTAAGAAGTGGAAAAGTTCTACCTCCGAGAATGGGTTCAAAAGACAAGAAATGTAGTGGCTTCGCTCGTAAAGAACCAACCCCTACGAAGAAATACCCATTCGAGAAGAAGCGTAGACACATGAAAACAAAGTGGACTACAACGTGCTAGCCCATCTTTAGAAACTACTGTACCAACCGATATCTACGACGCTCTCATCTTATCAAAAGAGATGAGAGAAGCTTCCGATCAAGTGCCTTACTGATCCGAAATTGCCACTAAACGGCCGTGAGATTCCTTACGAGGCTCGCTCGTTAAAGGAACAACGAGGTGTTACCTTCACGCGACAACGACCTACTACTTCGGATGCCAGACCACAACCGACCGTTGTACATTTCGCTTACAATCGAAAATTTACACTCTCCAGAGTATTGGTGGAACCTCAGAGCATCAATCAATATAATGAATCTTCGAACGCTAAAGATACTTGGAAATCGATGCTCGTGAACGCGAAGCCGACAAAATGTTATTAAGAGGATTCAACCAAAAGGAGAAAGAGCTCCTGGATCAATAACACTGCCATCGAAGACCGCGACTTAAGAAAGACAACCGCAAAATTTCACATAATCGATTCGAAACATCGTTCAATGCTCTACCTGGCCGACCATGGATACATGAAAACAAGATGGTACCATCATCTCTACATCGTTGCATCAAATACTACGACGGAGGGGAACAAAGCATCAAAGGTGACTTACAACCATTCTCCGTACATGAAATTGGAATTCACGAGGATGTACTTTATTATGCACCACCGAAGAAAACGATCTTCTCCAGAGATACCATGACAAATGAAGCAAAGAAAGTTCGGGACAACGAAGACCCGAAATTCTACTCAGCCACTCACCACTCCTTCCGTGAGATGGTGAAGGTTTCTCCAAAACTCGCATCCGAGGTCGAGGCCGGGACGAGGCCGCGGTAGACGTTGTGATTACTGGACAGAGGAAACCACGCACGACGTTGACGGAAGATAAGCTTCGAAGAAGAAAAAGAATCAAACAAGAAGCAATGGACAATAAGTCAAGAAGCCGCAATTCAAAATCCCTCTCGAAGACGAGAAGAACGAAGAATACAAATCAATGTACGAGAAGATTAACCACTATGTACATACTATGACCCCGACCCCGATCCATTCTAATAAGAGATCGAGGGTATGGAGGTCAAAGAGGTACGTAGCGGCAGGCAAAACCAATCAAATTCTACCGTGGTGCTTCTTCCTCCAAAACCGAAAATAATGTACGATTTCAAGATGTCACTTTATCGAATTAATGGAATTACTCGAGTGGTACTCTCCCCCGTGTTCAAAATTTAATTCAACGTGGTTTCTTAATTACGCGGGACAAAAGGTCAATCTCAACATTTCCGCAGAAAAATTATGGAATAATTCCGCCGTCCACCCAAATTCAAAACATGGTCTCGTGATTCGCACAAGTAGTGGTCACTTCGACGATACACCACTTCGCTTGGTTGTCACTTCCCCGCGAATCTAATGAAAACCGATGGAAACTACGACGAACTCGAAGATTTACAACTGAGACGCTCCACCGTAATTCGAAGAAGAGATCAAATCTACAATACGAGTTAACTACAATCCGTACTAACAGAAATAACCTGCACTCAATTCTCATAACAATTTTACCTCAATAAAGAAGACTCGAAGAAATAATCAAGTTATTAATGGAATTTAAAGACCGTTTTGCTTGGAGCTACGATGAGATGCCGTGATTACCCAGAGGTCGCACCATAAGCTAGGAGTGGATCCTACTTCCGTCCCGCCGACAAGGTCCTTAAGAATGCGTTTAGAAATCGAACAACAAGTCATACCGAAGTTAAAAAGTTATCAGACGCTAAATTTGTCCGTGAAGAACAATACCCAACTTGGCTACCATGGTGCCAAATAAAGAAGAATGGTCGTATCGAATTGTGCGACTTCGTAGATTTAAACAAGGCATGTCCAAAAGATGAATTCCTCTACCGATCCTGCACTAATGATCGACATTGCTTCAACACATGAAATATTCTCTATTTATGGATGGATCTTCAGGATACAACCAGATAAAAACGGGCCTAAGATGAAAAGTTTCGCGCATTCGAACGCCGATCGAGTATTTCAAGCATACGTTGATGCCGTTCGGATCGTATTAACTATGAGCAACCTACCAAAGAGCAATGACAAGCACTTACGATCTCATCCATAATCAAGTCGAATGCTACGTGGACGATGTGGTCATCAAAAGCAAAGTAAGACAACCACTGTATGATTCGAGAATTGTTTTCGAACGATTAAGACAATTTAACCTTAAGATGAATCCCTTAAAATGGCCGCGTCACCTCCGGAAATTTAGATTCGTTGTCCGACATCGTGGAATTGAAATCGACCCGGAGAAGATTAAAGCTATCTTAGAAATGCCGCCTCCCAAAACCTTAAAACAACTACGATCCTTTCAAGGAAGCCGGCATATCTTCGACGCTTTATCTCAAACCTCGTTTCTCAGTAGTGTCGGCCTTTCTCAAGACTAGTTAAAAGTGTGGACGTCAAATTTATTCGGGAAGAGAAATGCCAGAGGGCCTTCGAGGACATTAAACAACATTTAATGACACCTCCCGTCTTAGCAGCCCTGCCTCTGTGTAGACCGCCGATACTTTATACCGCGGCTTGTGACGCATTTCGAGCCCCGTTAACAGTCAACGACGAGGGTAAAGAAAATGCTCTTTATTACCTAAGCCGTCATTTACTCCCGACGGAAATAAGGTATCCCGCAATTGAAAGCACCGTTTTGGCCCCGATCTTCGCCGCCGGTGCTCAGCATTACATGCTTCTCATAAGGTCAACTCCGATTTCGAAATTTAATCCATCAGAATACTCGATGACCCGTCCAACGCTTTCCGGCGACTTCCGCGACACAATGATATTACCGCAATTCGATATAACTTTCGTGCCTCTTCGTGCCGTAGGTGCGGACAAGTCTTAGCGTACTTGCAAAGACATCTTCGTCGCGGGTAGACCCTCTCAACGACGATCCGCGATGAACAAATAATGAACCTTAGAAGACCTCGATGATCGACGCTGGAAATTATATTTCAACGGAAAGCATTCCCGCGCACAAAGACGAAGAATCGCAAGGATAAAGGTTCCAGAAGGCAGGAATCGGCTAATCTTTATAACACCTAGAGCTGGGGATGTTAAGATACTCCTACCACTACGTAACCATGTACAAACAACGGCGTAATACGAAGCCCTCATAACGGGATCGGAATTAACCATTCAAAATGGGGATAATGTATATCAACATCTACGGGGATTCGCAATTAATCATTCACCGTATCGCCGACAAATATTTAATTTTAAAGCCAAGATTCCGAACAATACTTCCAAGATGCCATACAAATTATTGAAATGCATTCCAAATGTGACAATCTACAAAATTCCCGTAAAAGAAAATGCTTTAGCTGAGATGTTTTAGCCCGTCTCGCAAAAAGAATTTGCCTCGTTTGCAAGATGAATCAAGAGGAAGTGCCGGGCTCACTCGACGTCGTGTCCTATCACAAACGCCGACATGTACACAATACGCAAATCGTAAAAAAGAAAAAGAATCGCTGTAAATAAAGGATGTAAAAACACAGTATCATGACAGCCTATCGATAGACTACCCGCAAACAGAAACTACCAGACGCATAGTCGTTACCCATCGATCAAGAAAAGAACTCGTCCTACGCATTAATAAACAACACATCACGTAAGGTCTTTCGATCAAATGTGGCTAAGGTGCTTGCCGGGTCCGAGGCCCGGAAATTGTTAAGGAAGTGCATTCAGACTCGTGCGCTCACCACGGTCCGAAGATGAAAATGAAAATTAAAGACTATATACTACCGGGCCCCTCGATGACGACCGATCGCATGAAAATCGCGCAGCCGTCACTGCCAAGCAAGTGCACGGAGTGGTTCTGTACACCAACCTCCAAATGTGCTACATCCGACAATCGCGTCATGGCCATTCGAATGTCAGTACGCATATAAGGGGTCCAATGTAACCACCATCTTCAAAAGGATATCGCTTCATTTCATGGCCATGTATTACTTTTCCATGCGTAGGCAGCCCACCGTAGAAGTGAAAGCACATCACGTGCTACAGCTTTTCAAGAACCAAGCTCGTTCACTGCTTTGGAAGCTGCGACAGATCATCTCGATAATGGCCGCATCGAAGCACGCAAATCAACAATTTGTCGTGAGACACTCGAATCGACTCCGCGATACTCAACAATTTACTACCCAAGAGCAAACGGCCTCGCTGAGGCTTTTAATAAAACTCTCGTTCAAATCTTAAAGAAAACCTTAGACGACAATAAGAGAAATTGGCACGAGAAATTGTTGAAGCCCCGCATGCCTACCTGGACAACTTTCGTAACTCCTACGCAAGCTACACCTTTACGCCTCCTAAGTGTATGGGTCCGAGGCGTTGTTACCTTTGCAGGCCCGCCCTTCCTTCACTCGTAACTGCGCTGCAAATAAAAATCACAACGAAGAGAACGCCAAATTACGACTCGAAGAATTAGAGAGCCCGGAAGGGAAAGACTTGCAAATACAACGTAATTTAGAACTATACCAAGCTAAGATGGTTCAAGCCCATGACAAACCTGGGCCCGCCCAAGAACCTTCAAAATTGGTGACTTAGTTCTCGTTCTCAAGAGACCTATTCTCGCACACCGCAAGATGTGGGGAGGAAAATTTGAACCCACTCGAAGGACCGTTTCAGGGTTGAAGCAAGATACTCGTGAGGTTCCTACCAAGTAGTGAATTGCCAGGGGAGAAAGACATACGCTTTCCAATCACTTGACGATACTCGAAAAGTACTACGCTACCTCGATGTTTCGAAGGAATGAATTTCTTCTTGCACTCTAAGAAACACGGTGAAGTAATTATTTATGATCGGGTCCGAACCCAAAAAATAATAAAAATGCTAAAATAAATAAAATCCTCGATAATAAGGTTTTCCCTTTGTTTTCTCTCTTCCAAATCAAAAATCTCTTACCTCGATCTTATCCCACTTCATTCCCGTTAAGTTTAAAAATATAAGAATAAAAAAATGTCTTTAATAAACATTTTCTTAATGTTCTTGTTCTTAGTACGCCCCCGATCCTTCTCTCGTCTTTTCTGGCAGGGAAATGTCGACCCGGCGGTCAGTCCCGAATCCTTCTAAGAACGGCGTAAGCCTCGCACTCGATGAAAAGAGGGTGAAAGATGGAGCGATAATCGAGATTGACTCCTGAGCCTCACGCTGGTGCCCACAAAGACGAGGAAAGGACCGGGTCCCTATTGACCGAGAAGAACCGGCCTGGACAGGATAAAGGATGAAAGTGGGTGGCCCAAGCCACCAATCCAGCTACAGCAAGAAAAAGAAAGACAAACATCAAGAAGATAAGAAAATGAAGTCCGTAGTCGCTACAAAGAAGGCAGCTTGCCGCCGCGCCCACAGAGATTCAAGAAGTTCAAGAGCTACTCTCACAAAGAACGCAACGAAGAAATAAGAATCGCCGTATCCGTAAGATGTTAACAACCACTGCGTGACCGCGACGAGATAATGCCGTGCATACACTTCAAGGACACCGGTTCAGCCTGCAGAACTCAAGAAAGGAGGCCGGCCTCCAGATACCGTAAAGAACCAGAAATCTCCGCAAGACGAAGAAAGAAGTGCGACCACGCCAACGGATGGGGGAATCCACCAAGAGCGGCGGACCTTGCCGCGTAAGGACCCCGGGGATGTCCCCAAGGTGCATCATCCCCTCGAGGAGCCAAGGTATGCAGGAGAACGCGAAGGATTCGAAGTATGGCTTCCATGTGTAAATTTCCATTTATTATTATTTTTTAATATCATATGAATTTCTTTCTATGTATTTCATTTATGTAATTTTCCCTTATGTAAAATAATTAGTTCCATGAGTAGTTCTTGGGATGTGTACTTTCATATGCAAGATCCCTAAGTATGATTCACCTCCATATGGTTAAGCCACTTCCCTTCTCTTTCTCCCTAGGCCAAAAACCTACCTCCCTTCATAGTTGAAACCTAACCCTAGTCTCCTACACCTCTTTTCATTTTTTAGCAGAAATCTACCCAGAGTCACTTAGACTTCCCCTCATTTCCCCTAGGTTGAATCTTAACCACAACCACCTACACTTTCCCCTTTTTTCTCTAGGCTAAAACCTAAGCCTAGCCACTAAAATGGCTCCTCATTTCCCCTTGGTCAAACCACACATAATAGGCTCCCCCCTCTTAATCTTTCCTATATTGACTGAAACCCAACCTCCATCGCATTGCCCAAAACTCAAACTCTAATTCATTTCTCCCTTTTCCTCTCTCCCCTTGGCAAAACCCCATCCATCTTCCTCTCTCTCACTCTCTTCTTATCTAGGAAAAAAATATTCCAACTCACACCTTCTCTCTCTTTCTTCCCATGCTCAAATCCTATCTCAAATGGTTTCTTTACATGTGTATCTTTCACATATATACTTCTCCATGTGTAGTTTTCTTGCTCATGTAATCTTTATGTGTATTTTACCCTATGTGTAGTTTGTTTTCTTATGTAGGATTTCCATGCATAGTTTACTTTCATATGTAATATTTTAATGTATAATTCAATTGTATGTGTTTTCACTTTGCATATATAAATCCTCCGTATGTGTAGTCTTCATTGCCCATAGTTTATCTCTATATGTAGGTTTCATGCACTATCATATGTATGTTTTATATGTAATTTATTTCCTGTATAGTTTATATCTATTTGTAGACATCATATATTTTCCCATATGTTGAATCCATGAACTTTGAAGAACAATGTGTAGAACTTATATGATATCTTCAAGTGTTAAACCGAAAGGTTTGAAAGAATCATATGTAAGTTTCATATGTAATTTTCTCCATATATAGTTCACTTCCACGTGTAGGCTTACTATACTTCCATGTGTGAGGTCTTATGTGCTTTGATGCATAATTTTCACCATATGTATTTTACTTTTATGTATAGAAATATCAATTTGTAACTTACTTTCATGTGTAAGTTGCATGTGTTATAATGCGTAAAGAGTGCTTTTATGTGCAACTTTCATATGCTATCATGTGTAGTTTCCATGCATTTGTTGGATGTTCTATTTATAAGCTTTTTTATGTGTTAAGTAATCTTTTATGTGTTAAGTATTACTCCATGTGTTAAATTTTTCTTCATAGGTTAGTTATGTGAATGTGAAATAAAATATAAAAAACAAAAAAGAGGAGAATCTCTCATGTGTTTGTTCTCTGTCATGTGTAAGTATGTTACATAGAACGTGCCTCTTGTGAGCTCATACAATTTATAGGTTGATTTGCAAATTTAGATAACTTGGGACTAAATTCCTCGTAAAATAAAATCTTAATTTAAAACACATTAAGATATTTTAAATTTCAAAATATATGAAAATATTTTTAAAATAATTAAAAATCTTAATTTTAAATTATTTTAAATATTATTGTAAAAATAATTGAAAATTTTAATTTTAAAACACTTTTAAATTTTAAAATACTTTTAAACATTTTAAAAATAATTTAAAAAGCTTAGTTATAAAATATCTTAAAGTAATTTTGTAAAAATAATTTGAAATCTTAGTTTTAAAATAGTTTAAAACATTTTTTAAAACAACTTTAAAATATTTTAACTTAAAATTTCAAGTTTCTAAATTCTTTAATCCATTTGAAATAACTTAAACTTTCGACTTTCAAAGCACTTTAAACCACTTAAAATAACTCAAAATTTTAAATTAAATATATTTTATGACTAGTAAAATACTTTAAAATCTCAAATTTAAAAAACTTTAAGAATATATAAAATAATTTAAAATTCGAAATTTAATATATTTTATATATCTTTTAAAATAACTTAAACTTTCAAGTGTTCGAGATTTAAACATTTCAAACATCTAACTTTTAAATATTTAAACTTGAAACTTTTAACCCTTGATTAACTTGAAACTTCTACGAAAAAATTTCAAAACACTTAACCTCTTATTTATAAATCCTTATATCAAATCAAATGAGCTTGTAATTTTCACACAAACATCAACACAAAACTTTGAACCAACACTAATAAACTCAATGAAGAACACCAACTTTGGATAGAAAACAAAATGTAAAACTTTAAACATTGGACACCTTGATTTCTGTATTAGCTAAAAAACTAGCAGTTGAACCAAACCATGTATTAAAATTTAAACCCCAAAATAAATCTAAAATTACGAACTTAATCAATAAAAATTACCATTATGCAGATCAACTATGAACACTATGTTAGCCAATTCAAAAATAAAACTCACGATCACACATCCCTTATAATTGTCCAATCTAGAAGTCTATTTCATACTACTAGGCACCCCTAATTAATGCTAAGAACAAAGACATGTAAACCAACTAGCCTATAACCCACCAGACAATGCAGGTGCCCTTGGATGAGTTACCCATGGTTACTAACAAAGACATCTCAAACCACTTAATAGTAAGAATGTCCACACTCGTTGCTGCTACGGTATTAAGTGAAGACCTCTAATTATTTGGTTGGTTACAAGTCTAAGGATACTGATGAAGCTGAGATGATGGAAAACTATGGTCATCTTAATCTGGAAAGTTATACCCAAAATTAGGTATGTCCACCTACTTAGCCTCATTATAGAGTTAAGGTTTACTTTAGGTTTAGAGTTGCAACTTCCTTCTAGAAATTATTCAAGCCAATATTTTCCCTTTAGTATAGGATTCAAGACCTCGCAATTAACCTTTCAAAATCAAACTTTTTAACCTTCAATCCTTTTCAACTCAAATCAAATATTTCAAACTTTGAATTTTCAAACCTTCAAATATTTTTAAAACCTCAAGTCTTTTATAAATTTCAAATTCAATATTTTTAAATTTGAAAAATTTTCAAAATAAAGCCTTTTCAAAACTTTAAATTAAAATTCGAGCCATTTCAAAACTCCAAAACTTCAAATTAAACTCTATTTCTTTTCCAAACCCCAAAACATCAAAGCTTCAAATTAAATTCAAATTTTTTTCAATGCTCAAATACTTCAAAATTTCAAAACAAATTCAAACTTCAAACTTCAAAGTTTCAAATATTTCAATAATTTTCAAACTTCTACCCTTTCAAAATTTCCAAACCAAAGTTTTCTAATTTCAAAGATTTTCAAAACCAAACCTTTTTCAAAAATACAAACCTCAATACTTCAAACTCTTTTAACTTTTAAATGACCTTCAAAGAATCTCCAAACAACATTCAAACCAATAATCTTCAATCTACTTCAAATCAAATCTTCAACTAGAATCAAATCCTTCAAAGCAAACTTTTCAAGTCAAACACTGTTCAAATCAAATTTACACAATTCAAGCCTTTCAAGCTAAATCCATAAATTGTAACATTTCAAGTAAAAATATAACTCTTTCAACAATCTTATAATTTTAATCTACAGGGTATACCTTCCCAAAGTTGGCTAACCCTTTTCTTGGGACTTCTCACGACACATTGTTATTAGACTATAAGTTTAAATCTTATCCATAAGTTAATTGATCCCCGAATATTTATCCTTACGTTTTTCACTTTATATTTCTTTTCAATGATAATATCTCTTTCTTTGCAATGGATGCCAAAAACTTGACTCTGAAGCAAATAAGAAATAAATTTTAATTGTTTTATAATATGGGATTCTACGTAAGTATATGTATTGTTTATCAAGAAATGTTGGATTTTCTGATTAAGCCCCAAGAAATCAAACCCACAGGAAAATGTCTAAAATTTTAAAGAAATAAAAAAAATAACTTTTTTTACTTTTCAAAATAATTTTGTAAAGTAGGTTTTAAGGTAGAAAGTTTGAAAATTGTTTTTGAAATTTTCTTTTAAGAAAAAGTAAAGCAAGCAACTAAAATTAATAAGACTATAAAAACGATATGAAAGCAATGAGAATAAAATATCTTTTTGCTCTTTCAATGAATCAATAATAATTTTAGAATTTTGTTGTGGAAGTATCTAAATGTGTTGTGCCAAATAGGAGCCATTGCATTCTTTATTCTTACTTGGTTCTATAAAGAACATTGGTTAATTTGAAGTTTTAAAATTTTGTAGATGGGTTAAGCAGGGAAGATACCAGCTCTCACTATAGAGTTCCCTCTATTCCCTCCACCTGGGGGCTAATATCTCATAACAAAATTTTTCACATCAAACCAAATTACGGGGCTTTAGCCTGTCACTCTAAAGTCCTCTAATTTTACTCCCCAATAAAAGCATATCTCCCTATTTATTTGCACTCAAATATATGAACTACAATTCTCACCCATATAAATGCATGTGATTTACACCAATTGTTGATTGAGACAATACTGCATTGGTTCTTTCATGATCTCACAACAAATTTTAACATCTTAATTGGCCAAATGAAGAAGTAAATGAATTGCCGATATTAGAATCATCACAACTTCTTCCAACATTAAACACCTATACTTCACACAACTTCCTTCCATACTTTAATTACTTCTTCTTTTAAAAAGAAAAAGATAAATAAAACTACTCAGAACTCATGGAGAAAACACAAACACAACTTGATTTGAAAGAAGAAAACATAGTTAAAACACACCAAGTCTTACTTAAAAACTAAATGTAAAAACAAAGATAAAAACTTATCTGAAAATCCTCTCTACAAGACTCTGGAAGTTCCTCTGGATCTTTTGCTTTCCACTAGATAACTCCTTAGAGGTTGGTGCCCACCTCTAAGGATTGACTCTCCTAAATTCAAATACAAACTATGATAAAGTAAAGTGGAAAAGTAAAGAAAATATGGCGAGAAGAAGGCTCTCTTTCTTCCTCTTTCCTTAAAACCACTTCAAGCTTCTCCAACTTCTCCCACCAATACTTTTCTTTAAAACTCTTCTCTTGGGTGTGTCACCACTTTTTGATCTTTTACTCTTCATTTTAATAATTTTCCAAATAGTGCTTTGGTGTCTCTTCAAATTATGTCCAAATTCAATAATCAACCAAGAGATACATCCATCCATTCAAATTTTAAATGAATTTTGGCACTAATGGGATGTTAATGAAGTTTAAACCAAAGAGTGCTTCAAAACCCCCTTCAAATTTGCATCAAAATTAATTTAAATTTGTCTCTTTAACTATGGCGCCTATGCGCCAGCCATCTGGCGCTTAGGCGCAAGAGGCCAAATTTGCACACCTTTAAATTTTTGCTCCAAATTTGATTCTTTTTTGCTCATTTCATCACAATCACTCATTTTCATCATACCTACAAGAAAAATATAAAAATACCTTCCATCAAAATGCAATATTTTAAAATATCTATAAACATGTGCTTAAAAACACTATATATTTTAGGTGTATCAAAATCCCCCAAACTTAAAATGTTACTTATCCTCAAGTGACACTATAATCATATAAAAATCAAGCATGCAAATTATGTAAATGAGTTTCTTTAGGAAGGTTTCAAAATTTTGTTCTAGAAATGAAATAGTCCAATTTAGAAAAAATTTTAGTAAATGAGACAAACTTAAAGTTTAGAAAGTTCTTAAGTAAAGGATCATGAAAGATATAAGTTCCTATCTAATTCAGAAATACTTGTAGGTTTTTCAAAATATAAGATTTAAACATTTTATTTTCCTCACTTAAAAATTTTTATTTGAAAATAATTTTACTTACTATATTATAATCTTAAGCTTTTGATTTTTTCAAAACCTATAATTTAAACTTTAGGTATGGTACTAATTTTTGATTAGGCACTTAAATCCTCAAGCTTCTCCTCCCTTTTCTTTTCTTTTTCTTTTTCTTGCTTTTTTTTCTTCTTTTATTCTCTCTCTTTTTTTTCTTATAAGACAAGGATTACTATATCTGGATAAACCTTTAATGATTTTGAATTCTACCCTTCCATTTAAAATAAAGGTATGATATATATCTTTAACTCAAAAGTCATAATAATAGTGTTGAAAATTATTTTTCAATAAAAGAAATTTAAATTTAAAACAATAAAAGTCAAATATACTATTTTTCCAAAAATGCAACATTTCTTACTAAAGATAGTTTAACTACATTTAACATTTCTTTACTAAGAAAATTTTAACTTTAAAATTTTCATCATTACTACAAATTTTAACTAAATTCTCTTACTCATTTCTATATTCAAAGTTTTGCTTCCTTAATATAACTACATATGCATAATTATTTTCAATCAAAAATCAAATTTTGTTTATAGTATTCTTGAGAGCAAACAAAATTTTTGTTTTTAAAAATTTGTTTTTAAAATTTCCCCCAAAATTTAAAATTTTAGTTATGATTAAACATTTTAGCATAAGAAATGCTACATGGGTAAGAATTAAAAACTAGAATAACATGCTATTAGGAATTTTCATAACGTAAACATGCAAGTATAACAATTTAAAAACAAGAGTAAAAAGAAATTAAATTCAGTTTTTCAGTTTTTCATAAAAATTTCAAAGGACTTCTATAGTAGTGAAGGTTTTCAAAGCAAATACACACCAACTTAACATAACTAAAATCACAACAATACTAGATAATACATGGTAGCAGATTTTAAAAATTTTAAACATGCAATTTAAATAGTGGTTTCTAATAGTGCTTTAAATTTTCCTAACAATTTTTGGAATTAAATAGTACACTACTAAAAACTCAAACATAAGATACACATTAAAACATTTACTACCACAAACATATCACAAATTGCAACATAAAACACCAATTCATCATAGAAACATCTGTATGTGCATAACAAAAATAATCCAACTACAGTTTACACAATATCAGAGTTCACATCAAAATACAACAACAAATAAAACTCCAGACATCATACAATACAAATACAAACATCACAAACTCAACAACACATAAAAACAAATCCTACTCATCATCCTCATCATCATCATCTCTCTCATTCCAATCTCTACATGACACATAAGGTATAAAATAAGGATGAGGAGGCATCTCAGCACTGTGATCACCTCTAATCACTCTATCTATATACTGCTGATAGTTCTCCTCATACTCATCATGTTTCACAATATATCTCTTAATATTTTCCACCTTTCCATCCATATCTCTAACATGTTCTCTGTTAAGACTTACCTTCTTCAAAATCATCTGTAACAAACTAGTCTGTGAACCAGAAAATTCATCTCTAGAGGATGATGCATGTGAAGTGGAAGCACGAGAAGTAGAAGCAACGAAACTAGGAGCTCTAACAGATCCTCCTTTCCTGCCAAATTTTGAATGCAAAGTGTAAGTGTTCACATTTACACTGGTGATAGGTCTAAGTGGCTGAAGGACTTCTTCCCAAGTTTCAAACTTAACACCAGAACACTCACAAAGTGAATGAATCAGGGAAGGAAATCCCATACCTGCAGTAGTAGCAGCTCTGACACAGTTGAGAATATAATAAAAAATAATAGCTCCAATGTCTAAAGGCTTTCCCTGTTGAATACAATGGTTCAGAACAACTCTCTCTCTCTCGTAACTTCACTGACATGACTTGAAGGCAATTGCTTAGATGATATAAAGTAATGCCATACATTGAAAGTGGCATTCAACTTAGATGCTTGAAAATTTACTCTTCTTTCATTTGTTATCTTCACAAACCTCTTCCATCAGTAAGAAAAGACATTATCTCATCTAAATCTCCCTTAAAAGGATGATAATTCGCATAAAAAAAACATCTTACGAGGCAATCAGTAAAAAAGCATTAATTACCGTAGGCGAGAAAATCTACTTGCTGACCTCTAACCATCACCAAATTGTCTTCTGCTGCTAGCAAGTTTGCATAGAACTCTCTAACTACAGAAACAACAACAACAACGGAGAAGCAACAGTAATTTTCCCAATTTCTTCTAGCAATTATCTCTTCAATATCTCCTCCTGGCTTGCTAAACACTCATTCTGGAATCAATTTACACGACGATAGGGCATCGACGTATTGATCCTCTGCTCTAGAACTAACAAATTTGTCAGAATCAAATTGATCTTTCTCTTTCGAGCACTTTGACTTTGGAACCATCTCTAAAAATTCACAAAAAATTAACCATAAATTCCAAAATCAAACTAAACTTGCTAACTTAACTTCCAAAGGCAATTTCCACTAAATCCAAGCAATTTCTCATGCTTTTCCTCAAATTTTCACCATGAATAGTGATTTTCAGATTTTTCTATAATGTACTCAAAATACATGGTGAAAATAAAAATTTTTGTTTGGGAGAAGTGCTCATACCTTAGGGAATTCAAATCCAACAAATTTCGTTGAAATCATATCTTAAATGATCCAACTTAGTGATACCCTAGGCTCCTTTTTTGTGAAATCGAGAGGTTGAAGGTGAGGGGGGTTAAAAATGGCAAATTTTAGGTTTTTAACTGCAGAAAACAAGTTTTCGAGAACCGGCGCCTATGCGCGGTGCATTTGGTGTATAGCCGCAAGATTTGGCGCTTAGCGCTTAGCCGCAGTGCCCAAATTTTGACAATAAATTTAATTGCATTAAAACAATTAGTTAATCCCCTTTAATCACTTCAAAGAATTATTTCTCCCCCATAAACTCTTCTAATACTCCAAAATTATACTAAAATTTCCATCGATTCCAAACAAATTTCACACAAACATAAACTTATATGTCATTAATAACAAATCACACTTAATACAAACTAAAAATTTCTATCCAAACACCTTGGATGAAATTCCCCAATACATAAGTTCATAACTTAAATCATTAAACACAAATTTACATCATTAAGATGTAATAAACATCGAATTAAAGTGCAACAAAACACAAACATAAATCACGAACAAAAAACACTAAACATAAAAAACCAAATCACAAGACTATACTTAATTTAATTCCAATCTCCAATAGACGGAATATATCCATAATCACCATTGTTTCCATTTGAACCATCTGGAATATAAATTTGTTAAAACGGGCGATGATTAAAAACTCTCACATCTTCTTCTTCTAACCAATTGACATCGCTCTATTTACTTCTTCCACATGACTTTTATGACTAAATTACATTTTGAGTTGCCATCCCATGTGCGCTAAATATGCGTTAGTTTCATTTACCTTTGCTTCAATTGATGCCACGTCAGCCTCGATCTTCGCAAGCTTTTCTGCAATTCCTTAAATACCAACGACTAGAAATCCGTTAAATAATTCTTGTGCACTTTCACTAATGAACTTCTTCTTGTTGGCTTCCTCTTTCTTTTTAACTTCGCTCTCAAGAAGACATTTATGAACTCAAAATACTCTTCCTTGGACTCAGGAATGAAAATAAGAACTGGGGTAAGTAATTCTTTAATTCAGGGCCTTTTTATAGACTTGGGAAGTCTTAAAATCGACCCTAGATGTGTTAAAACTCCCAAATAACTTTCAAATCTACTTTCCACGAGTTAGTCTAATAGAACCCATCTTTTTACATTTTTTGTAACTCTGGTGCCTAAGCGCCAACCTGCAGCGCATAGCCGCCAGTGCTCATTTTAGTACAGATCCGCTAAACGTCAAAATCTTCATTTTGACTCCTCTAAGTCATCAAATAAGGTCCAAATAACACACTATAGCATATAAACTTCAAAATACTACCACATAATCTTAAATAAAACCAAACAAAGCACACAAAACAAACATAAAGCAGAGCACACCGATAACTATGGGTTGCCTCCCACAAAGCGCTTGGTTTAACGTCTTCAGCCTGACATACCCAGAGCTTATTCTGAGTGACCCAACATCAGATTAGCATCAGGTTTAAATTAATCGATTGAAAAATAAGGTTTAAGTCGATGTCCATTTACTTTAAATATTTTTCCAATCTTAGGATCTTGAATATCCACAGCTCTATAGGAATAAACTTTCATCACAATGAATGGGCCCATCAACTTGAACTTAAGGTTTCCAGCAAATATTTTCAATCTAGCATCATATAGAAAAAATTTTTATCCTGGCTTAAGATTTTTAGTAAGAATCTTCCGATCATGCCACAAATTCATCTTTTCTTTATAAATCTTAGCATTTTCATAAGATTCATTTCTTATCTCTTCAAGCTCATTCAATTGTAATAATCTCTTTTCTCCAACATCTTTCAAATTATAATTGAAATCTTTAATAGCTCAATATGCTTTATGCTCAAGTTCAACTGGTTAAAAACAAGCTTTTCCAAAAATTAGCCTATATGGGGACATTCCCAAAGGAGTTCCGTAGGCAGTCCTATGGACCCATAAAGAATAATCCAGTTTGATTGGCCAATCCTTTCTGTATGGATTAACAGTCGTTTCCAATATTTTTTTAATTTCACGATTGGATAATTCAACCAAATTACTTGTCTGCGGATGATAAGCAGCAGCAATGCGATGATTAATATGATATATCTTTGCTAGCTTTTACATAATCGCATTTCTAAAATGAATTCCCCCATCAGTTATGATAACACTTGGTAATCCAAATCTTCAAAATATATTCTTTCTTAACAACTTTGCAACAGTTTGAGCATCACATAGAGGTAAAGCAACAACTTCTATCCATTTGGATACATAACCTACTGCTATCAAAATGTATGTATTTCTGAAAGATTGTATAAATGGTCCTATGAAATCTAATTCCCAAACGTCAAATATTTCAACTTCCAACATATAATTGAAGGGCATCTCATTTCTTCTAGAAATATTGCCTACACATTGACTTCTATTATAAATTTTAATATAAGCATTAACATCCTTAAAAATTGTAAGCTAACAAAATCCAACTTGAAAGATTTTTTATGCAGTTTTATCAACTCCAAAATGTCCCCCATAATCAGAATTATGATATTTCTGAATAATTTCATAAGTTTCCTCCAAAGGCACACATCTTCAAATGATCAGATCCTTTCTTTGTTTATATAAAAATGGGTCTTCCCGAAAATAAGTCTTAGCTTCAGCTAAAATTTTTTTCCTCTCCTGGTATATCAAACCATAGGGTAAAATATCACTGACAATAAACTTTACAATGTCGGCATACCACAAAAACACGCCACTCATTAATAGTGAATAAATTTTCATCAAGAAAATGTTCATTGATTTCTTCAGCATCACAAAGAGATTTTTCAGTTTCAAGCATGGACAGATGATCAACAATTTAATTATCAACACCCTTGCTATCCACTATCTCAAAATCAAATTCTTGCAACAAAAGAATCCATCTTATCAGTCTTAGTTTTGCATCATTCTTCTTCATTAAATTTTTAATAGCAGAATGATCAGTATGCACCACACATTTTTTTCCAATTAAATATGATCGAAATTTATCAAAAGCAAATACTATAACTAATAATTCTTTCTCAATAGTGGTATGATTAACTTGAGCTTCATTAAGAGTTTTACTAACATAGTGGATTACTTTGAAAATCTTATCATATTTCTGACCTAAAACAGCTCTAATAGCATAATCACTAGCATCACACAATAATTCAAAAGGTTTTTCCTAGTTTGGTGAAACTATAACTGGTGCAATGAATAATTTTTCTTTTAATGATTCAAAATTTTTTAGGCATTCATCATCAAAAATAAAAAATCACATCATTTTTCCAGTAAACAACATAAAGGTTTTAAAAATCTTGAAAAATCTATAATATAACGTTTATAGAATTCCGATTGTCCCAGAGAACTTCTAATTTCCTTTACATTTGTTAGGCAACGTAAATTAGAGAACACTTGAATTTTTGCAGGATCTACCTCCATACCTTTTTCTGATATACGATGTCCCAAAACAATTCCTCCTACTACCATAAATTGGCATTTTCCCAATTAAGGACTAAACTAGTTACTTCACAGCATTTCAGAACTTTAGACAGATGTTCTAAATATGATTCAAATGAAATTCCAAACACTGAAAAGTCACCCATAAAAATTTCAATTCCTTTTTCAATTAAATCACAGAAAATTATCATCATACATCTCTGAAATGTAGCAAGGCCATTACATAATCCAAAGGGCATTCTTATAAAAAACAAATGTACCATAAGGACTAGTAAACGTTGTTCTTTAGGAGCAATTTGTACTTGGTGGTAACTAGTATATCCATCCAGAAAATAAAAGTATTTATGGCCAGCTAGTCTATCCAACATTTGATCTAGAAAGGGAGGGGAAAATGGTCTTTTCTGGTGGCAAGGTTTCATTTTCTATAATTAATGCATATTCGCCACCCTGTAACCTGTCATGTTGGTATTAATTCATTCTTTTCATTAGCAGTCACAGTAACTCCTTGAACACAAGAAAATATATTGCAAATTTTATACCAATTTCATATGAAATTACACTTTAAAGAAATGTATTTTCTGTGTTTTATTGCAGGAATGAAGATTTATAGGTGCTGAGAGCAAAAAGAGCAAAAAGGCGTGAATCTGGAGCAAAAAGGACAAAAAATTGATGAAAATTGAACTATCCCGCCGACGGTGAGATTTAAGCCGCCGACTGACCCACTTTTGATATTTATACTTACAAAAATATGTTATTGATATTGGCAACGACACAAAAAACTTGATTCCGCACCAAATATATGTATTTACACTGATGATTCTTTTACGAAAATTATGATTTATAATGTGGATACTACGCAAGTATACGTATCATTATCAAGTAATAAAGGGCTTTAATGGAGTCCAAGATATCGATCCCACATAGAAGTTAGAGAATTTCAAAGACAAATTAAAGTAGACTTACTTACTAAGCTAGTATACGGAAATTAAGAACACTTATACTAAAACTATTGCTCAAAAAGGTTTAAATGTAAGATTCTAATTTAGAAAAGCATCTTTCTCCTTGTTGAGAGAATTAAGTGAATGATGAATTAAAGTAGTTTAGAGTTTGTATTGTGCCAAATAGGAGCATTCCTATTCTTTACCCTTTGGTCCAGGTGCAAAGAACATTGACTAGTCCTATGTTTGATTATTGAATCTGCGGCTAGGCTGGGAGGATACCGGCTGCCACTTCAGAGCTCCCACGTTCCCCTCGCCTGAGGGCTAACATCTACACTTCAGCTCTCAAACAATAGGACCGAATTGAATATTTTAGTCTGTCACACTAAAATATCAAATTCTACTCCCGATAGTTAATATTTCCCTATTTATTTGCACCCTCCTTCCAAGGCTTTTGACTTCCTTGAATCTCGGATGTAATATTTACTATAGTTGATAATTCAACTTATGTTAACAAATCAATTGGCCAAATTGAAAGTAAATTAAGTTTTAAGTAAAATATTATCACAATTTTTTTATTTAATAATTTTAGGCACAATTACTTTGATTCTTCACTTCACATAATCTCAACAACAAGAAAGAAGACTAAGGAAAATACTTAGAAAGCATGGGAAAAATAACACAAAGCATGGATTTCATTAAATTTAACAAACAATAACAAATATACTTATCTCAATTCTTCTCCCCTAACAGACTCCTTGAAGTTGCTTTGACTCTTCCTTCCAGTACATCACACTTAATTAGACTCACTAAGACTCTCTGATTTACACTCCAACACAAATGAACACTTATTGAATTTAAAACGACACCAAAAGACACCAAAAATGACACACTAAATGGACAGAAATCGTCTCTATTTATAGAAGGAGTCAAATCTTCAAAGGTTGCTTAAGCACCTCTTCAAAAAGCATCCAGGTTCATTGTATCTGGCTCTTTTCAACTGTCTCGTCGTCGGCGGGCTTCTAGAAGGTGGGCTAACTGCGCCGATCTCGCAGTCGGCGGGCTCGATCTCGCCGTCGGCGGGCTCTTTATAATATATTCAAAAATTCTCTGGAAAATCTCACCGTCGGCGGCCTTGATCTCGCCGTTGGCGGGATAGTTCATCTTTCATCAAATTGAGTCCTTTTTGCTCCAAATCCGCTTCTTTTGTGCTTTTTACTTTCAATAATTATAATTCTTCATTCCTGTAATAAAACGAAGAAAATACCTTTCTTTAAAGTGCAATTTCATGTAAAATTGGTATGAAATTCTTAATACATTTTCTAGTGATCAAATTCCCCCAAACTTAAGTATTACTTATCCTCAAGTAATTTTTATACTTAATAAAAGTAAATGATTATTTGTAATAAAACTTTTAATTCAGAAAAACTATGAATTAAATTTTAATAAATACTATAGTAAAGTTTAATAGAAATATTTTTAGATAATTAAATTAACTCTATAGATATAAGGCTATCTAGTCATCAAGCTTAAGATTTCTAGTCTTCTATTTTTTTCAAGAATAACTATATTTGTAATATTAAATTACTTAAGATATTCAGTTGATAGGAATTCATGAAAACACTACTCAGTAAAATACTAATCCATAAATATAAGTTTAGAAATATAATTGAGTTTACCCTTTAGGTTGATTCGAATGAAGCCAATTTTTGATAAGACGTCTCCTCAAGCTTCTCCTCACTTATATTATTATTTAATTTTTCTTTTCAGGGATTGATTTTCAATCCTTCTTTTTCTTTTCCAAGTGAGGATTACTGTATCTGGATAGTCTGTTAATGATTTTGAACTTCATTTTCCTCTTTCATAAATTTGAAACTTGAAAAATTTCCTTACCTTATATGTATTTTATAGTTTTTACTTCATAGGGTTTTAATCTCTTCTTTCTCAATTAAATACTTAAGAATTTCATATTTTAAAATATAGTTTTCCTTACTTTAAATAGTTGACTATATTCTTATTCTTTTATACCAAATATCTTAATCTACAAAATTAGTTTAATTACTAGAAATATTTTATTCAACTTTCTTATAATAATTAAATAAATTAATACTAGTTTACTGAACTAAAGTTACTACTGAAAATCATTTTAATAATATTTTTTTTTGAAAATATAAAATGAGAACAATTTAATAATTAAGTTTTTGTTTTTCCCTCCCCCAAACTTAAGTTTTTCTATCTAATCATATAGGGAGAAAAGGAAATAAACTGTAATATTTAAATCATACCTTCGAGCTTTAGGTATTTCTCTTTTTGAAATTTACAGGTTTTCTTCATTACTTACTTAACCTGTACTGTTAGTATCTTTTTACACATAATATTTAAGAAAAATTGCTGGGTAAAGAAATTTTTGAAATAAGTACAAAATACTAACACAACTTATATTTAATCTACTGCTAAACATACAATTGCTATTCTATTTAGAAATTACAATAACAGTTTGAAATATTAAAATAAACTAACTAATTTCAACAACAAAATTCCACAATTTAA
Source organism: Papilionanthe hookeriana x Papilionanthe teres (assembly GCA_022702705.1). Lineage (NCBI taxonomy): Eukaryota > Viridiplantae > Streptophyta > Magnoliopsida > Asparagales > Orchidaceae > Papilionanthe > Papilionanthe hookeriana x Papilionanthe teres. Next base: position 106,582,629 of record CM040430.1, read on the forward strand.
TATTACATCACAATCAGTTTATAAACTAAACATCCATTTTAAAGTTCCACAGAAATCACATAAACAATCATCCAACATAACAGTTAAAGTTCATGATTAAAACAAGTTAAACAAATAAAAATAAACATCAAATCTAAAATCTAATCTCCTAAATCAAAATTCCAAGCCATGTCATCGCCTCCTTGATTTGCAGGTGGAGCAGGCTGATATTGAATGTATCGAAGGCACTCAGGGAATACAACATCGAGTTCTCCTCTCCTGTAGCGACTCTCAACATCGTAATAAGCTCTCTCATAATCAGAGTGTCTCTGGAGATACTCACTGTCATAATCATGTCGCCTCTCCAAACCTCTAATCTTGTGATCAATATGCTCCAATTTCTCTTCTATCTTCTCAAAACTCTTTCTCTGCAGGGTCATTTCATTCATCAGATCATGAAGGGTAAGGGAACTGTAAGTAGGAGGGTCATAACTTGTAGAGGGAATATCTCTACTCGAAGAAGGTACATAACTCCTTGTTCCAGATCTCCATCCTTCGTGGGGTTCATAGGTTTTAATATTAGTCAGAGTAATGGGTTTCATAGGCTCCACCCCTTCCTCATCATCTCTCGCCTCTACCACAGATAATTGGCAGAGTGCATAAATCAGATCAGGATGTCCTAGTCCTCCTCCGCTCTCACTTCTAGCAGTGGCTAATATATTCTTGTAAATTACATTTCCCACATTAATACTCTTCTGATTATGAATACAGAAATTCAGAATTGCTCTATCCCTTGTTACCTCACTATGGTGATACGTGGGTAACAGAGTAGAATAGATAAAACAATGCCAGGCTTTAGACAACACATTCAACATAGAGAAAGGAAAATTTACCCTTTCTCACAGCTTGATCTTCCAAACTCCTTTCCCGTCAGTGGGAAAGTCTATCACTTCTTCCAGTGGTCCTTCCATAGTACCAAAAGTATCATACTCACTGGTGTGCAAGTCTCGTACTTCATAAAACGAATTGATTCTAGCAGCACTGAAATCAACCAAAAATCCTCTCACCTTGATTGGTGCATCTTCTATCACTGTCAGATTGACATAGAATTCTTTAACTACTTCCACTGCAGCTCTATTTGTGGTGTAACAGAAGTTCTCCCATCCTCTTTCCTTGATTATTCGTTCCACTTCTCCTCCTGGATTTTTAAAAACTCGATCTTGAATGCATTTCCTGGCTTGAATGTTGTGATAATATCTTGACTGTGCCCTTACATTCACAAATTGATTTTCGTCGTAATCCAATCGTCTTCTTTGTCGCGGAGCCATTTTTTTTTTCGATCTATGAAATTCACAAAAATCTTAACTAATCTCCAAAATATTACTAAAATGGCTTCCTAATGTTATTACAATCAATCAAAATCAAATTCCATGAATTTCTTCTAAGTCTTCTCTTCACATTTCAAAATTTTTCCAAAATCCTCAATGTAGAAGAAATTCATGGTGAAAATAAAAAATTTTTTCATAAGAGTGAAGCTCTTACCAAGGGAAGATGAAATCCGGCGTTAAAATATCTTGAAATCGCTCCAAATTCCAAATCTATCAAGCCCTAAGTCGGTTTTTCGAAGTTTTAAGGAAGGGGATGATGAATAGTGTCGGTTGACCGGTCAAAATATAGTACATTTCGCGATCTCGCTGTCGGCAAGGCCAAAGTTTCGGGAAAATCTCGCCGTCGGCAGGATTTCTGAATTTTTTAAAATTTTTATGTTTTCAGTTATGTTCAATTTAATTAAGCCTTGTTCTAATGTTTGGTCACTTAATTTGATATATTTTTCTAAGATTAGATATTCTACTAACTCATATAAGGTTTACACAACACAAACATTATAACTTTTATAAATGAAATCCATGAACTTACAAACTTCAAATACCACAAAACTAACAATTGACTTAGCAAATTAACCAAAACACATCTAACTCAGCATTGCAATCCATACCACAATACTCTAAATGTTGAGACTAAACAAACAACATACAATCTCATATAAACAGAGATTAACTTCGTAAAATCCAAATTATATTAAAAACTAAGTTCAAATCAACACACATAAATAAAATAAGGATAAATCTCTGCTACTCATTGGAATCTGAACTAACTTCTTCCCTGATATTCCTAATAGATCGTAGGTGCACAAATAGATTGTAGAAAGGCCTGAAGGGAAATTCTTCTGTAGAATCTTCTTCAATCCATCCCTTCTGTCTTAACAGTCGTATGAAACTTGCCTCCAGATGTCCTGAATGATCGAAATGCTCCTTCATTCTCTAGTCTATGTGATCGAATAAATCAGAGATATTATCAATAGAATTCATCACATTCTGTAATTCCTTCTCCAATCCTTTAATTTTTCGTAGAATCGAGTTAGTTCTATCGATCAAAGGCTCGATTAAAGGATTGTTTTGAGATTCTTGATCAGAGATAATTGTTATATCATCATTGTTATCCAAAGTAGGAAACATATCTGTCAGATCTAATGGTTTCCAGGGTAACAACACTTTTTCCCAAGCTTCGTAGGAAACTTGGTACTGACTACATAAAGCAAAAATTGTTGATGGGTGTCCGAGTCCATTAATCGATCCATTCACAATTAATCCTAATGCAGACTTCACAATGATAGATCCAACATCGATAGGTAATCCAGATTGAATATAATAATTTAAAATTGTGCATTCCTTCTAGACTTTGTTTACCCTCATAGTGGGTAATAACTTCAACGAAATAAAGAAATGGCAATGCTTTGAGACGGGGTTAAGAAGTGATGCAGAAAAACTTGCATACCCATCTTATCATATTTCCCAGTCATCAGGTTCGTCGGTCAGATATCAATATATCTCGTTCAAGTTGTATCTTGTCGGAACAAAATTTGAATAGTGGCAAACAGGGGTATTTTCAATCAAGTATAATTCATTGATTCGAGAAGGAGTGAAAGTTACCCATCTGCCTCTTACGTAAACACTTCCATTATGGATCACATGCAGATTAGAGTAGAATTCCTTGACTACTGGAATGACAACAGCAGATGTTGTTTAGCATAATACCTCCCAATGTCGATGAACAATCATTTCTTCAATTATTTTCGTTGAATTCTGTGCTCCTCTGTTTACGAATTCTCTTTCTTTAATCAGTCACTTCTTCATCAAAACTTTGTTGAATAGTCGCTGAGCCTCAAAACTGACTAACTTTCATCCGTTAAACACTCCGGATTTTGTGGTTTCTAATGGGTTGGGGGCCATTATGGATTGTTTTGGAGGGGCTCTATTCGTTTCTAGTGAAGGAATGGTGTAAATAATGAGTTCTAAACGTTTTGTAGTGAATATTATATGTTAGAACCGCCCAAAACCGCAAAATAACTCTTAAAAACCACTTTTTAACTATCTCGCCGTCGGCAGTAACGATCTCGCCATCGGCGAGCTAGTTAATACTTTAAACTGAATTTGGGCGCGCCGATCTCGCTGTCGGCGGGATTGATCTCGTCGTCGGAGAAATTAGGTAAATTGCCCAATTTTCACTCCGGTCTGAATATTTTCTGATTTCTTCGTATAGATTCAAATTTGTGATGATTTTAAAAAGTAAAATGAGTAGTAGAATTTATTCTATATTTTAATTTTCAATAAATAGATCATAATTAATAACTACTATGGGTTGCCTCCCATAAAGCTCTTGGTTTAGCGTCGTCAGCCCAACCTAATTTAGTCAGTAATCAGGTTGACTGAGTATTAAAACCTCTTTAAAATTTGGTCTTCTCCCTTTAAAATAAGGTTTTAATCTTTGTCCGTTTACTTTAAATCTATGCCCAGTTTTTGGATCTTCAATTTCTATAGTTCCGTATGAAAATATTTGAGTTATAATGAAAGGCCCTATCCATCGAGATTTCAATTTCCCAAAAAATAATTTCAATATTGTATTATAAAGCAAAACTTCTTGTCCTGGCTCATAATTCTTCAGGTTAATCTTCCGATCATGCAATAATTTCATTTTTTCTTTATAAATTCTATCATTATGATAAGATTCATTTCTTAATTCTTCTAATTCATTCATTTGCAATAATCTCTTCTCACCAGCTTCTTTCAGATTGTAATTAAATTCTTTAATTGCCTAATAAGCTTTATGTTCTAATTCAAACGGTAAGTGACAAGTCTTTCCATAAATAAGCCTATAAGGAGTCATTCCGATCGAGTTTTATAAGCGATCCTGTATGCACCATAATGCGTTGTCTAGTCTTATAGACCAATCCAATATTTTAGCGTTTACAGTCTTTTCTAAAATACGTTTAATTTCTCGATTAGAAACTTCAGCTAATCCACTGGTTTGTGGATGATAAGCAGTTGATATCTTATGAATAATGTTAAATTTTTCTACTAGTTTGTGAATATATTTATTTCTAAAATGAGATCATCCGTCAGTGATAATCACTCTCGGCATTCCAAATCTAGTAAAAATATTTTTCATTAGAAACTTTGAAACACTCTTAGCATCACATCGAGGTAAAGCTTGTGCTTCAATCCATTTAGAAACATAATCAACAACAACTAATATATATGAGTTTCCGAATGAAGGAACAAATGGTCCCATAAAATCTAATCCCCAAACATCAAAAATCTCAACTTCTAATATAAAATTTAGAGGCATTTCATTTCTTCTAGATATATTACCTACTTGTTGGCATTTGTCGCAAGTTCTGATATATCTATAAACATCTCTAAAAAACGTAGGCCAATAAAATCCAAATTGTAAAATTTTATAAGCAGTTTTATCTGTTCCAAAATGTCCTCCAAAATCAGAATCATGACATTTCTGAATGATTTGTTATGTTTCTTCATAAGGCATGCATCTTCTCATTATAAGATCCTTACATTGCTTATATAAATATGGTTCATCCCAAAAATATGTTTTAGCATCATGAATGAATTTTTTCTGTTGTTGCAAAGTTAACATAAGTGGTAAAATATCATTTACAATATAATTTACTATATCAGTATACCATGGTATTTTCCACTCATTTATATTATATAGTTGTTCGTCAGGAATACTGTCAGTAATTTCATTATCAGTGTCAGATAATTCATTATATTCTAGCCTTGATAAATGATCTGCAATTTGATTATCGGTTCCTTTTTGTTAATGATTTCAAAATCAAATTCTTGCATTAGTAATATCCATCTAATTAATCTTGGTTTAGAATCTTTCTTTTGCATTAGATATTTAATAGCGAGTGATCGGTATGCACTGATACATTTAGTTCCAATTAGATAAGGCCTAAATTTATCAAAAGCATAAACAATTGCTAATAGCTCTTTTTCAGTAACTTTATAATTCATTTCAGCATTATTAAGAGTTTTACTAGCATAGTATATAACTTTGAAAATTTTACCATTTCTTTGCCCAAGTACTGCTCCTATAACATAATCACTAGCATCACACATAAGTTCAAATGGTTTCTCCCAATCAGGTGAAACTATTATAGGTCTTTGTGATTAATTTATCTTTTAATAATTTAAAAGCATTTAGGCATTCAATTATGAATTCAAATTTCTTGTCCTTTTCTAAAAGTTGGCATAGAGGTTTAGTAATTTTTGAAAAATCTTTTATGTAGCGTTTGTAGAATCCAACATGTCCAAGAAAACTTCTTCTCCCTTTTACTGTAGTTGGAGGTGGTAATTTAGCTATAACTTGAATTTTTGCAGGGTATACTTCCATGTCATTTTTTGAAATTTTATGCCCTAATACAATTCCTTCTGCAACCATAAATTGACATTTCTCCCAATTTAGAACTAAGTTAGTTTTCTCGCATACCTCTAATACTTTTTCAAGATGATTCAAGCATGCGTCAAATGACGTTCCAAATACAGAGAAATCATCCATAAATACTTCTATTCCATCATCAATTAATTTACTAAATATAGACATCATACATTCTGGAATGTTGCAAGTGCATTACATAATCCAAAAGGCATTCTTCGAAAAGCAAATGTTCCATAAGGACTAGTAAATGTAGTTTTCTCTTGATCCTCAGGAGCAATAGGTATCTGATGATAACCGGTATATCCATCTAAAAAATAAAAATATTTATGTCCGGCTAATCTATCCAACATTTGGTCTAGAAATGGTAATGGGAAGTGATCTTTCCTGGTGGCTGCATTTAATTTTCTATAGTCAATACATATACGCCATCCAGTAACTTGTCTTATAGGTATTAAATCATTATTTTCATTAGCTTTAACGGTCACTCCTCCTTTCTTAGGAACACAGTGAATTGGGCTTACCCAAGCACTGTCCGAAATAGGATATATAATACCATTATCTAACCATTTTAATATTTCTTTCTTGACTACTTCTTTCATTATTGGGTTTAATCTCCTTTGGGGATCTACTCTTGGCTTATGTTCATTATCCGAAATAATTCTGTGCATACAGATTGAAGGACTAATTCCTTTAATATCTGCTAAAGTCCAATCAAAAGTTTTCTTATATTTTTTTAATGTGTCTAACAGTTTTTGTTCTTGTGATTCATTCAATTCAGCTGATATAATAACTGGTAGGGTTGAATAGTTACCTAAGTAAGCATATTTTAAATGATTAGGTAAAATTTTTAATTCAAGTTCAGGAGGTCTAATAATTGACGAAACTATATTCTTTTCAGCGTTTTCAGTATTATCCAACATTTCAAATTTTTCCTGTATATAATCCAGTTTTTCATTATCTGCTTCTTCAATTAATTCAGTATTTTCTTTTTCTAACTTTTCTTCATAATATTCTTTAAAATGTTCATTTTGCAAATGTGCAAGTATTTCCATTCGAAAACATTCATCATCTTTTTCTAAAGCAGGATATTTCATTGATTTTGCTATGTTAAAAGTTACTTTTTGATCATTTACTCTTATAGTCAATTCTCCTTTATGAACATCAATCATAGCTTTTCCAGTAGCTAAAAAGGGTCTTCCTAATATTATGAGAATTTCTTTATCTTCTTCCATATCTAGAACAATAAAATCTACCGGGAGGATAAATTTATCCACTTTTACTAACACATCTTCAAAACTCCCTTAGGATAAGTCACAGAACGATCAGCTAACTGAAGAGTTACTGAAGTAGGTGAAATTTCTCCTAATTCTAATCTTTTAAAAATTGATAGAGGCATTAGATTGATGCTTGCTCCTAAGTTACACAAAGCTTTTCCATAAAATTTTTCTCCAATAGCGCAAGGTGAAGTGAAACTACCAGGATCTTTTAATTTTTCAGGAAGCTTTTTCTGAATAATTGCACTATACTCTTCGCTAAGTGCAACAATTTCATTATCTATGAATTTTCTTTTTTTATTTAAAATATCTTTCATAAATTTTACATAATTAGGCATTTGTTTTAATGCTTCTACAAAAGAAATATTTACTGTTAATTTTTTTAAAATTTCAAGGAATTTAGCAAATTGTTTATCTTTTTTATGTTGCTTTAGTCGTTGAGGAAATGGTGGTGGTGGTTTTTCTATAGATATTTTCATAGGGATCAATGGATATTCTAAGTTTTGATCTTGCTCGATCCTTTTCTTTTTCGATTTCCACTTCCTCATTTTTACATTACGTTTCTTTCGAATTTTAGTTTCTAACTCTTTTCCACTTCGTAATTGTATCACTTTAATTTGTTCTTTTCCTTGGTCTTTAGGATTTATTTCCTCATTACTAGGAAAAGTTCAAGGAATTCTATTGTTAAGCGCGGTAGCGATATGACCGAGTTGAGTTTCAATATTTTTAATTGCTGTTCCTTGAATTTGTAATTGATTTCCTTGATTTTGCAAGTGCTGACCCATACTTAATAATAATTCTTCTATAGATAACTTCTTATATTTAAATTGAGTTTTATTTAATCCAGGTGGATAAGAAGGTTTATAATTCGTATTTCCTTGATTAGGTGGATTTCCTATAGAGTTGTTCATCCATTGTTGATTAGCTGTATTGTTATTCCAATTAAAATATGGATGATTCTTCCAACCAGGATTATAATAATTTACATAAGGATTATTGGGTCTATTATTAATAGCATTTATAGTTTCATAAGGAGATTGAGAATCTATAATTTGTTCAGATGAGTTTTCTTCTAATATAGTAGGAGAATAATTCATTCCAAAATGATCTAATTTTTTTGATATAGCAGCAATTTGAGAAGCTAACATAGATATTGCATCATTTTCATGAACACTAGCTATATTTTTAGGATTTATCCTTTCAGCAGGCCATTGAAAATTATTAGTAGCCATTTCTTCGATTAATGCATAAGCTTCATCAAATTGTTTTGACATTAATGAACCTCCAGCAGCAGCATCAATGATTGATCTAAGAGATCCTACTAATCCATTGTAAAAAGTTTGTATAATTAACTAATCTGGTAACGCATGATGTGGGCATTTCCTAAGAAGTTCTTTAAATCTCTCTCGAAGCTTCATATATGGATTCTCCATCAGCTGACCAAAAGATGTTATATCATTTCTAAGTTTTGTAGTTTTCGAAGGAGGAAAATATTTGGATAGAAATTTTTGTGATAAATCTCCCAAGTTTTAATAGATCCGAGTGCTTAATGAATTTAACCACATCTTAGCCTTATCCCTTAAAGAAAAAGGAAAAAGCCTGAAGTCTAATAGCATCATTAGATACTCCTTCATATTTAAAAGTAGCACATAGTTCCAAAAAACTAGCAAGATGTAAATTAGGATCTTCATTAGGTGAACCACTAAATTGATTATTCTGTACCATTTGGATAATTGTAGGTTTAAGTTCAAATGAATTAGCAGCTACATCAGGGTTTTGAATAGTAAGGTGATTTTCATCTAATGTAGGGTTGGCATAGTCTCGTAATGGTCTTTGTTGGTTTATATTTTCAATTTCTGGATTATTTGCCAATTGTGTTAAATTTAAATTTCTTTTTTTGGTTTTCTGATTTTTTAATAGTGCGCTCTAATTCTGAATCGTAAGGTATTAAATTTTCGTTTCTAAATTTGTGCATACAATTTTTAAGTAAAATTTAAAATAGTCCGTTACTCTAGTAATTACTTCTAATAATTCTATTAATTACCTTAATAATTACTTTACTTCCCCGGCAACGGCGCCAAAAACTTGACCCACTTTTGATATTTATACTTACAAAAATATGTTATTGATATTGGCAACGACACCAAAAACTTGATCTCGCACCAAATATATGTATTTACATTGATGATTCTATTATGAAAATTATGATTTATAATGTGGATACTACGCAAGTATACGTATCGTTATTAAGTAATAAAGGGCTCTAATGGAGCCCAAGATATCGATCCCACAGGGAAGTTAGAGAATTTCAAAGACAAATTAAAGTAGACTTACTTACTAAGTTAGTATACGGAAATTAAGAACACTTATACTAAAATTATTGCTAAAAAAGGTTTAAATGTAAGATTCTAATTTAGAAAAGCATCTTTCTCCTTGTTGAGTGAATTAAGTCAATGATGAATTAAAGTAGTTTAGAGTTTGTATTGTGCCAAATAGGAGCATTCCTATTCTTTACCCTTTGGTTCAGGTGCAAAGAACATTGACTAGTCCTATGTTTGATTGCGAATCTGCTGGCTAGGTCAGGAGGAAACCGGTGCCACTTCGAGCTCCCACGTTCCCCTCGCTCGAGGGCTAACATCTACACTTCAACTCTCGAAACAATAGGACCGAATTGAATATTTTAGTACGTCACACTAAAATGTCCGATTCTACGCCCGATAGTTAATATTTCCCTATTTATTTGCACCCTCCTTCCAAGGCTTTTGACTTTCTTGAATCTCAGATGTAATCTTTACTATAGTTGATAATTCAACATATGTTAACAAATCAATTGGCCAAATTGAAAGTAAATTAAGTTTTAAGTAAACGATTATCACAATTTTTATTTAATAATTTTAGGCACAGTTACTTTGATTCGTCACTTCACGTAATCTCAACAACAAGGAAAAAGACTAAGGAAACTACTTAGAAAGCATGGGAAAAATAACACAAAGCATGGATTTCATTAAAGTTAACAAACAATAACAAATATACTTATCTCAATTCCTCTCCTTAAGAAGACTACTTGAAGTTCCTTTGACTCATCCTTCCAGTACAGCACACTTAATTAAACTCACTAAGACTCTCTGATTTACACTCCAACACAAATGAACACTAATTGACTTTAAAACGACACCAAAAGACACCAAAAATGGCACACTAAAGGGACATAAATCGTCTCTATTTATAGAAGGAGTCAAATCTTCAAAGGTTGCTTAAGCACCTCTTCAAAAAGCATCCAGGTTCATTGTATTTAGCTCTTTTCAACTGTCTCACCGTCGGTGGGCTCGATCTCGCCGTCGACGGGCTTCTAGAAGGTGGGCTAACCGCGCCGATCTCGCTGTCGGCGGGCTCAATCTCGCCGTCGGCGGGCTCTTTATAATATGTTCAAAAATTCTCTGGAAAATCTAGTCGTCGGCGGCCTTGATCTCGCCGTCGGCGGCCTTGATCTCGCCGTCGGCGGCGTTGATCTCACCGTCAGTGGGATAGTTCATTTTTCATGAAATTGAGTCCTTTTTGCTCCAAATCCGCATCTTTTGTTGTTTTTTGCTTTCAGTACTTATATTTCTTCATTCCTGCAATAAAACAAAGAAAATACCTTTCTTTAAAGTGCAATTTCATATAAAATTGGTATGAAATTCTTAATACATTTTCTAGTGATCACCGACGGTGAGATTTTCTCGAAAGTTTTTAATATATTATAATAGAGCCTGCCGATGGCAAGATCGAGCCCGCTGACTGCGAGCCTGAACCGTTAGCCTTGCTTCTAAAAGCTCGCCGACGGCGAGATCGAGCCCGCCGACGGCGAGACAGTTGATTCAAGCCAAATTCGATGAATCTGGATGCATTTTGAAGAGGTGCTTAAGCAACCTTTGGAAATATGACCCCTTCTATATATAGGAGTGATTTTTGTGTCATAAAAAGAGTGAAGAGTGTCATTAAGAGTCAGTTAGTGTCAAATTTGTGCTTCCTTTTATAGTAAGAGTTAGTGTTTAGTGTCTTGGTGAGTTATAAGTGTGTTGTACAAGAAGGAAGAGTCAGATGAACTTGAGGAATCTGCTTGGGGAGAAGAATTGAGATAAGTATATTTTTTATTGTTTTTTAACTTTAAATGAAATCCAACATCTGTGTTATTATTCCCATGCATTCTGAGTAGTTTCCTTTGTCTTTCTCCTTGTTGTTGAAGTTTTGTGAAATGAAGAATTAAAAGAGTTGTGCTTAATAATATTAAATAGAGATTGTGATAATCTTTTACTTAAATCTTAATTTACTTTCAATTTGGCCAATTGATTTGTTAACATATGTTAAATTATCAACTATAGTAAAGATTACATCCAAGATTCATGGAATTCAAAAGCCTTGAAAGGAGGGTACAAATAAATAGGGAAATATTAATTATCGGGAGAAGAATTGAGTATTTTAGTGTGACAGACTAAAATCTTTAATTTGATGTTATTGTTTGGGAGCTGAAGTGTAGATGTTAGCCCTCAGGTGAGGGAAACGTGGGAGCTCTGAAGTGGCAGCCAGTATCCTCCCAACCTAGCCACAGATTCAGTAACCAAACATAAGAATTAGTTAATGTTCTTTGCACCTGGACCAAAGGGTAAAGAATAGGAATGCTCCTATTTGGCACAATATAATTCTAAACTCAATTAATTATTCATTCACTCAATCCTCTTAACAAGGATAAAGCTAATTTTCTAAATTGACTTATATATTCTGCCTTTAAGTAATAGTTTTAAATTTAAGCGTTCTTTATATTTCGTATACTATACTAAATTAGATTAGTGATCAACTTTACTAAAAATTAGTACTTAAATCTCTAACTTCCCCGTGGGATTGATATCTAGGACTCTAATAGAGCCCTTTATTACTTGAACGATACGTATACTTGCGTTGATTAAAGGGGAGGGAGTACAATTGCTACTTTAATTTTAAAAATATATATTACTTTATTAAGCTTAACAATTATATACATCCGTCTATTTTTACCCTACTCTCCCCTAGGCTGAATTATTATATTAGCGGAGCAGTCGGTCAAGTTTTTGGCGCCGTTGCCGGGGAAGCAAAGCAATTATTAAGGTAATCACTAAAATAATTATTAAAGATAATTACTAGAGTAACAGACTATTTTATTATTATTTTAGTGGTGTATGCGTAAATTTTGAACCGAAAGTTTAATACCTTACGATTCAGAATTAGAGCGCACTATTAAAAGAATTAGAAAACAGAAAAGAGAAATCATAATATTAAATCAAATCGCAAATAATCTAAAAATTGAAAATATAAACCAATCGAGACCTTTGAAAGATTACGCTAACCCTACATTAGTTGAAATTCACTTAACTATCCAAAATCCTGCTGTAGCGACTAACTCATTCGAGCTTAAACCTGCAATTATCCAAATGGTATAGAATTATCAATTTAGTGGTTCGCCAAATGAAGATCCTAATTTACATCTTGCGAGGTTTTTAGAGCTTTGTGCTACTTTTAGATATGACGGAGTATCTAATGACGCAGTTAGACTTAGGCTATTTCCTTTTTCTTTAAGGGATACAGCTAATATGTGGTTAAATTCGTTAGCACCTGGATCAATTAAAACTTGGGGGGAATTATCACAAAAATTTCTATCCAAATATTTTCCTCCTTCAAAAACTGCAAAACTTAGAAATGATATAACTTATTTTAGTCAGTTTGACGGAGAATCAATATATGAAGCTTGGGAGAGATTTAAAGATTTTCTTAGGAAATGCACACATCATGCATTATCAGTTTGGTTAATTATACAAACTTTTTATAATGGTTTAGTAAGATCTCTTAGATCGATCATTGATGCTGCTGCTGGAGGTTCTTTAATGTCAAAACCTTTTGATGAAGCTTATTCATTAATTGAAGAAATGGCTACTAATAATTTTCAATGGCCTTCTGAAAGGTTAAATCCTAAAAAAATAGCCAGTATACATGATTCTGATGCAATATCTATGTTAGCTTCTCAAATTGCTGCTATATCCAAGAAATTAGATCATTTTGGAATGAATTATTCTCCTAATATAACAGAAGAAAATTTATCTGGACAACTTATAGATGCTTAATCCTCATATGAAACTATAAATGCTGTTAACAATAGACCCAATAATCCTTATGCAAATTATTATAACCCTGGGTGGAAAAATCATCCAAATTTTAATTGGAATAACAATTCTGCTAATCAACAATGGATGAATAATTCGATAAACCCAGTAGGAAATCCATCTAACCAAGGAAATGCTTAGATTTAAACCTTCTTATCCACTGGATTTAATAATAACTCTCAATTTAAAGATAAGAAGTTATCTATGGAAGAATTAATATTAAATATGGGTCAACATTTACAGAATCAAGGTAATCAGTTACAAATTCAAGGAAACTAATTATAAACTCAAGGAACAACAATTAAAAATATTGAAACTCAACTTGGACATATCGCTACTGCACTTAATAATAGAAGTACTGAAACTTTTTATAGTAATGTGGAAATAAATCCTAAAGATCAAGGAAAAGAACAAATTAAAGCGATATAGTTACGGAGTTGAAAAGAGTTAGAAACAAGAATACAAAAAGAAAAAGAAAGTCAGAATGAGGAGGTGGAAATCAAAAAAGATAAGGATCAGAAAGATCAAAAACTAGAAGATCCATTGATACCTATGAAAATTTTTGTAGAAAAACCACCACCACCATTTCCTCAGTGACTAAGGCAACATAATAAAGATAAGCAATTTTCTAAATTTCTTAAAATTTTTAAAAAAATTAACGGTAAACATTCCTTTTGTAGAAGCATTGGAACAAATGCCCAATAATGTGAAATTTATGAAGGATATTTTGAATAAAAAAGAAAATTCATAGACAATGAAATTGTTGCACTTAACGAAGAATGTAGTACAATTATTCAGAAAGAGCATTCTGAAAAATTAAAAGATCCTGGTAGTTTCACTATACCTTGCGCTATTGGAGAAAAATTTTATGGAAAAGCATTATGTGATTTAGGAGCCAACATAAATCTAATGGCTCTATCAATTTTTAAAAGATTAGGATTAGGAGAAGTCTCACCTACTTCAGTAACTCTTCAGTTAGCGGATCGTTCTGTTACTTATCCTAAGGGAGTTATTGAAGATGTGTTAGTAAAAGTGGATAAGTTTATCTTCCCAGTAGATTTTATTGTTTTAGATATGGAAGAAGATAAATAAATACCCATAATATTAGGAAGACCCTTCTTAGCTACTCAAAAAGCTATGATTGATATTCAAAAAGGAGAATTAACTATGAGAGTAAACGATCAAAAAGTTACCTTCAACATTGCAAAATCAATGAAATATCCTGCTATAGAAAAAGATGATGAATGTTCTCGAATGGAAATTATTGAACATCTACAAAATGAAAATTTTAAAGAATACTTTGAAGAGAAACTCGAAATAGAAAATACTGAATTAATTGAAGAAACAAACAATGAAGAATTAGATTATATACAGGAAAAAATTGAATTGTTGGATAATACAGAAAATGCTGAAAATAATATAGTTCCATCAATTATTAAACCTCCTGAACTTAAATTAAAAATCTTACCTACTCATTTGAAGTATGCTTATTTAGGTAACTCTTCAACTTTACCATTTATTATATTAGCAGAATTATATGAATCATAAGAGCAAAAACTTTTGGACACGTTAAAAAAATATAAGAAAACTTTTGGCTGGACTTTAGCAGATATCAAAGGAATTAGTCCTTCAATCTGTATGAACAAAATTATTTTAGTTACCAAACACAAACCAAGAGTTGATCCCCAAAGGAGATTAAATCCGATTATGAAAGAGATAATCAAGAAAGAAATATTAAAATGGTTAGATAATGGTATTATATACCCTATTTCTGACAGTGCTTGGGTAAGCCCAATTCACTGTGTTCCTAAGAAAGGAGGAGTGACTGTTGAAGCTAATGAAAATAATGATTTAATACCTATAAGACAAGTTACTAGATGGCGTATATGTATTGACTATAGAAAATTAAATGCAGCCACCAGGAAAGATCACTTCCCTTTACCATTTCTAGACTAAATGTTGGATAGACTAGCCGGACATAAATATTTTTGTTTTTTAGATGGATATACCGGTTATCATCAAATTTCTATTGCTCCTGAGGATCAAGAGAAAACTACATTTACCAGTCCTTATGGAACATTCGCTTTTCGAAGAATGCCTTTTAGATTATGTAATGCACCTGCAACATTCCAGAGATGTATGATGTCTATATTTAGCAAATTAATTGATGATGGAATGGAAGTATTTATGGATGATTTCTCTGTTTTTGGAAAATCATTTGACGTATGCTTGAGTCACCTTAAAAAAGTCTTAGAAGTATGCGAGAAAACTACCTTAGTTCTAAATTGGGAGAAATGTCAATTTATGGTTGCAGGAGGAATTGTATAACGGCATAAAATTTCAGAAAATGGCATGGAAGTAGATCTTGCAAAAATTCAAGTTATAGCTAAATTACCACCTCCTACTATAGTGAGAGGGGTAAGAAGTTTTCTTGGACATGCCGGTTTTTACAGACGCTACATAAAAGATTTTTCAAAAATTACTAAACCTCTATGCCAACTTTTAGAAAAGGACAAGAAATTTGAATTCACAGATGAATGCTTAAATGCTTTTTAATTAATAAAAGATAAATTAATCACATCACCTATAATAGTTTCCCCTAATTGGGAGAAACCATTTGAACTTATGTGTGATGCTAGTGATTATGCTATAGGAGCTGTTCTTGGATAAAGATATGATAAAATTTTTAAAGTCATATACTATGCTAGTAAAACTCTCAATAATGCTGAAATCAACTACACAGTTTCGGAAAGAGAATTATTAGCAATTGTTTATGCTTTTGATAATTTTGGATCTTACCTAATTGGAACTAAATGTATTGTGCATATTGATCACTCTGCTATTAAATATTTAATACAAAAGAAGGATACCAAACCAAGATTAATCAGATGGATATTATTGATGCAAGAATTTGATTTTGAAATCGTTAATAAAAAGAGAACTGATAATCAAATAGCAGATCATTTATCAAGATTAGAATATAATGAACTATCTGACACTGATAATGAAATTACAGACCATTTTCCTGACGAACAACTTTATAATATAAATGAATGGAAAATACCTTGGTATGCTGATATGGTAAATTATATTGTAAGTGATATTTTATCACCCATGCTATCTCTAAAACAACAGAAAAAATTCATTCATGATACTAAAACATATTTTTGGGATGAACCAAATTTATATAAGCAATGTAAGGATTCAATAATTAGAAGATGTGTGCCTTATGAAGATACTGAACAAATCATTCAAAAATGTCACGATTCTGAATTTGGAGGACATTTTGGAACATATAAAACTGCTTATAAAATTTTACAATCTGGATTTTATTGGCCTAATCTTTTTAGAGATGTATATAGATATATCAAAACTTGAGATAAATGCTAACGAGTAGGTAATATATCTAGAAGAAATGAAATGCCTCTAAATTTTATATTAGAAGTTGAAATTTTTTATGTTTGGGGATTAGATTTCATGGGACCATTTATACCTTCATTTGGAAACTCATATATATTAGTTGTTGTTGATTATGTTTCTAAATGGATTGAAGCACAAGCCTTACCTCGATGTGATGCTAAGAGTGTTTCAAGGTTTTTAACGAAAAATATTTTCACAAGATACGGAATGCCGAGAGTGATTATCACTGACGGAGGATCCCATTTTAGGAACAAATATATTCACAAATTAGTAGAAAAAATCAACATTATTCATAAATTTTCAACTGCTTATCATCCACAAACCAGTGGATTAGCTAAAGTTTCTAATCGAGAAATTAAACAAATTTTAGAAAAAACTGTAAACCCTAATCGATTAGATTGGTCTACAAGACTAGACACTACAATATGGGCATACAGGACTGCTTATAAAACTCCGATTGGAATGACTCCTTACAGGCTTATTTATGGAAAAACTTATCACTTATCAGTTGAATTAGAGCACAAAGCATATTGGGCGATTAAAGAATTTAATTATAATTTAGGAGAAGCTGGTAAGAAGAGATTATTACAGATGAATGAATTAGAAGAATTAAGAAATGAATCTTACAATAACAATAGAATCTATAAAGAGAAAATGAAATTATGGCTGATCGAAAGATTAAACAGAAAAATTTTGAGCCAAGACAAGAAATTTTGCTCTATAATACAAGATTGAAATTATTTCCTGGAAAATTGAAATCTCGATGGTTAGGACCTTTCACTATAACTCAAAAATTTACTTACGGAACTATAGAAATTGAAGATCCAAAGACTGGATACAAATTTAAAGTAAATGGACATAGATTAAAACCATATTTTGATGGAAGAAGACCCAATTTTAAAGAGGTTTTAATGATTAGTCAACCTGATTAACAACCAGAATAGGTCAGGCTGACGACGTTAAACCAAGCGCTTTATGGGAGGCAACCCGTAGTAGTCTTAAATTATAGTTTATTTACTTGAATTATTGATAATTATAGTATAAATGAATTCTACTACTCATATTTATCTTTATAATCATCACAACATTAAGATTAACTGAAGAAATTAAAATTTTGGAAACCAAAAGCGAAAATAGGCAAATTTACCTTAGCTCGCCGACGGCGAAATCGACGCCGCCGACGTCGAGATCTGCGTGCCTTAATTCAGTTTAAAATTATAACTATCCCGCCGACGACGAGAACATTGCAACCGACGGCGAGACTGGTACAAGAGTGGTTTTACGGAGTTATTTTGTCAGTTTTTGGCGATTCTAAGTGTTTTTCTCTCTATAAGATGCTTAGAACTCAAAATCTTCACTTTCTACTTCTTAGAAATGAATAGAAACTCCACCAAAACAAGAAATTATGGCATCCAATCCACTTGAAATCACGAAATCCCACGTGTTCAATAGGAGAAAGTTTGTCAGTTATGAGGCACAGTGGATATCCGACAAGGTTATGACAAAAAAGCGATTGATTAAAGAAAGAGGATTCGTTAATATAGGAGCGGAGAATTCAATAACATCTATTGAGGAGATGATTATTCGACGACGTTGGGAGGTATCTTCTACGGTAGTTATCCCCGTAGTAATAGAATTCTAAACCAATCTTCATGGAATCAACAATGGAAACGTATTTGTACGAGGCAGATGGGTAACTTTCACTCCTTCAAGAATTGATGAGTTGTATTCAATTGAGAATACACCTGTTTGCCACTATTCAAATTTCGTCCCTACAAGATACAATATGAATGAGATTTACCGATACTTAACTGATGAACCAGAAGATTGGGAAATGCGAGAAGACGGGTATGTTAGTTTTCTGCATCACTTCTTAACCCCGTCTCTAAGCACTGGCACTTCTTTATTTCCTCAAAATTATTACCCACTATGAGGGTAAATAAAGTCTCTAAGGAATGTGCGAATTTAAATTATTGTATTCAAACTGGATTACCCATCGACGTTGGAACTATTATTGTGAAGTCTGCCTTAGGCCTAATTGTGCATGGATCTATTCACGGGCTTGGACATCCTTTAACAATTTTTGCATTATGTAGTCAATACCAAGTTTCCTACAAAGCTTGGGAAAAAGTACTATTACCTTGGAAACCATTAGATCCGACTGGTATGTTTCCTACTTTGGATAACGATAATGAGACAGCCATTATTACCGACCAAGCATCTCAAAACAATCCTTCAATCAAACCCTTGACTGATAGAACGAACATGATCTTACGGAAACTTAAAGGATTGGAGAATGAAGTACAAAATATGATGAATTCAATTGACAGTATCTCTGATTTATTTGATCACATTGACTGGAGAATGAAAGAGCACTTTGATCATTCAGGACATCTGGAAGCGAGTTTTATACAACTTTTCAGAAGGAAGGGATGGATTGAAGAAGATTCTATCGAAGAATTCCCTTTCAGGCCTTTCTATAATCTGTTCGTGCATTTACGTTCTATCAGAAATATCAGAGAAGAATTAAGTTCAGATCTTGATGAGTAGAAGATATTCATTCGTACTTATTTGTGTGTGATTTTTTGAATTTAGTTTTTATTTGCACTTTATATAGTTAATCTCAGTCTAGATATGATTGTGTGTTATTTGTTTAGTCTTAGCGTTTTGAGTATTGTAGTGTGGATTGCGACGCTGAATTGTGTGTGTGTTAAGATTTTTCAAAGCAATTTGTTAATGATGTAGTGTGTGTGAAATTTGTAATTACTTGGATTTCATTTATATAAGTTATAATGCTTGTGTTGTGTAAATTTATATGTTAATATAGTATCTAATCATGATAAAGTATATTCTAAAGTGACCGAACATTATTGAGGCTTAAAATGAATTGGAAACATTATAAATATTAAAAATATTAAAAATTCGGAAACCTCGACGACAGCAAGATCGATCCCGCCGACGGCGAGACTTTCCTGAAACTTTTGACCTCTTTGAATTAATTAGCTCGCCGAAGGCGAGAAATTTCTTGCCGACCGCGAGATTCCGTAAAACGCTATATTTTGACCGGTCAACCGTCATTATTCATCATCCCCTTCCTCAAAACTTTGAAAAACCGACCTAGGGCTTGATAGATCGTAGATTTGAAGCAATTTCAACACATTTTGACACCGGATTTCGTCTTCCCTTGGTAAGAGCTTCCCTCCTATATAAAATTTTTTGATTTTCACCATGAATTTCTTTCACATTGAGGAATTTTGGAAAAATTTAAAATGTGGAGAAAAGATTTGGAAGAAGTTCATGGAAATTGATTTAGAATGATTTTAGTCATCTTTAGAAGCCATTTTAGTAATATTTTAGAGATTAGTTGAGATTTTTGTAAATTTGATAGATCGAAAAAATGGCTCCGCGACAAAAGAGGCGAATGGTTTTTGACGACACACGATTTGTAAGTGCTCGAGCGCTATCAAGATACTTCCATAATATCCAAGCAAGGAAGTGCATATAAGATCGAGTATTTAAGAATCCAGGAGGAGAAGTGGAATGAACCATAAAAGAGAGGAGATGGGAAAATTTCTGTTATACAACAAATAGAGCTGCAGTGGAAGTAGTGAAGGAATTTTATGCCAACCTAACTGAAATAGAAGATGCACCAATAAAGGTTAGAGGATTTTTAGTCGATTTCAATGCTACAAGAATCAATTCTTTCTACGAAGTACGTGACCTACACACCAGCGAGTATGATACTTTTGGAACAATGGAAGGACCGCTGGAAGAAGTAATCAACTTTCTCACTAATGGGAAAGGGGTTTGGAAAATCAAGCAGCGTGAACGGGTAAACTTCCATCTTTCTATGCTGAATACAATATCTAATGCTTGGCACTATTTTATTTGTTCTACCTTGTTACCTACCTATCACCATAGTGAAGTAACAAGAGATAGAGCAGTTATGAATTTTTGTATTAAGAACCAAAGAAGTATTAATGTGGGAAGTATTATTTACAAGAATGTATTAGCCATTGCAAGAAGTGAGAGTGGAGGAGGACTAGGGCAACTTGGTCTAATTTATACACTCTGCCAATAATCTGGGGTAGAGGCTAGAGATGATGAGGAATGGGTGGAGCCTATGAAACCCATTACCCAGGATAATATAAAGACTTATCAATCCCATGAAGGATGGAGATATGGAACTAGGAGTTTTGTACCTTCAACTAGTAGGGATATTCCGTCCACCAGTTATGATCCTCCTACTTATAGTTCTCCTACCCTTCATGATTTGATTAATGAAATGACCCTACAGCAGAAAAGTTTTGAAAAGATTGAGGAAAAAATAGAGCATATTGATCAGAGAATTGGAGGATTAGAGCGAAGGCACAATTATGATAGCGAGTATCTCCAGAGACATTCAGTGTTTGAGATAGCTTATTATGATGCTGAGAATCGTTACAGGAGAGGAGAGCTTGATGTTTTATTTCTTGAGTTCCCCCGTTACAGTCATTACCAACCTACTCCACATGGGGAACAAGGAGATGAAGATTTTGCTTGGGATTTTAATATTGGTGATTAGATTCTCTGATTAGATATTTATGTCATGTGATTGTTTGTTTGTTTTCTTAGATTCAGTATTGATGTTTAATTTAAAAACTTTGATTATTATGTTGTGTAATACATTTTAATATTGTTTTATAAGTTTAATTTGTGTGGCTTTTAAATTTTAATATTTTAATTTGTGATTGTAACTCTGAAACTGGATTTATGAAATATATGTGGATGTTGTGTTATGTTATGGTATAAATTGTGTTAATAGTTGTACTTATTTCAAAACTTCTTTACCCAGCAATTTCTTTGATATTATATATGTGTAGAAAGTTATTAACAATACAGGTTAATTAAGTAATGGATAGAACCTGCAGAACTTCAAAAAGAGGAAATACCTAAAGCACGAAGGTATGATTTAAATTTATAGTTTGTTTTCTTTTCACCCTATATAGATAGATAGAAAAATTTAAGTTGGGGGAGGGAAAAATATAAATTTAATTATTAAATTGTTCTCAATTTATATTTTCAAAAAAAATTATTATAGAATGATTTTCTGTGGTAATTTTAATTAAGTAAACTAGAATTAATTTTTTTTAATTATTATAGAAAGTTAAAAGAAATATTTTTAATGATTAACTAATTTTGTAGATTAAGATATTTAGTATAAGAGAATAAGAATATAGTTAACTATTTAAAGTAAGGAAAACTATATTTTCAAATATAAAATTCTTAGGTATTTAGTTGAGAAAGAAAAGATTGAAACTCAAGGAAGTAAAAACTTTGAAATACATATAAGGGAAGTAAATGTTTCAAGTTTCAAATTTAGGAAGAGGAAAATGAAGTTCAAAATTATTAACGAAGCTAACCAAAAATAGTGATCCTTACTTAAAAAAGAAAAGAATATATATATATATATATATATATATATATATATATATATATATATGTATAAGTGAGGAGAATCTTGAGGAAATGCCTTATAGAAAATTGGCTTCATTTGAATCAACCTAAAGGGTAAACTTCAGTTATATTTCTGAACTTATATGTATGGATAAGTATTTTAGTAAGTAGTGCTTTCATGAAATTCCTATCATCTGAATATCTTAAGTAATTTAATATTGAAAAGTATAGTCATTCTTGAAATAAATAGAAGACTAGAAATCTTAAACTTGAGGACTAAATAGCCTTATATCTATAATATTAGTTTAATTGTTTAAAAATATTTCTAGAAAACTTTACTATAATATTTATTTGAATCAAATTCATAGTAATTCTGAATTAAAACTTTACTACAAATAATCATTACTTTTATGTAGTATCTAAATTACTTGAGGATAAGTAATAGTTAAGTTTGGGGGATTTTAACCACAAGAAAATTATTGTAAATTTTATACTAATTTCATATGAAATTACACTTTAAAGAAATGTATTGTCTGTGTTTTATTGCAGGAATGAAGATTTATAGGTGCTGAGAGCAAAATAGCAAAAAGGCGCGAACCTGGAGCAAAAAGGACAAAAATTGATGAAAATTGAACTATCCCGCTGACGGCGAGATTTAAGCCACCGACTGTGAGATTTTCCCGAAAGTTTTTAATATATTATAATAGAGCCCACCGACAGCGAGATCGAGCCTGACGACAGTGAGCCTGAACAGTTAGCCTTGCTTCTAGAAGCCCGCCGATGGTGAGATCGAGTCCGCCGACGGCGAGACAGTTGATTCAAGCCAAATTCGATGAATCTGGATGCGTTTTGAAGAGGTCCTTAAGAAACCTTTGGAAATATGGCTCCTTCTATATATAGGAACGATTTTTGTGTCATAAAAAGGGTGAAGAGTGTCATTAAGAGTCTGTTAGTGTCAAATTTGTGCTTCCTTTTATAGTAAGAGTTAGTGTTTAGTGTCTTGGTGAGTTATAATTGTGTTGTACAAGAAGGAAGAGTTAGAGGAACTTGAGGAATCTACTTGGGGAGAAGAATTAAGATAAGTATATTTGTTTATTGTTTTATAAATTTAAATAAAATCCAACATCTGTGTTATTATTCCCATGCATTCTGAGTAGTTTCCTTTGTCTTTCTCCTTGTTGTTGAGGTTTTGTGAAATGAATAATGAAAAGAGTTGTGCTTAATAAGATTAAATAGAGATTGTGATAATCTTTTACTTAAATCTTAATTTACTTTCAATTTGGCCAATTGATTTGTTAACATATGTTAAATTATCAACTATAGTAAAGATTACATCCAAGATTCAGGGAATTCAAAAGCCTTGAAAGGAGGGTGCAAATAAATAGGGAACTATTAATTATCGGGCAAAGAATTGAGTATTTTAGTGTGACAGACTAAAATCTTCAATTCGTTGCTATTGTTTGGGAGCTGAAGTGTAGATGTTATCCCTCAGGTGAGGGGAACGTGGGAGCTCTGAAGTGGCAACCAGTATCCTCCCAGCCTAGCCATAGATTCAGTAACCAAACATAAGCATTAGCCAATGTTCTTTGCACCTGGACCAAAGGGTAAAGAATAGGAATGCTCCTATATGGCACAATATAATTCTAAACTCAATTAATTATTCTTTCACTCAATCCTCTTAACAAGGAGAAAGATACTTTTCTAAATTGACTTATATATTCTACCTTTAAGTAATAATTTTAAATTTAAGCGTTCTTTATATTTCGTATACTATACTAAATTAGATTAGTGATCAACTTTACTAAAAATTAGTCCTTAAATCTCTAACGTCCCTGTGGGATCGATATCTAGGACTCCAATAGAGCCCTTTATTACGTGAACGATATGTATACTTGCGTTGATTAAAGGGGAGGGATTACAATTGCTACTTTACTTTGAAAAATATATATTACTTTATTAAGCTTAACAATTATATACATCCTTCTATTTTTACCCTACTCTCCCCCTAGGCTGAATTCTTATATTAGCAGAGCAGTCGGTCACTTTTCCTTTCTTAGGAACATAGTGAATAGGACTAACCCACGCACTATTTGAAATAGGGTAGATAATTCCAGCATCTAAACACTTTAAGATTTCTTTCTTAACAACTTCTTTCATGATAGGATTTAATCTCCTTTGAGGATCAACCCGAGGTATGCAGTTATCTTCCATAAGGATTCTATGCATACAAATTGAAGGACTGATTCCTTAAATATCAGCTATTATCCATCCAAAGGCTTTCTTGTATTTTTTTTAAATTTCAATCAGACCCTCTTCTTCTTTTTCAGTCAATATAGAGGAAAGTATAACTGGCAATGTTGAGGAATCACCTAAAAAGACATACTTTAAATGGTTATGAAGCAACTTTAAATCAATTTTATGAGGTTTTTCAATTATTGGACCAAAATATTCATCTTTTTCAGTCATGTCCAATAATTCAAAATATTCATGAGCATAGTTTAAATCGTCCTCATGAAAATATTCAAGATTTTGTAATTCATGTTCTTGCTCGTGTTCCATTTCTTCACTTTCAAGTTTCTTTTCATAAGCTGATTTGAAATGACATTCACTTAAATATATGATAACATCAATCTGATAGCATTTATCATCTTTATCTCTTGCAGGATATTTCATTGATTTTGAAATATTGAATGTATCAGTTTGGTCATTGACTCTCATCATTAATTCCCATTTTTGCACCTATCATCACTCTGCTTGTGGCTAGGAAAGATATTCCTAAAATTATGGGTATCTCTTTATCTTTCTCCATATCCAACACAATAAAATCAACTGGAAAGATAAATTGATCCACTTTAAGCAAAACATCTTCTATAACCCCTTTAGGATATGTGATCGAAAGATCCGCTAATTGCATTATAGTAGTAGGGGTTATTTCTCCTAATCCCGATCTTTTGAATATTGATAATGACATAAGGTTAATGCTTGCACCCAAATCACATAAAGCTTTTCCATAAAATCTATCTCCGATCGCACATGGAATTGTGAAACTACCAGGATCTTTAAGCTTTTCAGGAAGCTTTTTCTAAATTATTGGTCTACAATCCTCACTAAGTGCAACAATTTCATTATCTTCAAACTTCCTTTTTCTGTTGAGAATTTCCTTCATAAATTTCACATAGCTTAGGATTTGTTCTAAGTCTTCAGTTAATGGAAAATTGATTCTAAGCTTCTTAAATATCTTCAAGAACTTAGAAAATTTCTTATCCAACTTTTGTTGTCGAAGTCTCTGAGGAAATGGAGGTGGTGGCTTTTGTGAATCAATCTTAGGTGAAGAAATAGATCTTTCCAAACCTTTTAGAGCATTTTTTTGTTCTTCAATCTCTTATTTCTCTACTTCAATCTCTGCTTGAACTCTACTTTCCAACTCTCTTCCACTTCTTAGTTGAATTGCATTTACTTGCTCTTTATTCTTATCTCTTGGATTACGTTAGTATTACAAGAAAGCGTTCCTTGGGATCTATTACTTAATGAATTGAAATCTGTCCCAATTGATTCTCAATATTTCTGATTGTAGCTCCTTGGCCTTGCAATTGATTTCCCATTTTTAACACGACTTCTTCTATAGACAACTTTTTCTCCTTAAATTGTGAAGAATTGTTAAAACCTGGAGGACAGGTTGATCTATATTTTATTCTCTTAATTGTTCCAGTTTCTTAACGGGTTTACTTGTTTGTTCCCCCATTTTTTATTACTACCACCCTGATTATTGGTATTCCAGTTAAAGTTTGGATGGTTTTTCCAACATGGGTTATAATAATTAGAATATGGGTTATTCGACTTACTTATAGCGTTCAAAGTTTCTAGTGAAGTTTATAATCAACCATTTGGCCTAATGAATTTTCTTCAATCATGGAAATTGATTGAGAAAAATTCATCCCAAATTGGTCTACCTTCCTTGAGATTGCAGCAACATGATTTGCTAGCATTGTAAAAGCATCATTTTCATGAATGTTGGCTCCCTTTTTAGGATGTAACCTTTCAGAAGGCCAATGAAAATTATTAGTAGCCATTTCTTCAATTAAAGCATAAGCATCAACAAACTGTTTAGACATCAATAAACCACCAGCAGTGGCATTGATAATAGATCCAAGAACTTAGAAAATTATTTGTTCTAAGTCTTCAACAAATGGAATATTGATTGTAAGCTTGTTAAATATCTCTAAGAACTTACAAAATTACTTATCCAACATTTGTTGTCGAAGTCTTTGAGGAAATGGAGGTGGTGGCTTTTCTAAATCAATCTTAGGTGGAGAAATAGGTCTTTCCAAACCTTTCAGAGCGTTCTCTTCTGGTTCTTCAATCTCTTATTTCTCTACTTAAATCTCTTTTTGAACTCTACTTTCCAACTCTCTTCCACTTCTCAGTTGAATTGCTTTTACTTGCTCTTTATTCTTGTCTCTTGAATTTACTTCAATATTACAAGGAAGCGTTCCTTGGGATCTATTACTTAATGAATTGGAAATCTGTCCCAATTGATTCTCAATATTTCTTATTGTAGCTCCTTAGCTTTGTAATTGATTTCCCATTTGTAACACCACTTCTTCTATAGACAAGTTCTTCTCCTTAAATTGTGAAATATTGTTAAAACCTGGAGGATAGGTTGGTCAATAATTATTATTCCCTTGATTGTTCTAGTTTCCTAATGAGTTTACTTGGTTGTTCCCCCATTGTTGATTACTAACACCTTGATTATTTGTATTCCAGTTAAAGTTTGGATGGTTTTTCCAATCTAGGTTATAATAATTAGAATATGGGTTATTCGGCTTACTTATAGCATTCAAAGTTTCTGGTGAAGTTTGAGAATCAACCATTTAGCCTAATGAATTTTTTTCAATCATGGAAATTGGTTGAGAAAAATTCATCCCAAATTGTTCTATCTTCATTGAGATTGTAGCAACTTGATTTGCTAGCATCACAAAAGCATCATTTTCATGAATGTTGGCTACCTTTTTAGGATTTAAACTTTCAGAAGACCATTGAAAATTATTAGTATCAATTTCTTCAATTAAAGCATAAGCAACAAAAAACTGTTTAGACATGAATGAACCACCAGCGATGGCATCGATAATGGATCCAAGAACTTAGAAAATTAATTTTTTTAAGGTTTCAACAAATGGAATATTGATTGTAAGCTTCTTAAATATCTTCAAGAACTTATAAAATTACTTATCCAACTTTTGTTGTTAAAGTCTCTAACAAAATGGAGGTGGTGGCTTTTCTAAATCAATCTTAGGTGGAGAAATAGGTCTTTCCAAACCTTTCAGAGTGTTCTCTTTTGGTTCTTCAATCTCTTATTTCTCTAATTCAATCTCTTTTTAAACTCTACTTTCCAACTCTCTTCCACTTCTAAGTTGAATTGCTTTTACTTGCTCTTTATTCCTGTCTCTTAGATTTACTTCAGTATTACTAGGAAGCATTCCTTGGGATCTATTACGTAATGAATTGGCAATCTGTCTCAATTGATTCTCAATATTTCTGATTGTAGCTCCTTGGCTTTGCAATTGATTTCCCATTTGTAACACCACTTCTTTTATAGACAACTTCTTCTCCTTAAATTGTGAAGTATTGTTAAAACCTGGAGGATAGGTTGGTCTATAATTATTATTCCCTTTATTATTCTAGTTTCCCAATGGGTTTTCTTAGCTGTTCCCCCATTATTGATTACTACCACCATGATTATTGGTATTCCACTTAAAGTTTAGATGGCTTTCCAACCTGGGTTATAATAATTGGAATATGAGTTATTCAGCTTACTTATAACATTCAAAGTTTCTGGTGATGTTTGAGAATCAACCATTTGGCTTAATGAATTTTCTACAATCATGGAAATTGGATGAGAAAAATTCATCCCAATTTGGTCTATCTTCTTTGAGATTGCAGCAACTTAATTTGCTAGAATCGCAAAAGCATCATTTTCATGAATGTTGGCTACCTTTTTAGGATTTAACCTATCAGAAGGCCATTGAAAATTATTAGTAGCCATTTCTTCAATTAAAGCATAAGCATTAGCAAACTGTTTAGACATCAATTAACAACCAGCAACGACATCGATAATAGATATAAGTGATCCAGCTAATCCATTGTAAAATGTCTGGATTATTAACTAATTTGGTATCGAATGACGTGGACACTTTCTTAGGAGATCTTTAAATCGTTCCCATGCTTTGTATATGGATTTCCCTTAAAACTGACAAAAAGATGTAATATCATTTCTAAGCTTTGCAGTCTTTGATGGTGGAAAATATTTAGCAAGAAATTTCTGTGCTAAATCACTCCAAGTTCTGATAGATCCAGGTGCTAACAAATTTAATCATGTCTTAGTCTTATCCCTTAGTGAGAAAGGAAAAAGTCTAAGTCTAATAGCATCATCCAAAACAACATCGTATTTAAAAGTAGCACACAATTTTAGAAAATTGGTAAGATGTAAATTAGGATCTTCAGTTGATGCTCCCGTAAACTGATTATTAGATACTATTTGGATAATAGAAGGTTTAAGTTTAAATGAATTAGCAACTACAATAGGGTGTTGAATACTACCATGAAGTTCATCTAATGTAGGGTTAGCATAATCTCTTAAAGGTCTAAATTCTTGATGGATGTTAACATTTTGATTTTCTTGATTTTTCATTTCATGAATATTTTTATCGTTTTCAGTATTTTTAATATTTTTATTTTTCTAATAGTTCTCTCTAATTCAGAATCGTAAGACACAAGTCCTTCAAAACCTGAACTATGCATACACAATAAAATAAAAAAAATAAAACACATTAATAAAAGCAAGGAAAAAGTAAAAATTGTAATTCTTCTTAATTTTCATTAAATGAAATTTTAATTAATTTCCTTGGCAACGGCGCCAAAAAACTTGATCCCCAAATATTTATGCTTACATTTTTCACTTTATATTTCTTTTCAATGATAATATATCTTTCATTGTAATGGATACCAGAAACTTGACTCTGAAAGAAATAAGAAATATATTTTAATTATTTTATAATATGGGATTCTACGTAAATAGACGTATCATTTATCAAGTAATATAGGACTTTCTGATTAAGCCCTGAGATATCGAACCCACAGGGAAATGTATAAAATTTTAAAGAAATAAGTAAAATAATTTTTTACTTTTCAAATGAATTTTGTAAAGTATGTTTTAAGATAGAAAGTTTGAAAATTATTTTTGAATTTTTCTTTTAAGAAAAAGTGAAGCAAGCAACTAAATCTAACAAGACTTTAAAATGATATGAAAGCAATGAGAATAAAATATATTTTTTCTCTTTCAATGAATCAGTAATAATTATGGAATTTCATTGTGGAAGTATCTAAATGTGTTGTGCCAAATAGGAGCAGTTATATTCTTTACCCTTACTTGGTTCTATAAAGAATATTGGTTAATTTAAAGTTTTGAAATTTTGTAGATGGGTTAGGCAGGGAAGATACCAGCTCTCACTCTAGAGTTCTCTTTATTCCCTCCACCTGGGGACTAACATCTCATAACAAAATTTTTCACATCAAACCAAATTAGGGGGCTTTAGCTTGTCACTCTAGAGTCCTCTAATTTTACTCCCCAATAAAAACTTATCTCCCTATTTATTTGCACTCAAATATATGGACTACAATTCTCACCCATATAAATGCATGTGATTCACTCCAATTGTTGATTGAGATAATACCGCATTGGTTCTTACATGATCTCACAACAAATTTTAACATCTTAATTGGTCAAATCAAGAAGTAAATGAAGTGCAAGGTAGTAGAATCATCACAACTTCTTCATACATTAAACACCTATACTTCACACAAATTCCTTCCATAATTTAATTACTTCTTCTTTTGAAAAAAAAAGATAAATAAAACTACTTAGAACTCATGGAGAAAACACAAACATAACTTGATTTGAAAG
The DNA here is from genome assembly GCA_022702705.1 of Papilionanthe hookeriana x Papilionanthe teres. NCBI lineage: Eukaryota > Viridiplantae > Streptophyta > Magnoliopsida > Asparagales > Orchidaceae > Papilionanthe > Papilionanthe hookeriana x Papilionanthe teres. The sequence goes on from CM040430.1 coordinate 106,612,667, forward strand.
AATAAAACATAGTGAAAACACACTAACTCTTACTTAAAAACCAAATGTAAAAATAAAGATAAAAACTTATCTGAAAATCCTCTCCACAAGACTCTGGAAGTTCCTCTGAATCTTTTGCTTTCCACTAGATAACTCCTTAGAGGTTGTACTCAACTCTAAGGATTGACTCTCCTAAATTCTAATACAAACTATGATAAAGTAAAGTAGAAGAATAACGAGAATATGGCGAGAAGAAGGCTCTCTTTCTTCCTCTTTCCTTGAAACCACTTCAAGCTTTTTTCCAACTTCTCTCGCAGATATTTTTCTTCAAAACTCTTTTCTTGGGTGTGGCGCCACTTTCTGATCTTTTACTCTTCATTTTAATAATTCTCCAAAAGGTGCTTTGGTGTCTCTTCAAATTATGTCCAAATTCAATGAATCTACCAAGAGATACATCCATCCATTCAAAATTTAAATGATTTTTGGCACTAATGGGAAGTTAATGAATTTTAAACCAAAGGGTGCTTCAAAAACCCCTTCAAATTTGCACCAAAATTAATTTAAATTCTTCTCTTTAAATGTGGCGCCTATGCGCCAACCATCTGACTCTTAAGCACTAGAGGCCAAATTTGCTCCAAATTTGATCCTTTTTTGCTTCTTTCATTACAATCACTCATTTTCATCATACCTGCAAGAAAGACATAAAAATATCTTTCATTAAAGTGCAATATCATCAAAAATAGGTATAAAAATGTGCTTAAAAACATTATGTATTTTATGTGTATCAGTAATATTTCTACCTCTCGGGGTAATATATTACCCCTTAAATTACAATATTTATCATTTAGATAAAACTCTTCGAAGATCTGCGGTGGACATGAAAATAGTATAACCACCAACAAAAGCAAAAAATTCTTGCACCAAGGTTTTTTTTTGACAACTATGCTAGGAATGATTCTTCTCTCCATCTCTATTATTATCTTATAATATTCTTCATTGGTAATGTATCTTTATCTCTTATAGAACATGACTATGTGGTGGTTGTTTCTGGATGTCACCTCACTGCTGGTCTTTCATTTGTTGTCATCGTTGTTGTCGGCGTTGAGGAGTGCCAATTTATTTATTGTTATACTACCGGTCTTCCTGAATTCTTCCAACTCATACAATATTAGTGGACATGAGAGAAGAGAACTTAGGGGAAGTAAGGCAAATATTAACAAAAAATTAAATAAATGTGTGAGACAGGTCTTTAAGGGAATCATGATTACCAAAGAATCGTTATTCAAACAAACTACCAGAGCTTTCAAGTTGATATATCTGTTACGGGGTTCACATCTTCCTATAAGGACAAGTCCCTATAGTTAATTACATCTTAAACAATCCATGGTAAATTAAGAAAACTTCCAAAGTATACTAAATATTAAACTATCATATAGTTTTGTTTAATTGATATTCATTTTTTTAATCCATTATATGAGTGGCTAGAACGATCGTTCTGTAAAACAAAGTTATTACACTGATACACCTAAAATATATAGTATTTTTATGCACATTCTTATACCTATTTTTGATGATATTGCACTTTAATGGAAGGTATTTTCTGTTTTTCTTGCAGGTATAATGAAAATGAGTGATTATGATGAAAGGAGCAAAAATTGGATCAAATTTGGAGCAAAAAAATTAAAAAATGAAAAAATTGGACCATGGCGGCTAAGCGCCGACCGCTTGGTCGTCGCTTAGCCGCCAGAGTTAAAAATAGAATTTACTTAATTTTTGGCGCCAATTTAAGGGTTGTTTGAAGAAACTTATGGTGGTGACTTCCTTAACTTCCCATAGGCGGCAAATGTGAATGAAGGGATGCATCTTTTGGTGGATATGTTGAATCAGGACATGATTTGAAGAGACATTAAGACATCTATTGGATTATTATAAAAGTTATGTCATGAGAGTCTAGTGAGTGGAGTCTTAAGTATGTGTGTCTTTAGTGAGAGTAGTCTTTTAGTTTAGTTTTCAAGAGTCTCTTCTAGTTTTCAGTTTCAACTTCTAGTTTAAAGAGTTTTACTTTCAATCTTTTATTTTTTAGAGTTAGTTAGTTTGGTGTGAAAATTTCTTTCCACCAATTTACTTTCATCCATTTATTTAGTTTTTATTGAATTCTAAAGTCAGAGTTAGAGCTAACAGAGTTGGGCACCAACCTTTGTAGTGTTGTCCTGTGGAGAGTCAAGTTTGAAAGGAACTTCTAGAGTTTTGTGGAGAGGATTTTCAGATAAGTGTTTACTTCTGTTTTCTATATTTAGTTTTTATTGTTGTGCTTTCTTTATGATTTCTATTTTCAAATAAATGTCTGCTTGTGTTTTCTCCATAAATTTTGAGTAGTTTTCTTTATCTTTTCCTTTCTTAAATGAAGAAGTAATTAAATTATGTAGGATTATTGTGGAATGTATAAGTGTTTAAAGTTGGAATAAGTTGTGAAGATTTAATTCTATGAACTTAATTTACTTGTTAATTTGGCTAGTTAAGATGTTAAATTTGTTGTGAGACTATGTAAGATCCAATGCGGTATTGTCTCAAACAACAAATGGTATAAATCACATGCAATTATATGGATGAGAATTGTAGTCCATATAATTGAATGCTTAGGAGATATGTTTTTAATGGGGAGTAAAATTAGAGGTCTTTAGATTGATACACTAAAGCCCCCTAATTTGGTTTGATATTTTAAATTTTGTTATGAGAAGTTAGCCCCCAGGTGGAGGGAATCGAGGGAACTCTAGAGTGAGAGCTGGTATCTTCCCTGCCAAACCATGTTCAAGATTTTAAAATTTCAAGTTAACCAATGTTCTTCATAGAACCAAGTAAGGGTAAAAAATAAATTTGCTCATATTTATTACAACACATTTAAATACTTCTACAATAATACTTTCATAATTATTACTGCTTTATAAGAGAAAGAAAAAAATATTTTATTTCCTAGTATTTTATACCGCATTTTAAAGTTCTGATAATTTTCTTTTTCTGCTTAGCTTTAATTAAAAATACCAAAAATAATTTTCAAGCTTTTCAAATCAAAACATACTTTCAAAAGTCATTAAAAAAGGTAAAAGTATAATTTTCTTAATTCTTTAAAAAGTTTTTACATTTCCCTGTGGTTTGATATCTCGGGGCTTAATCAGAAAGTCCTATATTACTTGATAAATGATACGTATACTTGTGTAGTATCCCATATTGTAAAATCATAGTTTTCATATCTAAATCATCAGCACATATATTCGGTGTGAAGTCAAGTTTTTGGTGCACATATATTTATCGGGGATCACGTTTTTGGCGCCGTTGCCGGGGAAATTAATTAAAACTGCACTTCTAAAGAAAATTAATAAAAAATTAAATTTTGACATTTCTTTGTTTTTGTTAGTGTGTTGTGTTTTGTTTTATTTTATTGTTTTATGCGTAGTTCAGGTTCTGAGGGACTTGTGCCATACGAATCTGAATTAGAAAGAACTATTAGAAAAATCAAAACAATTAAAAAATCTGAAAAAGATAAAAATATGCAAGAAATGGCAAATCATCAAAATCAAAATATTGGCCTCCATCAAGAATTTAGACCATTAAGAGATTATGCTAACCCTACAGTGGATGAACTTCATGGTAGTATTTAATACCCTGCTGTAGCTGCTAATTCCTTTGAACTTAAACTTGTTATTATCCAAATGGTGTCTAATAATCTATTTGGGGGAGCAACAACTGAAGATCCTAATTTACATCTTGCTAATTTTTTAGAGTTGTGTGCTACTTTTAAATATGATGGTGTTTCAGATGATGCTATTAGACTCAGACTTTTTCCTTTCTCACTAAGGGATAAAGCTAAGATATGATTAAATTCGTTAGCACCTGGATCTATTAGAACTTGAGGTGATTTAGCACAAAAATTCCTTGCTAAATATTTTCCACCATCGAAGACTGCGAAGTTGAGAAATGATATTACATCTTTTTGTTAGTTTGAGGGTGAATCAATATATGAAGCATGTGAAAGATTTAAAGATCTCCTCAGCAAGTGTCTACATCATTCGAAACCAGATTGGTTAATAATTCAAACATTTTTCAATGGATTAGTTGGATCTCTTAGATCAATTATCGATGCTGCTGGTGGATCATTAATGTCTAAACAGTTTTCTGATGCTTATGCTTTAATTGAAGAAATGACTACTAATAATTGTCAATGGCCTTCTAAAAGGTTAAATCCTAAAAAGGTAGCCAGTGTTCATAACAATGATGCTTTTGCAATGTTAGCAAATCAAGGTGCTGCAATTTCAAGAAAGATAGACCAATTTGGGATGAATTTTTCTCAGCCAAATTACATGATTGAAGAAAATTCATTAGAACAAAATGATTGATTCTTATTCTTCACTAGAAACTTTGAATGCTATAAGTAAGCCTAATAACCCATATTCTAATTATTATAACCCATGTTGGAAGAATCTTCCAAACTTTAACTGGAATACCAATAATCAGGGTGGTATTAATCAACAATGGGGGAGCCACCAAGTAAACCCATTAGGGAATTGGAATAACCAAGGAAATAAAAATTATAGACTAACCTATTTAAAATGGTATAAATGAATTTCCTTAATTTTGCATTAAAATAATTCTAAAAATTGAAATAAAAATTAAAAAAATATAAAATTTATTTCTCTGAGTTCCTTGACCTCAGGGGGATTTAAGAAAAATATAAAATTAAATTTTCAACTTTTAAAATATTTTATAATTAATTAAAACTCCAGAAATTAAAATAATTTTAATAATTAAATTAAAACTAAAAAATCATTAAATTTGGTCTAAGTGGTCCTCTAGTCTAGGTCTACCTCCCATAAAAATTTCAAAGTCATATGTCTTGTTTTGAACAAGTTATTGAATTTTCATTAAAAACCTCTAATTTTGCATTAAAATAAATATATAAATTAAATTAAAATTTGAAAAATCATATTTTAACCTCTGATGTTTTAATTAATCCATAAGTGGGGTCATATAAAAATTTCAAAGTCATTTGAGCTAAATTTGATGAATTATGAACTGATAAAGGCCTTTAGGGGTAAAATTATAATTTTCGAAAAATTTAGCCTTAATCAATATTTAGCCTTAATCAATATTTAGGCTTAATCAAAATGGGAAAAGGGTAACAAATGACCTTAATCATTATGATTGGATAATTGAAACATCAAGGGATAAATGGTAGAAACCTATTGCAATCTTGTCACATCAAAATTAAACATTTAAATTTCCTTAATTATCATAATTTGGAAGAAATCAAATTAAAAAGAGTCTTAAGGTTAGGGGTTGATTTTGGAAGTTAATATTCCATTAATTTGATACCCCTTCATTTGATGCTTAAATGATAATTTCATATTTTAATAAGAATCATAATCATGAAAGTTATAAAAATTCCTTTTCTAAAGACATAAAAATACCCCCTAAAATCTTAAAGACTTAGTAGTGAGCTAGGCTTAATCAAAGAAATTAACTAATAAGAATTAGAAAAGAAAACATAATTTATCTTTAACTATTTTTAAAACATTACAAGCCCATTAAAATTTGATAAATTCTTCCATAAGTTAATTTTGCTTCTAAAGGCTCACTCATATAATTCCTAAGTAAAACACCAAATGATAATTACTCTGCCTTTCAGGACGACTAAAACTTTGGCTCACTAAGCATAAGGGTATGAAAGGGATAACTCATTTAACGACTATGATAAGTCCAAAAGGACCTCAAGGAATCTCAAAAGAAATGTGAAATATCTGGGTCTCTCTTGGACCGTTTCACAAATCTTCTGGACACCTTGTAGGATTACTGTACCTATCATATTTATTAAATGAAGAGATCTCTTAAATGAATAAAATTCACCGGGTTATGACATAGAGTTTGGTAGGCCTGTGACGAACCTATCCATAGGATTTTACTTCCCTGCAAAATATAAATGTGTTTTGCAAGAATACTAAAGTTTTCAGGTGGAGATGACGGGAAGACCTACCAGGTATGCTTTTATTTTAATGCAATTTACTTATCTGCACTCTACTGTACTTTCTTTTCTTGCAAATTTGCATGTTAAACAACAATGTCATCCTGCATGAAAACTAAAACCTTTTAGGATTGCCACAAAATTGAGACCAAAATCAAAATTAAAAATTAAGACAAGATTAAATTCACCACCACAATATTCAAAATATTAAACAACTCAAAATTTAATCACAAACAAAAAAAATCACAATTGTAACAAGATTAAAACGTTTCATTGGATGATCAGGAATCCCTCAGAGGAGGTAACCTACGTGTTGCTAATGGGGTTTCCCACGATCTAAATGGAAGTATGGAACTCATTAAGTTGAGTTTAGTAAATTCATTTGAACTAAGTGAATCCGATGAAAATAGCGATGCCGGGATGATAGAACCGTGGGATCTTAACCTGTGTTGCTATAATTAACTTTAATGTTCCCTAATAAAATATTAAGACATCTTAATTTTAAATATTTTTAAAACATGACACTTCTCCTTTCTCTCCAATTGCCACTTCTTTTAACTAAACCTGCTACGCGAGGAGCTTGGAGCATGCATAGTGGGCAGCACGAACATCTTCAACAGCAACAATTCCTTAGAAATTAAAACAACAAGTCAAAGGACTTCGAGGTAGCCCGCTTAGTGCAGCATAAATCCTTACCCCTTCTTTTGGCTGTTGCACAGCCATGCTGTGAAACATAAGCCCTAACTCATCTTAGGATCCCAAGGTTGTCATCGGGTATGACATAAACCCTTCTATCTTCCAGGTCATTCACATGATCGGTATCAAGTGAATGTAAGTCCTAAAAAATAAAGTTGACAGGATGTAACACCAAATAAATATCCTAAATCAAAGCCACACTATAGGATAGTTTGGGAAGAAATCAAGGTTTTCCTTGAATCTATGTCCTTCCCCTAGCCTTCTCTACTTTGGATTCTAATGAAATAAAATGTTCCAAAACTTGAGCCATTCACCTATTGAATTTCCGACTATCATATTTTCTTTGAAAACATTACATTTGGAAGTCATGAATATAAATATTTCTTGATCTATATCAAGAGTTTTCTTAAGTGAGTTTGGTTATCTAAGATGTAATTAACTATAGGGGCTTGCCCTTATAGGAAACTTAAAGACCCCAGATTAATATAAACTCTATCTAATCCCTTCATATTGGATAGAGGAACTTGTCGAAAAAAATGGTTTGCAAACCAAACGAATGTCACTAATTCTTTAGTTTATTTGATCAAGCCTCATCCCAAGTCATGTATCTATTCTTCAGGATAGGTACATGTCTTGTGATGAAGTGCTTGATTATCTAAACTAACGTTCATATAAAATCAGTTTGATTTCGCGTCCGCAAAAATTAAAATATTATTTTAAAAAATCCATATATATATATATTAAATTAAATCAAATTTCTATTTTATTAAACTATACTTTAAACCTTTTCAAAAATATCAAACCTCACAACAACAACATTTTTAACGGCCGACAACTATACATTTATTCCCAAGTAAATATGATCGAAATTTGTCAAAAGCATATATATTATAGCCAATTGCTCTTTTTCAGTAGTAGTGTAGTTAATTTGAGCTTCATTAGAGTTTTACTGGCATAATATATAACTTTAAACATCTTATCATATCTTTGCCCTAAAGCTACCCCTATAACGTAATCACTCGCATCGCACATTAATTCAAATGATTTTCCCCATTTAGGTGCAACAATGATTGGTTATGTGATTAACTTTTCTTTTAATATATTAAAGGCATTTAGGCAATTTTCATGAAATTCAAAATTTATATCTTTTTCTAAAAGATGGCATAAAGGTTTAGTAATCTTGGAAAAATCTTTAATATATCTTCTAGAAAATCCAGCATGTCTAAGAAAACTTCTTATACCTGTTACAGAAGTTGTGGATTGTAATCCAGTAATAATTTAAATTTTTGATTGGTCAACTTCCATCTCATTTTTAGAAATTTTAAGACCCAATACAATTCCTTCTGTGACCATAAATTGACACTTCTCCCAATTCAGAATTAAATTTGTTTCTTGACAGCGCTTTAACACCTTAGACAAATTATATAAACGAGAATCAAATGAAGTTCCAAATACAGAGAAATCATCCATAAAAAAATTCAATTTTTTTTTCAATTAAGTAAAAAAAAATGGACATCATACACCTTTGAAAAGTAGCAGGTGCATTGCATAACCTAAAAGGAATTATTCGAAAAGCAAAAGTTCTATAAGGACTTGTAAATGTAGTCTTTTCTTAGTCCTCAGAGGTTATAGGTATTTAATGATAACCAGAATATCCATCCAAAAAGCAAAATATGAATGTCCTGCTAATCTATCCAACATTTGATCTACGAATGAAAGAGGAAAATGATCTTTCCTGGTGGTAGCATTTAGTTTTATATAATCAATACAGATCCGCCAACCAGTCACTTATCTTGTAAGAATTAATTCATTATTTCCATTTTCAACAACTGTCACTCATCCTTTCTTTGGGACACAATGAATAAAACTAACCCAAGGACTATCATATATTGGATAAATAATTCCATCATCCAACCATTTCAACATTGTCTTCTTAACAACTTCTTTCATAACTGGGTTTAATCTCCTTTGAGGTTCAACACTGGGTTTACCGTTATCTTTCAATAATATTTGGTGCATACAAGTTGAAGGATTAATTCCTTTAATATCTGCTATTGTCCAACCAAAAGCTTTTTTATTCAGTTTTAACACTTTAAGCAATTTCATCTCTTGTTCTGTAGTTAATTCAAAAGATATAATAACAGGCAAAGTTAATGAATTCTCTAAAAAGGCATATTTTAAATCTGATGGTAATTCCTTCAATTCCAATTTAGGAGCCTTTTCAATTGATGGTTTGAATTCATTACTTTCAGTTGTATCCAATATTTCCCAATTTTCATTAAT